>JASXTE010000006.1:4230000-4662500 GCA_030280995.1 Hemileia vastatrix
AGCTTTTATTTTTATTTTTATCTTTTTTATTTTTATTTTTACTTTTTTTTATATCTTTTTTTTATCTTATTTTATTTTATCTTTTTTTTTTTTTTATCTTTTTTTATCTTTTTTTATTCTTTTTTTTTTTTTTTTTTATCTTTTTTTTTTTTTTTATTCTTTTTTTTATATCTTTTTTATATCTTTTTTATATCTTTTTTTATATCTTTTTTTTATCTTTTTTTATATCTTTTTTTATATCTTTTTTATATCTTTTTTTTTATCTTTTTTTAATCTTTTTTATATCTTTTTTTATATCTTTTTTTATATCTTTTTTTATATCTTTTTTATATCTTTTTTTATCTTTTTTTATTCTTTTTTTTTATTTTTTTATTCTTTTTTTATTTTTTTTTTTATATCTTTTTTGATCTTTTTTTTATCTTTTTTTTATCTTTTTTATATCTTTTTTTTATCTTTTTTTTATCTTTTTTTTATCTTTTTTTATATCTTTTTTATATCTTTACTTTATCTTATTTTATTCCTTTTTTTTTATCTTATTTTATTCTTTTTTTTTTTTATCTTTTTTTTTTTATTATTCTTTTTTATATCTTTTTTATATCTTTTTTTAATCTTTTTTATATCTTTTTTTATATCTTTTTTATATCTTTTTTATATCTTTTTTATATCTTTTTTTATATCTTTTTTTATCTTTTTTTATATCTTTTTTTATATCTTTTTTTTATCTTTTTTTTATCTTTTTTTTATCTTTTTTTATTTTTTTTTATATCTTTTTTTTTTTTTTTATCTTTTTTTATATCTTATTTTATATCTTTTTTTAATCTTTTTTTATATCTTTTTTATATCTTTACTTTATCTTATTTTATTCTTTTTTTTTTATCTTATTTTATTTTATTCTTTTTTTTTTTTTTTTTATCTTTTTTTTTTTTTTATTCTTTTTTATATCTTATTTATATCTTTTTTTTATCTTATTTTATATCTTTTTTTATATCTTTTTTTTATCTTTTTTTATATTTTTTTTATCTTTTTTTTTATCTTTTTTTATATCTTTTTTTTATCTTTTTTTATCTTTTTTTTATCTTTTTTTATATATATTTTTTTTTTTTTATCTTTTTTTATATCTTTTTTTATATCTTTTTTTATCTTTTTTTATATCTTTTTTATATCTTTACTTTATCTTATTTAATCCTTTATTTTTTATCTTATTTTATTTTATTCTTTTTTTTTTTTTTATCTTTTTTTTTTTTTATTCTTTTTTATATCTTATTTATATCTTTTTTTATCTTATTTTTTCTCTTTTTTTATATCTTTTTTTTATCTTTTTATATATCTTTTTATATATCTTTTTTTATATCTTTTTTTTATCTTTTTTATATCTTTTTTATATCTTATTTTATTTTTTATTTTTTTATTTTTTTATTTTTTTATCTTTTTTTTATATCTTTTTTATATCTTTTTTATATCTTTTTTATATCTTATTTTTATCTTTTTTTATATCTTTTTTTATATCTTTTTTTATATCTTTTTTCATATCTTTTTTTATATCTTTTTTTATATCTTTTTTTATATCTTTTTTTTTTTATATCTTTTTTTATATCTTTTTTTATTCTTTTTTTTTTTTTATTCTTTTTTTATATCTTTTTTATATCTTTTTTTTATCTTTTTTTATATCTTTTTTATATCTTTTTTTATTCTTTTTTATATCTTATTTTATTCTTTATTTTTTTTTATGTTTTTTTTATGTTTTTTTTATCTTATTTTATTCTTTTTTTTATTTTTTTTTATCTTTTTTTATCTTTTTATATATCTTTTTTTATATCTTTTTTTATATCTTTTTTTATATCTTTTTTTTATCTTTTTTTTATCTTTTTTATATCTTATTTTATTTTTTATTTTTGTATTTTTTTATCTTTTTTTATATCTTTTTTTATATCTTTTTTTATATCTTTTTTTTATATCTTTTTTTATCTTATTTTATTCTTTTTTTTTTTTTTTATCTTTTTTTTTTTTTTTATTCTTTTTTTTATATCTTTTTTTATATCTTTTTTTATCTTATTTTATTCTTTTTTTTTTTTTTATCTTTTTTTTTTTTTATTCTTTTTTTTATATCTTTTTTATATTTTTTTTTTATCTTTTTTTTATCTTTTTTTATATCTTTTTTTATATCTTTTTTTATATCTTTTTATATATCTTTTTTTTATCTTATTTTATTCTTTTTTTTTTTTTATATCTTTTTTATATCTTTTTTTTATTCTTTTTTTATATCTTTTTTTTATCGTTTTTTATATCTTTTTTTATATCTTTTTTATATCTTTTTTTTATCTTTTTTTTATATCTTTTTTTATATTTTTTTTTATATCTTTTTATATATCTTTTTTTTATCTTATTTTATTCTTTTTTTTTTTTTTATATCTTTTTTTTATCTTTTTTTTATTCTTTTTTTATATCTTTTTTATATCTTTTTTTTATCTTATTTTTATCTTTTTTCATTTTTTTTTTATCTTTTTTTATATCTTTTTTTATATCTTTTTTTATATCTTTTTTTATCTTTTTTTTATCTTATTTTATTCTTTTTTTTTTTCCAGATCCCAATCCTGGCCACCTACAATGATTGTTGTAATTTTCTGTTTTTTGGTTTTGGTAAGCTTTTTTTATTTATTTTTATTTTATTTTTATTTTTTTTGATTCTTTCTTTTTCAAGTCCAGCTCCCAATCCTGGCCACCCACAATTATTGTTTTCAACTCCTGACTCTGTGTTGGTGTATCTAGTATATAAGTATGATTTAATATTATTTATTAATGGTCCTACTACTCATTGATAAATGATTTAGTGATTAAACCTCAGGGGAAGACTAATAAAATAGTTATACTCAAATAAAACTCACAATACTTGGATTTAAATGCGTGCTAGTGGTGGGAAATAGATAAATAGAATATATTTATAGCTTATATAAAAATAATATCAATTTATAATGGCTTTAAACTATATTTCTAAATGCTAATAATTGTTTTGTAATGTTTGTTTGAATTTTACTAAGTGAATGATGTCTAATAACCGTCAAAATCCTCCCTTACTTATACCAAAATCCACTGGAGTGCACAGACCTTCAATCCAGATGATGTCACTGCTATCCCCAGAAATTACAGCACTGTGAGGGCCCATCACCTCCCCATGGCGTCCGCTTCAAGCAGATTCAACACCCAGACCTCCAGTAAGGACCCTCCATCACAATTAATGATAACACAAACCCATACCATAAATAGAAAATACAGATAAAAGCGGATACCATAAAGAAACAGGTAAAATAACTCATCCAAAGAGTATATAATGAAACCCAAAGCATATAAAGGAACCAAATTAACTGTCCAAGCTCCCAATAACATCCCCAAGCATCCATATTAACCAAGTAATCATATCCCAACCCATAAATCCGTGAAAATCCATCCAAGGAAGCAGATTAAGTTGTCCAAACTGGATATATGCACCTGAAATAGGTGTATATGCTTGTGTAGGCATTGAGAGTCCACTGGATACGTCCATATGACCTAAAATAAGCATAAAAACAAAGGTTATAGGCTATTAAGAGGCTAAAACCCACTTATAGACCTAAATATACATAATATACTGCATATTTCACTGAATATGAGATTTATGTATACTTATAAGCTTATGTATGCCAATAATTACTTAATATCACCTAAGATAAATATATTATGACTCCATTAACACCTTAATAAGTATTATTACACTATGGATAATCTATTTAAACTACTATAAGTTATATAATAGTGTAATAATTATATATATATGTATTATAACCATATATATAAGTGGTTTAACCTTATTTTTAAGATATAAGCTTAATGTATTTAAGTTTATCTTGTTTTAAACATAAGAATTACTCAGTCCTGGGGATACCTAGGCTGAGACTCTGTGTCCAATGTCATTCAATTATCCGCAGTTTACTCTGCCAAATTATTACCCTTTCAATCCTTCTAACAACAATCAAAACAATGTTCTTTCTCCATCTGATAATCTGAGGAATGAAAAACCTTTGTCTCACATTAGGTTGCCAAATATCAATATCTCTCATAACAGGTTTCACAATGTCCTCCCAGACCATATCACTATAAATATTGAATTTATTATTTTTTATAAAAACTAAAACAAGCAAGTGCCTGCCTGAAAACAAAAGTCTTCTAATAAGGCCTCCCTTTTTTGGAACAAGATTCTCTCTGAGCCTGACAAAATTTCATTTGTCTGAGAGATCACAAATAAAAATATTGAAGCTTTCAAAAACCAAGTCATTCAAACAATTAGAGAGGAAGAAGAAACTGTAGTTGCAACACATATACAAAATCAAATCAACAGTGGAACTTTTTATTGGTGTGAGATTATGGCTGGCTCAAAGGAATTCTCGGGTCAAAATAAAAAGATGATTGATAACAACAAGATTTTTAATCTATTTCTTGGTGCTGCTGGTATTGCAAGGACAAATAGGAAGGTAACTATACTATTATAGCAACAAGATCCACAGCTATCTATCAAGGTAAGGTGTTGTTTTTTATCTTTCAAAAATTTACTAATGTTTTATTTTTTTTTATTTCAAAGAGAAGTTATGTAATTCAGAATCTAAAGCAATTAACAATTGGAAACTCAACCAACAAAGATGATGATGAAAATGATTCTTCTGGACCAACAACAAGCATGCAGAGGGATGCAGTTCACATAGAGAGAGTGAAGTTGCTTCTGCTGGCTTGAAAAAATGCTCTGATATTTTAAGGGGAGAGATGGTGCATTGTTGCATCAATCCCACAAATCCCCAAGAATATTTTATTCTCACATATGATATGATAAATCTGAGACATGGGCTGAAGCAATTGTATTTTATGTTTATTTTAAATTCAGTGTTTTTTTTTTCTAAATCCAACTTACTATTACATCTTAATATTTTTTTAAAAGCTAATCCACTTGAGGTAACATAATTAATGCCTTCCAAATATCCTGCATTCCAGTATAAAAGTATGGTAAAAAAAAACCATAGCCCAGATCCTGGACCTAGAAATCAATCAAATTCTCCTGAAATTTGTGCAAGTAGTGACCCTGGCCCACCTTCAGATGATAGCTCAAAAAAATTGAATGTTATGAAGATCCCAGAACTATAAAATTATTTTTTTCTTAAGGCATGTGTAGAGGGGTATAATTCAAAGTTGAAAATGGGTCTGGAGAAACTTGGCCTTACCCATTAGTTGTACTTCCAGGATAATTCTCATGAAAAGTTAATTGAAGAAGGTGTTCCAGATGCTCTTGCAAGAGCTTGTGTTTGCACATCAAAGGAAGATGCAACTAATGTTAAGGATCTACAAAAAAAGAAGAGAAAGAGAGACAGGCATGAATAGGCATGAGATTAGTTAATTTTATATTTCTTTGCATTGATACATGAAATGTTTTTAAAATATATACACACTTTTTAATAATTAAATAAAAGCATATTTATACACATAGATTTTTAAATTATTTTGCTGAGTTCAAATTTTCCATAAATTTATAAAATATTTTGCTAAGTTCAAATTTGCCATAAGATATTTTATATAAATCCTAAAAAAAAAATCTGTTATAATATTGTCATTCCACAAAAGCACTTGCTCCAAAAAGTGAATGAATCATATCTTATCACCACACAATATGGGGGGCGGACTTGCTAGTGAGTCCGCAACCTTGGACCCAAACTCACCACAGATTGAACACACATTGAGCTATTGATAAAGGAACCATACAATCAGGAATGAACACCACTCAGCAGAACAGTTTTAGGTGGGTGTTCAAGTAGAGTTCAGTTTGGGTTCAGTATGAGTTCAGTCTGAGTTCCATCTGAGTTCCATCTCAGTTCAGGTTGAGGACTTGCTAGCAAGTCCACCCCCTATATTGCGTAGTGTATGTAATCCAAAGTTTAGCATATTGATTAATGATGATTTCATCATCCATGCATCCATTTAGCTTTAAATAATGTTTTAACTTCCTTTTATAAAACCAAAATGGGTTTTCAATAGGATTTAGATCTAGAGAGTAAGGTGGGAGTAGAGTAAGCAGCACCCAAGCTTATCAATTAAAGTCTTGATATTTCCTCCATGATGAAACAAAGCATTATCCATTATCAATACACTGTTGGGTCCTGGATAAGGGGACATCATAAGAAGCTTAAAAAATAGTATGATATTAATCACAATTATATCATTTAAATGAGTAATAACAAATTACTTACCAATATAAATTCCAGAAAAAACTCAAAATGATCACAACACACTATTTTTGTTTGAATAGTACTAGCATCAATTCCAGATAAAGAGATACCAGGAATTATGTTATAGTGGATCGAGAAAATTTCCTCTAGAACTTGTTTGGTACTTTCCCCCTTCTTTCCCCACCCTTCCTTACAACCAATACATTCTACAGATATACTGGATTCATCTATCATTTAAGTAATAGTTAGTGGTTTGTTTAAAAAAATTTAAAATAAAAGTAAGTTATCTCACTGGTGAAGACCAAAAACTTTGTGTCATACTTCTCAACCATAGACATGAAAGCTAATTGCTTATTTTAATATTGTTTTTTTTGGATGAAACTGCTAAAAAACTTTCTTTCTCATTTGAAGGCAATAGATTAGTGCTACATGGATAGTTTTTTGAGATACATTTACATTATATTTATCAAGAAACACTGCCTGTAGCTCAGTCTGATACTTTGTAGGATCAGTTTCAAGAATTTATTCACTAAATTCATGTTGTTTTTCAGTGAGTTGGTAAGGTTGGACACATTTCATGTAAGTAGACAGATCAGTTATTATAGCTTTAGTGGTATGATAAAGGTTCATCCAACAACAGAGAGAGTTGCAGTAAATATTTGCACCATTATTCAAATTTATTTCATTTAGAGTTTCATTTTTTAAAGCCAACATGACAGCCTTCACCTTGAATTGAGGGTCATACTTTAGATACCCCATTGACTAAAAAATTGAAACATTAATCATGGGTTTCCAAGAGCAGGAGCTGGACTGGAAAAAGAAATAAATAAATAAAATAAAATAAAAGCTTAACCAAACCAAAAAAACAAATGGTCAGAACATTAATCATGGTGGCTGGGATTGGGAGCTGGAAAAAGAAAGAAACAAAAAAAAGATTAAAAAAATAAAATAAAATCTTACCAAAACAAAAAAAAATGACAGACAGAAATTTAATGGTGGGTGGCCAGGATTGGGAGCTGGAAAATAAAAGAAACAAAAAAAAAGATAAAAATAAAAGTAAAATTAAAGCTTACCTAAACCAAAAACACATGGTCAGAATGTTAATTTTGGGTGGCCAGGATTGGGAGCTGGAAAAAGAAAGATAAAAAAATGAAAGCTTACCAAAACCAAAAACCAACAGTCAGGAGCTAGTTAACTTGGCCAAGAGAAATAGTGATAGGTTGGGAAGGTGGTGAGCAAAATCTGGTGGCTGACACATTACCAGATTGTAGAACTGTCACTCAACTTCAAAAGCTCCCACAAGTGTCAAATATGGCAAAAATCTCATTCTAAAATATTAAGATTTTGGTGCAACTTGCACCAAGCTTTCTGAATATGGCTGTAAGTGTGGATTTATAAAACACACTAGCCCCAACACTAGTGGATTTAAAAAGTGAAATAAGCCACTTATATAACTCAAATCCACACTTTCTCAACTAAAAGTGCTGGTTTCACCATACAGTCCCATTTCACTGATTTGTCAGCATCATCCACATTTATACACAGAACTCTATAGCATAACACTTTATAGCTCAAAAAAATATACATCAGTTACAATTTTATACCATATAAGAGTCATTCCTTCCTTGATCTCTTATCTAAAACCTCAATAAAGTGAAGTGGATAAATGACTTGTAAATGCTAAATTATGACATTGAAAGAGAAAAATGTCAACTTTTTTTTGATCCCATACTTTGAATGTTTACATAAATGTTTAGAAGTAAGTAAATCTTCTTTTCTTACCTTACTTACCCTATTTATTAAGTCTTGATTGATTTGAAAAGAGCAGCCAAGATGAGTAAAGTCATCACATGATTTCAAATCAGGGGGAGCTTGTGTTGTTTGATGATTGTCCGTAAAATAATAAAGAAATGTATCCATTTTTGTTGATTTGAGTTGAAATTATTCTATAATATACAGAAAAAATGAATATATATTGATAAAAAATTATAAAAATAGAATGCTCAAATATTTTAATATAATCCCACAATGATAAACCTAAAAAAATACAAGCCAGAAAGATGCCAAAAGTGTACCAAAACAAATCCTAAAATTCCCCAATATTTCAAATGAAATCAGTAAGCTTGTGATTTTCTTAAGAACTGCAAAAATGACTGTTACTGTCAGTGTGTGCTAGTATCTAAGTATGATTTAATAGTATATATTAATGGTCCTACTACTTATTTTTAAATTATTTAGTGATTAAACCTCATGGGAAGACTAATAGAATAGTTATTCTCAATTAAACTCACAATACTTGGATTTTTATGCGTGCTAGTGGTGGAAAATAGATCAATAAAATATAGTTATAGCTTATATAAAGATAAAATAAATTTATAAATGCTTTATAATATATTTATATATAATAATAATTGTTTTATAATGTTTTTTTAATGTGTAGTAAGTAAGTGATGTCCAATAACCTGTCAAATCCTCCCTTACTTATACCAAAATCCACTGGAGTGCACAGACCTTCAATCCAGATGATGTCACTTCTATCCCTGGAAATTACAGCACTGTGAGGGCCCATCACCTCCCCATGGCGTCCACTTCAAGCAGTTTCAACACCAAGACCTCCAGTAAGGACCCACCATCACAATTAATGATACCACAGACCCATACCATAAATAGAATAAACAGATAAAAGTGGATACCATAAAGAAACAGGTAGAATAACTCATCCAAAGAGTATATAATGAATCCCAAAGCATATAAAGGAATAAAATTAACTGTTCAAGCCCCCAATAGCATCTCCAAGCATCCATATTAGCCCAGTAATCATATTCCAACCCATAAATCCATGAAAATCCATCCAAGGAAGCAGATTAAGTTGTCCAAACTGGATATATGCGCCTGAAATAGGTGTATATGCTTGTGTAGGCATTGTGAGTCCACTGGATACATCCATATGACCTAAAATAAGCAGAAAAATAATCTTTATAGGCTATTAAGAGGTTAAAACCCACTTATAGACCTAAATATACATAATATAACTACATATTTCACTGAATATGAGGTTTATGTATACATATAAGCTTATTTATGTCTATAATTACTTAATATCACTTAAGATAAATATATTATGACTGCATTAACATCTTAATAAGTATTATTAGGCTATAGATAAGCTATTTAAACTATTATATATCATATAATAGTGTAATAATTATATATATATGTATTATAACCATATATATAAGTATTTTAACCTTCTTTTTAAGTAATAAACTTAATGTAATTAAGGGTATCTCATTTTAAACATAAGAATTACTCAGTCCTGGAGATACCTAGGCTGACAGTTACTAATATGCAAAATATCATGATATAAGCATTTCTAAAGAGTTATTTGATAAGTATGCAATATAAAATCAAAAAAAGGCTCAAATTTAGAGGTCAATATCTCAGCAACCACTGAATCCAAATCAAAACCATTTGTGGGAAATGAAAGATAGTATTCAGGAGAATCTTTAGTAAAAAGGAAATGAGATTAAAAGCCCCTAACCCTAATTCAAACTTTTTTTTCAATATTAAGTAAAACTTCAAGAAGTGATAGTAAAAATAAGAGCAAAAGGGGTCCAAAAAGTCCTTCATTATCAATAGAAGTATCTTATATAGATTGAGGTATGCATTCATGATAGAAAGTGAGACCTGTTTGACAAAAGTTGACAAAAAAAATGTTTAATGTGTTGTAGCAAAAATCCATGAAGAAGCATCAAATACTAATTAAAATAGAATTTTTAATTACTTGAATGAATGATAAAAATCTACATAATCATCAGATAAGTTTGTTATAAGCCTTATTCTCTAATTATTTAATATCAAATTAAAAAAAAGAAAATTGTGTAAAAAAAAGGCTCAACTTTAAAGGTCAATATCTCAGCAACCACTGGACCGAATTCAAAACTGTTTGTTATAAATAAATGAATGATAAGCTTCAGGAGAGTCTTCATTTAAAAGGAGAAAATATTCAAATAAACCTAACTCTAATTTTAACTTTTTTTCGAATTTGCACAAAAGTTTAAAAAGTGATAGTAAAAATGACTACAAGAGGGGTTAATTAAGTCCACCATTATCCAGCTAAGGGTCCTACATATATTTGAGTGTGCATTATTTATAGAAAGTAAAATATATCAGATAGGCGTGAAAATGAAAAAGGAGTTGACACTTACTTTGATGGAAACATAGAAAAAAATATATTGATAAAGAGAAAAGTTGAAATTTGGGGTAAATTGAATATGGAGCAAATGAAATGCATAAAGAATGCATTATGAATATGTATCAATGACATAAAAATTTTCTAGAACTGACACCCACTAATATGCTTCCAAAAATGGCCAAAATTCCACTAAATAATGCCACAAAAAAACACCACCAATAAATAGCCAAAAAATGTCACCAATGATGCCTAAAAAATGCCTAAAAAATAAACTAAAAATGCCTAAAAATTATGCCAAAAATTCCTGCAAAATATGGTAAAAAACACCTGCATAAAATGCTAAAAACTTCCTGCTAAATATGCAAATAACACCTGAAAAATATGTAAAAAAAATCTGCAAAATATACTAAAAACAGCCCACAAAATATGCTAATAACTGCCTTCAAAATAAACCAAAAATTCCGGAAAAATAAGCTAAAAAATGCCTGAATAATAAGCTAAAGGCTGCCTTGAAAATATGCCGAAAATTCCTTCAAAATACACTAAAAAAGTCCTGCAAAATATTCTAAAAAACACCTGCAAAATACACTAAAAATTTCATTCAAAATACACTAACAAAAAACACCTGCAAAATACATTTATAATGGTCAAAAAAGTGCCCCAAAAACTCCAAGAAAGGAAGTGAGGGATAATGGAAACTGAAAAAGAAGGGAGTTTTAAAATTTTGAGACATAAGGAAAGTAATTGAATGAATAATTATGTGATAGGGGAAAAAATGCAATTGGAAATTATGGAGGGAGGTGAAACAAATGAAGTTGGATGAGGGGAGGGAGGCCAGTGTGTCCAATGTGACAAGGGATGAAGTGGATAAGGAAGGGATGTTGTGGCCAACATGTGGCTGTGAAAAAAATTGGGAAAAAAGTGCTGATTTGAGGTCATAACTGACACCCCCTAATATATTAATATTAAAAAGTAGTAAGCCACAGAATAAAAACCTGAACAGCCTATCTAGGGTCCTTTTGTTCCACCTAGAATATAATGCTTCACCCAACTTTTACTATTTGTGTAACCTCAAGAAAATTCTGTAGTATATCATTTGAATCTAAGCAATTTTTCATTCTAGCAGAAAATCTTCCTCCATGAGGAATTACTAAAAACCACATGAATGTGTCTAAATCCAGTTGTTTAGGAATGTGCTCTGCCCACAAAAAGCCCTCACCCTCATTGGTCGTAGTAATAGTTTCATCCATAAAACCAGAAACATCTGAACTACTTATTTACCAAATAAATGACCAATTATGAGGTTCCACAATAAACTTCTCAAACTTTGGTTGCATCTTAGACCCCATAAATCTCCCTCTTAGGGGTCTCTGAGAGACTTCTTCTTTTGTTATATAAAAAACAAATTCTGTAAAGACTGTTATAAAGTTTTAGGGAGGTAACTCTAAATCACTTTCATATTCAATGACTGAAACTTGGCTTCCAACATTTTCAGAATCACTCAATGAAAAATTGTGAATTTGAGAATTATTGATTGAGGGAGATTTGGTGATAAAAACCCCTTCACTGAACATTGAGCTGTCAAAATATTATTGGAAGATAAAATCAGATTTAAAAAACAACCAAAAAAAAACCCAAAAAAAAAGACTTACATTGATGAAATTACTTAAAAATAAGGGTTAGAATAAATATAAAATTAGGTGGGGGAAATAAAGAAAGAAGTGGGTGGGGTGTTTGGAAAGATGGAAGTGATTTGGCAGATGGGGTACAATTTTTTTTTTCTGTGCTGCATGCTCAAATCTAGCAAAATCAAAGATACCCAAAATAGAACAAAACACATGAAAGAAATAAGTCTACTCCATTAAAATATCCATATCTAGACAATTGCATGATGATGGCATTTCCAGAAAGAGTCACGAGAAAAAAAAACATGGGCACCTGATAGCAGGTGCCAATCCCTATCTTTGACTTAACTCAATTTAAGCTCAGCTGTAATTCTTCTGGAAAGACTGCGCACTGAACAATGAGCACACTAGCTAGTGCAACATCAAATCAAATTTACTCTTAAATTAAAACTGAATATAAGGATAGGAACTTGCTAGCAGGTGCCGCTTGATTTTTTGTGGTGAGTGTAAAATTTTTGGCAAAAGTTGCAATTTTTTTGCATTTTGCACAAAGCGTTTTAGGACTAGCTGTATTGATAATCTCTTTAAAACACACACCTCCCTGTTCAGTTGTTTCCTCACTTAGTACCATCAGATTTTACTTCTTATTTAACTATTATGTCTCTTATTATACCAAAAATTCAATTTTATGCAACATTAGAGGAAGCTGAACAGGCTGCTAAAGCTTTTTCTGAAAATCAAGGTGTGCACTCACTCAAACAAAGATCATTGTGGCCAGGTAAAAAAAAAATGTGTATTTCTTGTACACATTCTGGAAAATCCCTCAATACAAGACCCTATCTTACTGAGAAAACTCAAATTAACACCAAAAAAAAAAAACATTCCAATGTGATTGCCCTTGGAAAGCAAATATCTTTTGTAGAACAGTGAATAATTTTGATTTCATACATATAATATTTGAATGTAGTTATATCAATTTGACTCCAATAAGTCAAGCATCATTGTCAGTAGCTCTTCCTTGGAAATTGAGTGACAGCAGCTGAACAGGGAGGTGTGTATTCTAAAAAGATTATCAATAGACATTTACTTGTATTAAATTAAGTAACATCTGAATCAGGCAAGTTTAAAGTGAGCAGTTCACTTGGCTTGCCAAATCAGGTATTGGTGGTGTGGAAATCCGAATTGGGCAAAATTTAACATTGTTGGTTCAATTCACTCGCCCAATTGGGAAAAAAGGTGGTGTAATTCCTAAGTTTGGGTGGTCCCCGTTCAGCTCACCATAAACAAAAGGGCAATTACCAGGTGACAAAATGGAATTAAGAAGTAGAGAGAGAGAGAGAGAGAGAGAGAGAGAGAGAGAGAGAGAGGTTGTTGGGGAATTTTCCAGTGAGAATTTTTTTTTTTTTTTTAAAAAAAAGGCAGAGACATGAGCCAATATTGGGAAGGAAAAAAGTAAAGAAGTTGTAAAAAATGGGACTTTGTGTGTTTAGAAGCAAACTTAATTAATAAAGATCTAGCCACATCTTTGTGGGCTGGTGGGAGGGGGGGGGGGGGGGGGGGGGGAAAGTAAGATATGTTCTGAGGTGTCTTTAGCTTGAAGGAGAGTGCGAGGCCTTGGAGTCGAAGAAGTAAATATTTTCGTGTAGAATGACCCACATGACATTGTGAGAAAACTGTGGCATGAGCTCTTGGGAGAGGCAAGAAAGCAACTTGAACATCACGGGAGGGTCATATTTGTCAGGTAGCTTCCTGATGTTGTCAGGGTTGGGTGGGGGAGCAATGGAGCTAGAAGTATGTTGTCTTGATAGTAACCCAATATTTTGTGATGATACATTTCATTGTTTAATTTTTCAAGTTACCCAAAAATCATTTTAGTCTTTATATGGTTTGGTACACACACATACACACACACACACACACACACACACACATATATATATATATATATATCCGGGGGATATATTATCAGGTTTAATTAACTGATTATTGTATTGTATTCATATTACAAAGTTGTTTTAAGATTTGATATTTCATCATACAAGAATTTTTTTTCTTCAAATAGGTAATCACAAGAACAACAACCAAAAAAAAAAAAAGGGGGGGCGGCAGAAAAAAGAAGGCTGGCACTTGCTAGCAGGATTCCATCCCTGACTGAACTATGGTAGTTCAATTGGGGAGAGACGCCTGTTAGCTGGTGTCAATATTTTTTTGTCCTGCCGGTTGATATATTTAAGTAGTTAAGCAAAAATAGTTCTTGCTTCGATAATGTTTTTTCTTCTTCTTCTGGTAATTCAATCCTGCTAGTCCTTTTCATAGGCTATTAAGTGGAGAAAAAAAACCCTAGTTTGTCAAGGGGGTATAAAGTGCATATATAAAAAGAAATGAAGATATTTTGAAATCATGATAATTTAACTGCATTGAGTGTATCAATTAAAGCACATGCTTGACAAATAGTTTGGCTAGATAAAGAGCCACATCGCTGACAAGATTCTATAAGAGACATATCAACATTAATCATCAGTGAAAAAAGAAAAAAGAAAAAAAGAAAAAGAAAGAAGGGGAAAAGGTAAAAAGCTACAATGAAGCTGAACCAAGATAAAAAGCAGAATGAAACTAGAAAAAATATTTACGTTGAATCGGACGCTTTAATTCACTACGAATCACTCCAGCCATAGCTTCGCCACTGTATAAAATGTCGAGTATGGAAGAAGGACGTAGTCGTTCTAAATCTTTTACTAAACCTCGTGCATGACCTCGATAGGCAGTAGGTGAATATGTACATTCAGTTGAGAAATAGTCTAACTTTTTAAAATCTGATAAACCGCAAAAGAAATCGGGCAAAGATACCACCATACCCATCCATCAGTTCATCTCACATATTATTTACCGAAGTAGCGACTCAGGAGTTAAGATCCAGAATAAGAAACACACACACATGCATACATCACGATTTCCTTTTCATAAGCATACTTGAATGGTTTACTCCGCTTAACAGGGATTCCACCAGACCGAGGTGTTTTACCTCCCGTAGTAATTTCTGTACATCTTTCGAGCCGTGCGATGTCCCCACGAAGAACTAAAAACAATTAAAGGAAGAAGTCCTATTAGATAAGATGGAAATATCAAGGTAGTAAAGCAGCTTAATATCACACGCACCATTCATGATCACTGTTTCTGCAATATCATCAGCATTATGACCAGTCACAATGTGGTCAACACCTAGGATATCTGCACCTCTGTCTAATGCCTGGCGCCTGAAAACTCCACAGAACGTACCTAAACTTGAAAATCAGTAAAAACATCCGTTCCGGTCTACTACATGGCACACACCATACACTCACAGTTTCCCTTTTTCCCAATGTTGTCCACCACACGATCCATTGTCCAGCCTTGATAGAGTTCATCATAAGACAAGACTTTCAATGGCAGGGAGTACTGGGTCGAATTCCGTTTTACTGTCTTTGAAAGAGCGATGAATTTGTCAAGAAAAATGGCTCAAGTCTTTATGTTTCAGTTAAAATGTTGCGTACCTCTAGTGAGTCATCTCGATAGCCGCGAATCCCTTCATCAATCGAAAGAAGACACAAATCAAGACCATAGTGATATCGTTCATTGAGAGTAGTCATTACATGGGCAAGAACAGTGGAATCTTCATTGCATTGTTTTGATATATACAGCAATAGGGTGTCAAATTTTCGAAACATTGGCAGCAAGAAAGCTTAAAGTCCGTCTACCTTTTCCTCCACTTGCAGCAATGGCAACTCTTTCTCCTTTTTTGAACATACTTCTAGGTCCCAAAACATTATCTCCTTGGTCATGATCTTTTTTCGGTGCAGCATCATTCAGATGGGTATTTGATAAATGAGTTTGAAGAGAAAGTTCTTTTTCATGGCAGCCCAAGCCGTTTGAACAGCACCGCTCTTTGTCAGGATTACTTTGTCTATCTTTGTGAGTTTCTTGTAAACCAAGTCCCAGAATAGTATTATGAACTTCAGTTTCAAACACCAAATAAAAACATTCCCTACAAACTGCTTGGCCAGTTTTAGGTCGTTTAATTATTGCTCTTCGAGGAGGTACAGGCTGAGGCAACGTTGAACATAGAGCACAGGGTGCCATACTGCCAGAGAAACAGTTGGAATTGATGATCGGTGAGAGAAAGAATGGTGGGTAAAAGATTCGTCTTTGAAGTTCAAGGAACTCTCAGATCAAGATGGTTCTACAGCTGCTGGTAACTGAAATTGAAAAGGACCAGAATTTCCACAGTAGACCACTGCATGCATGCAACATGCTTTCCATATTGCATACGTCGAGTACTAATCCCAAGTTTAAGTTGTCTTCCGTTCAGCCAGATGGTCCCCCTTCATCTAGCTGGTCAGTGCTCGCAATTCGTCACAGCTTGGAAGCAATGTTCCATCTCTTCCTTTTTTATCGCTTTCATCTTTTCCTGAATGAGATTATAGGTGTTAAATAAAAAATAAACAGAAAGAACGCTCAACTGCCCCTGCTCATCCTGGTACAATATCAATTTGGCAGATCTCTCCATATATAAAGACTTGTAGGTTATGCGCGGAGTCACTAATTTTAAGAATTTCTCTCAAGAATAGAAAGACGACCACTCAAAAATAATTAAAGAGAATGTTTGGCTGAAATATAGAAAGAAGGGGATGTGTTTGAAAAAACAGCATCAGAGTGAAGCATGTAGTATGATTCAGTATTTAAAAAAGGGATTGGTGATCAAAAACTGCAAATTTGTCTAAAGGGTCAATTGTTGTGAAAAATGACGACTGTGTCATAGTGGTCATTTTAGTAACAGGGTAACAAGTGGAACAATGATCAATATAATGAAACCAATAAAGACAGAAATTCTTATGAAATCTAGATACTGATGATGATTATAATATAGTCTTACTGTTACCTTGGGTCCAGGTAGACCAATCTGAAAAGCTAAAAAATTATGGGTGAGAATTGAAAAAACCCCTGAAAATAAAAAAGGTATTTTGTATTAGAAACATTCATTTCCCTGTGTAAAACAAATAATTATTAAATGTTGATAAAATATTGCTTTATCAAGCTCCGGTGGCGTAATGGTAACGCGTTGGACTTCTAATCCAAAGACTGCGGGTTCGAGCCCCGCCCGGAGTGTGGTTATTTTTGTGTCTCTCTTACTGATCTTTGACAATTGTCAAGGTCTGAATGAATAAACTTAATTTTTGACGTCATTTATAAAAAATTATTTTATTATTATTCTTCACTTCATAAAGATCTTACTTCAATTATGCTAAAAATATCCTCAACTTGTAAATGGGTATCCCCATTAAGGATATCTATCTTAGTTGGTGTGTTTTGCCAGAGAAAGAAGAATAAGAAAAATATTTTGAAACCATGGGAATTTTTGTTTTATTACTTTTATTTCTAAAAACAAAAAATATTTTTTCAAGTCCATTATATGTTCCCATCAACCTTACTTTGAAGTTTGGAAGCCATCTGGATTAACAGTTTCATGGTGTCAAAAAGGCAAGTAATTCAATAAGAGCAGCATCCAGGCAACTTTCAAGAGTGGGAGGTAATTGGTCATGGTTTGGAGGGCATTTTTAAGCATATCTAAATTCTTCCTTATTTTTATAATTCAAAAACACCACATCTTCAAAGACTTCATTGAAAATTTTCACCTTTTCACTTTCATTCCATAGCTTGAAAATATTGCTTCAATCCATTGGACAAAAAATAACACCCCAATTCTGCACTACACACAATCTGAAGGAAATAGAGAGCTAGTCACCATTATCTCCTGACATGAATCTTATTAAAAATGCTTGGGAAGTGTCTTAAATTGAGTATTCACCAATATTACCAACTTAAAAAAAATTCCTAAGCGTGAGAAGACTGTTATGAAGAAGAAGTTGAAGTTTTAATTGTGTCAATTGCTAGAAGGATTCAGGCTGTAGTGAGTGCTAATGGTGGCCCTACCACCTTGGTGACCACTCACCAATTTTTTTTTTTTTCATATTTTGCTTGTAAAGACAGTACTTCCACAAAATATTTGGTGTGGGGCACTTTGAAACAAAGCAATAAAACAGCAGACTGAAGCAAGAAAAGCAGACAAAAAAGGCAAAAAAAAAGTAGATTAGGTTCATGCTCCAATGCAGACTTGAAAGTAACCGCTACACCTAAAACCCTAAATCATTCATATAAAGCTATACAAATATTAAAAGAAGTAAAAACTTACAATATGGAATATGACAGCACTTGTATAATTTTCTTATGTTTTATTTAAGGTTTTTAAGCTAACAGCTTCTGAATTCCAGCCCTGTTATCAGAAAATCATCTTTATTTCTAGAGAAATAACATAAAACTATCTTTTTTAAGTAAAAAGATGCTTGAGTTTTAGAATATAAGCAATCCAAGAAATAAAGACTTAGAATGTTTTCAGAATAAAGAGTACAAAATCTTCAATCTAATTGTCAGAAAAGCTGTACAAAGAGCCCAATAAATTGTATATAAATTCATGGGACTAAGAATAAAAATAAAAATACTTTGTCGGCCAGTCATCTAGAAGAAGGAGAAAAAGAGGAGAAGAAGAAGAAGAAGAAGAAGGAAAAGAGGAAAAGAAATGAAAAAAAACTATAACAAAAAAATAAATAGACAAAACTTGGACTGGGGAGTCAACAAAACTTATAATAAGTTATTTATGGGATGATACATGGTAAGTTTTTTTATTCTCTCTGCTTAAGTAACAAACACTAATATTAAATGATCTTAAAGCAACCTTTATATGCATAATATATACTAGATTTCAAAGGCAAGAAAGTGCCATAATAAAAACTATTATAATTATAACATTTGTAATTAATAATAAAATTAATAATAAAAATAAAGTAAGTAATAAGTGGTGAGGCTACAGGGGATTATCCAAGGCCTTTTTATAGGCAATGGGTCCTCTGAAGCGCCACTACATTTGTAAATACAAGAGTCATAATAATAAGATGAAACAAGAATATAAAAGAATAAGTGAAACATAACAATTTAGAGAAAAATATGAAACAAATAATTAAAACCCCAAATAAGAACCAAATTTTCCCACAACTAATTCCCACATCAGTAAGTAAAAATAGTGAGTAACTAAACAAGCCTGAGACATAGGAACTATGAGAAAAAATAATTAAAAACAGATGGTACAGTATGCTTTAAGGGTTTTTAAGTGAAACAAGTAAAAATATTTTGACGCAACAAAATATGTAATCAATTTTAATTTAGTATAAAGAAATTAATTAATTGTTCCAACTATGTAATTAAATAATTAATTTAAATAAAACAAGTAATTAATTTATTACTAAATTAGGTTGAGAATTTTAATACTATTTTATAAAATAAGTATTATAATTTATTTAATTTTTTATTGACACAATTAAGGGTCCAAAAAACAGTGGCCATAATTATGGATAATAGTATATGAAAAAGTATATTTTAATAATTAAATTTAATTAATTAAAGTAATTACAATATAAGATAAACACTTGAATATAATTATCTTATAAGTTCTTAATTAATTAATTTATAATTATTAAATAAACAATGCGCCCTTTGTTATGGAACATAATTAAATGCTTTTAAATTATCTTATAATAAAATTAAAATAATATTTAATTTACTTATATAAATAAAATATTAATATAAATTTATTATGTAATATAATATTAAAGTTAAATGCATACTCTGCAATTATTATGTCTTTATTTAATTCCAATAAATTGTATGTTTATTTACTGGGCTCCTGGGACAGCCTGGCTGACACTCCCTCACTCTAAAAAAAACAAAAAAAATACTATGATTTTTTCTTTTTATACCTTTTTAATAGAGTAGGAAGGTTTGAAATTTATTTACCAGGTATCCATGCATCATATTCAGATGACTTATTTTTAAATCTCAATAAATATTCAGTACCTCTTTCAGAAGTGATAATTCTATCATTAAGAATTTTATCAATTTCTGCAGTTTCAGTGATTTCCTGAGGATTCTTCTTAGGTCTACCTCTTCTTTTGGGGAATAAATCACTGTTGGAAGTATAAGGTTTTAGCAGGGAAATGGGGAAAACAGGATGTTTTCTATCATATGGAGAATATAACACAACTTCAACTGCATTATCTCCAATCATTCTTTTTACAACAAAAGGGCCCACAAAAGGATCTTTTAATTTGTTGTTTCCCTGTAAATTGAAGTGGACAGTAGATATCAACACTTCATCACCCTCTTTAAATGTGTGTTCCTTATGGGATTTATCCCATCTTTTCTTCTTATATTCAAATGCTTTATCAATACAAGTTTGAGCATGTTTTCTGCACAGTTGTTGAATTTGAACAAAAGATTTGACACCAGGGGTGTAATTCCAATTTAGGCAATTTACTATTGAGTATTTGAGCAGGAGTATGAGGGACATAACCTAGCCAAAGCTCAAAAGGTTTCTTTTGAGTAACAGAGTGAACAGTGCTATAATAAGCAAATTCAAGACCAGGTAATAAGGTGACCCAGTCATGAGTAAATCTGTCATTGTCTATATATTACAATCCAAAGGCACAATACCTTCTAATCATATCCTCTAGAGTTTGAATCATTCTTTCAGCTAGACCATTAGTTTGGGGATGGTGAGCAGTAGATAATTTTAATTCACAACCACATATATCCATTAGAGACATCCAGAATTCAGATGTAAATTTTGGATCTCTGTCAGATATAATGGCTCTATGGAATCCAACTATATTGAACATATTACACCACCATAAGAAAGCCAAGTCTTTGGTGGAGACATCCTTATGGGTGGGGACAAATTTGCACATTTTAGTAAATCTATCCACTATTACCCAACAAGAATTATAATTTTCTTTACCTGCAATAGGAAGACCAGTGACAAAATTCATATTAATGATTTTCCAGGGAGCATCAGGTGCTTCAATTTGCTGAAATAACCCTGCTCTCTTACCAGTCATTCTTTTGGATTTCTGGCATGAATCACCAGATTCAACATATAATTTTGCATCTTCAGACATATTAGCCCACCAATCAGTGTTTTTGAGTCTGATCAGTGTCTTCTCAAGATCAAAATGACCAGCTAATATGTCATCATGACAAAGTTTGAGGATAATTTCTTTCATAGAAGGAGAAATTAGAATTACATTAGTAAGCTTTCTTCTATAATAAATATATCCATCTTCAATAGAAAAATTTTCCTTAATTAAAGCATTCTGATATTTAGCAGGAAGAGTTTTAATCAATGCCTGAATAGAAGCATTTTTAGGATCATTTAAGATAGTAACTAATTTATTTAAATCAGAATCCTTATCATATGAATCCAAAATTAATTGTAATAACTCCTCTTCCAGTTCAACTATAAATATACCATGGATATGAACAGTATCATCTTTAGGTACATAAGCAGGATTTGAGTCATTATTTGGCAGAGGCAATCTGGAAAGCATATCAACATTGGAGTGAAAATTTCTAGACCTATGGATAATTGTCATCCGTCCTCTGTATTCTTGAACAGCAAGTTGCCACCTGAACATATGTCTGTTAGGTGTTTTCAGGTTTAAGAGGGACTTCACAGCACTACAGTCAGTTACCAATTCAAACTTTTGGTCATCTAGATAGTAATGAAGCTTCTCAAGAGCCCAAACAACTGCTAAGCACTCTAATTGAGTGGCACCATATTTCAATTCACTATTTCTCAAGGTTCTTGAAATATAACAAATTACAACCTCTGAGGATTTATCATTTATAATTTGTTTTTGGTGAAGGGCAGCACCCAGACCAACAAAGCTAGCATCTGTGTATAGAACAAAAGGTTTGTTGAAATCTGGAAGAGCCAATATAGGGGCTGTCATTAAGCAACTTTTTAATGTATCAAAAGATTTTTGACAGTCATTATTCCAGAGAAAGGCAACATCTTTTCTGGTCAGTTTTGTAAGAGGCAAGGCTATGACCTGATAATTTTTAATATATTGCCTATAATAGCCACACATACCCAAAAAACTTTGGATTTCTTTTACAGAAGTTGGTGTTTTCACATTTTGAATTGCAGCAACTTTTTTGTGGTCTACAAAAATTTGTAGGCCTGACACAACATGGCCAAGGACTTTTAAAGATTGAAAGCCAAATTTACACTTTTTTAAGGACAAGGTCATATTGATTTCATCCATTCTTTGAAAAACTCGATTTAAATGAATCATATGTTCATCAAAAGTTTTAGAAAAAATTATAATGTCATCAATATAAACCATGAGCCATCCTTCAATTATTTCTTGATGGAAAGTGTTATCCATGACTTTTGAAAAATTGAAGGAGCATTTTTAGGGCCAAATGGCATCCTAAAATACTTATATATTCCCATATGAGTAGCAATTAATAAAAAATTTTGTGAATTTTTCTCAACAGGAATTTGATGATAACCTTTATTGCCATCCAGACAACTAATAAATTTTGCACCCTGTAAGGTAGCATGAATTGAATTAATTCTGGGAAAAGGATAAATATCATCCACAGTATAAGTGTTTAATGCTCTGTAATCTCCACATAATCTAGCCTTATCTTTTTCATAAGAAATCAAGACTGGGGATATTACACAATATTTTTGGGGTGACATCCACTTTCTCAATTATATTCATTTTTAATAAGGTAGAAATATTATCTTCAATATCTTTTCTTTTTGTTGGAGAAGCAGGATATGGTTTTTTCTTAAGACTAGGAGGAATATCACTCAAGTTACAGGATAAAGTAATTTTCATTTCATCCTTAACAACTCCTAGGACATGAGAACCATGAGCAAAATCCATACGAAAAGAGGTAATTGAGGCAAATATAGAATCCTTCTGCTCACTAGTTAATTGATCATCAAAAGAAGCAGTATTTAT
Organism: Hemileia vastatrix; assembly: GCA_030280995.1. Classification (NCBI taxonomy): domain Eukaryota; kingdom Fungi; phylum Basidiomycota; class Pucciniomycetes; order Pucciniales; family Zaghouaniaceae; genus Hemileia; species Hemileia vastatrix. Next base: position 4,252,961 of record JASXTE010000006.1, read on the forward strand.
TTCAGTTAATAACCTATCCATTTCATTTGTTGGTCTACCTGTACATTGAATTAATGAGTTACAAGACTTTAACAAATAAGCAGAAGATCTTCTAGGGGAAGAAATTTTGAATTTCCTTTTTCCATTCAATCCCAATGTGAAGCAATTATTGGCAGGGTCCAATTTTACACCAAACATGGTCAGAATGTCATTACCCATAATAAACCAATTGCTCAAATTATCATTTTGCATGACAACAAATTCACAAACAGCTCTGACAAAACCACCATTATATTTGAAGAATACAGTGGCTTTGTATTTGCCAATGGGACATAAAACAGAGCCATAACCTCTCCATTTTTCACATGTCATAGGTAATAATTTATCCATATAATCTTTATCCACTGAAGCCAGTGCCTTTTCAGACACTCACACCTCCATATGCAACCTTCAATATTTTCTTGAGGTTTGAACAGGCTTTGAGCATGTCTACATTGATGGAGCTGATTAGGAGGCATGAAAATTTTCTGATTTAGAACCTTAAAAGTGAATAAGATTTCTTGATTCCTGTCCTTCAGAAGTTCTACTTTAGCATTATATCTTAATTTTCCTCATTTAATGCCAGTAATTGAGCTGATAGATTGATTTTTCATCATAATTATTTATTTTCAATTCCTTAGTGGCAGTCATGTTATTAATTTTTGCAGACATTGTGCCTGAAAATTCAAATAAACAAAATTTAAATCAGTTTCATTTCAAAAAATTTATTTTTATTTATTTTCTTAATTTTTAAAAAAAAATAAAATATAAACTAAATAAAATCTGAAAAAAAACTTTAATTTTTATATAAAAAATAACAAGCCTAAATATTATCTAATGGACTCAATTATTTTCAAAAAAAATAATAACACATATTAATGACAAAATTAAATTAATAATTCATCAAAAATAAATGATATGTTAAAATTAATTTTTTTTAATAAACCCATAGTCATTTATATTTCAAAATAATTGTATGATTATAAAATATTGGACAAAATCTATTAACAATATTTATATCAAAAATTTTATTTAAATAGTATGACAATAAATTAATATGTCAAAAATAAAAAATCCAATATACACACATATTATTTCTATTTCAACATAATTGTATGATTATTTATAATATTGGACATAATATTGTCAACAATATTTACATTGGAAATATAATTATTTATTATGACTATAAATTAATATGTCAAATTAAAATTTTCAATATACACACAAAATAACTGTATGATTAATTATAATATTGGAAAAAATGTCAGCAATATTTATATTGAAAATTTAATTATTTTATTATGACTATAAATTAATATGTCAAATTGAAATTTTCAATATACACACAATATATTTTCATTTACAAAATAATTGTATGATTAATTATAATATTGGACAAAATGTCAACAATATTTATATTGAAAATTTGTTTATTTTATTATGACAATAAATTAATATGTCAAAGATAAAACTCATCTAGGACTAAGAGTGTTGCTCTATCATGGTCAACTAGGAAAAAAAATATTTAGGAAGACCAACTTACACTCAGTGATTTAGCAATTAAGCCACAATCACTGTTATTGCCATAAAATATTTAAAATAGATTTTTTAAGTGCAAAGGCAAACTTACTATAGTGATCAACAATTACTCTAAAATGTATAGAATTTTGAAATATATAACTCGTTATGTAAGAACCCCAGTTCAATTCACAGTCGCGGCAAAAGTTGATTTTGCGTGCAAGGGTGGTCTGTGCATTAATTGTTTGTCCAATCGTCAAGAAATCGATGTTGTCATTCGGAAAGGCCCTCAATTGTCGGCCGGTCGTCTAGAAGAAGAAGAAGAAGAAGGAAAAGAGGAAAAGAAATGAAAAAAAAACTATAACAAAAAAATAAATAGACAAAACTTGGACTGGAGAGTCAACAAAACTTATAACAAGTTATTTATGGGATGATACATGGTAAGTTTTTTTATTCTCTCTGCTTAAGTAACAAATGCTAATATTAAATGATCTTAAAGCAACCTTTATATGCATAATATATACTAGATTTCAAAGGCAAGAAAGTGCCATAATAAAAACTATTATAATTATAACATTTGTAATTAATAATAAAATTAATAATAAAAATAAAGTAAGTAATAAGTGGTGAGGCTACAGGGGATTATCCAAGGCCTTTTTATTGGCAATGGGTCCTCTGAAGCGCCACTACATTTGTAAATACAAGAGTCATAATAATAAGATGAAACAAGAATATAAAAGAATAAGTGAAACATAACAATTTAGAGAAAAATATGAAACAAATAATCAAAACCCCAAATCACCACAGAAAAAATGGGGGGGTATTGCTAGCAATACCCCTTTATTGAACTCCATTTAGCCACAAATCTATGCCTGAATTATGCACACATCATCACCATGTAGGAAATTTTTTGGCCTTACATTTAGTCAGAGATTTGTCACAAATTGAGCTCAAGATGAACCTACATTGATCACCGTTTGATCTTGCAAAATCCTAATTTGATCATGAGTTGAACTCACTTTGATCTCACTTTGATCTAACATAAGCTTTTGCATATCCAATATGTCAACTATTCACTTTCAAAAAGATTCGTAATGAATTTCACATGGAATACTAGAGCCAAAACCAGTAATTTTGAGTAAATGGCTCATCAAAATGATTAATCTACAATAAAATACCATCAAAATTCAATCTGATTACTTAAAACTTTTGGTAAAATGACTAATAGATATTTAAATTGGAAAATAATATTCCATTTCTCAATTTCAATTTCAAAATATAAATCCTCATTTCAAATGTGAATTTTGTAGATTCCTTGCCTTCCTATATTATGAGTAATATTTGAGGTATTGTACACCTTTGTAAATATGGTGTTGTGCTGCTAGAAATTATCTCTGTTTCAATTCAACTTTATTGAAGCTTGATTCCAGAATGATACATATTTTATAACTATTTTGAGAAAAAAGTCACTAGTAATGAATTTAGCCTTTTATCTGTCCTTTATTAAACCTCACTTAATCCTACTTAAATCCAAATTGACCCACAAAAACCTTATTCGGGATATTTTTTAGCCCAGGATGATTCAATATTGGAGCAAAATATTATTTTACATATCCAATATGCCTATTGATTAAATTTCTTCAAGCTTACTTAAAATTCACATTAACATTAACTTTCACAGGAAACATTAAACACAAATATTGAGAATATAGTATTTAAAATCAAAATAAATATAATATAATATGCTTACAACAAAATTTTTTTTCTGGATTAATTGAAACAAAAAATTGTTCATTTGTGAAAATAGAAAAAATACTATCCATCCTGAATTTAGAATTCATTTTTAAAAATTTAATGCCCCCTCACTTTCAAGTTTATCATGTATTTCAAACATTATATTTTTAATAACTTTGTGAATAGTACACCTTAGATATAAACTTGGGGATATCAAAAACTAAAACATCAGCATATTGAAATGTTTTTTATTGTTATAAATGGAAATAATGATTGAAAAACACCATTAGAGCAAGTTTGATTTTGAATAATAGGCATACTTTCTCATGTAAATTTCTATAAAAATAATTTTTATTCTTACATAAGTTGAAGTGGATACATTTGAGCTCAAAAAGAATTAAAATTGACAAAATAAGACTTCTATAATTCATATTCAAAAATGAAATCACCCTTCATTATCTACCTGTAAACTATTTTAAATTAAATAATTTCAAATTCAGTATATACTGATGTTATTTTTTCTTCTAAAAAATTTATTATATAGATTAATAGTCATAAAAAGTTGACATAGATGTTAACTTTATATAAGCAATCTTTAATTCATAAAATGATAGAACTATCTTTTATGTAAAAAGTGATGAAGGAAAAAAATATTATTAAATTTTTGATGCACTATCAATAAAATTGAAGATAGAGCATATCAAAAGTTTAAACTTAATTTCAATTTTGATATAATCATTTTATTTTATTTTACTTGAGTAGAAAACAGATTTTAAATCTCAATATAATTTTAAATCCCATTAGTTTGTAGATTTCAACATTTGAAACTATGAAATAAATATTTATGAAAGAATTTTACAATATTTGCCCTTCTAAAAACTCATAAATCCAACTTCAAATTTTCTAACCTTCACAAGTAACCACAATGCATTCTGAAAATACTCTATATTTAAATAATTAAAGGTAAATAAAATTATGTTTTTATTCTTTATTTCAATTTTTGATAAATAAAATATATATATAATTGCTTAAAAAGTCTAAGAGGGAACTTAATAGTGGTTTTGGCATTAGATATATAGATTCAAGTTTCAAAAAATTTGTTTGGAATGAATTACAAAGACAAAAAGGATATATTTTGATGAAAGAATACTGATTTAGGTTCTCTTAAAATTTTATTAACCAATTTTATGGAATATCAATCCATGCTTATCATTCTTTATGATATTATCATAGAAGTTTTTCCTTTTTTAATATAATGATTTTCTATTGTGTGGTATGGAGGTTAAGATAAGTTTAAAAGATTTATTGAAGATATATATACCAGACAAAGTATAATCTGTAGATTTATAATTATAACTTACTTTTCTGATGTTTTACAACATTGATAAGTAGCTCATGCATTACACAAGTAAATAATTATAGTCTCTGGAAATAAGTCCTTGTGAATTTCAAATTTTTTGTTATTCTCAAAATCATTAGTCAAATAAACTAAAAATTTCTTCAAATATTGATTGAAAGAAGGAGTTTCAAAATCTTAATTTTTGTAGTTATAAAATTTTGAGTTAATTTTCATATTATCAGGTATAATGAACATTTGTAAATTTTAACTTGAAGACTAGTGATCATAGCAAAGTAATACTGGAAGAATCAGATAAAAAGGGTGGAATAAAGTCATACCACAACAGGAAATGATACAAAATTTTTTATTTTTGGCTCACAAAATTCAACATATTTTTGACATATTTTTCCACCTTTAGATAATGTTTAGTGGATTTTAACATTATTATAACAAGCAAACTTAACAATGTTTTTGATTTTTTTAACAAAAATAAATATTGTTAGATCATTTTTTTTAAAAATATGACTTATTTTTATGCTTTATCTACAATAGTTAGTAGTTTTTTTTGCAGAAATTACTTGTTTTGATATTCTATTTTTGCATTTTTTAAGAGAGTTCATTGCATTAAAGTTTTGTATAAATTTTTCATTAAAGCATCATATTTTAAATCTAGAGATTTGGTTTTGAAATAATACACTACGCAATATAGGGGGTGGACTTGCTAGCAAGTCCTCAACCTGAACTCAGATGGAACTCAGATGGAACTCAGACTGAACTCATACTGAACCCATACTGAACTCTACTTGAACACCCACCTAAAACTGTTCTGCTGAGTGGTGTTCATCCCTGATTGTATGGTTCCTTTATCAATAGCTCAATGTGTGTTCAATCTATGGTGAGTTTGGGTCCAAGGTTGCGGACTTGCTAGCAAGTCTGCCCCCCATATTGTGTGGTGATATATATTTTCATGTTAATTGACTCATTATTTTTGGATTGATAAATTATGTTAAAATTGGGATTGCTTATTTCTAGTGAGTGTACATCATAGTTGGTTTTCAAATCAAAGATTAATAAATGGTGAAATTTTGTAAAATTCTAAATATCTTTCAATCCTTTTTTATTTAAATAATGTTTAATGTTATGTAATCATTCTATAAGTAGAACACAGTTAAAATCTGATAATGGTACATTGCTTTCAATTTCTAATACTAAAATTATATTCTGCTTGAAACAATGTAAACTAAAGCTTGGTATCTCATAAGAAACTCACAATTTTCAAAAATCATATTTCCAACTTTTTAAACATGATACACATTAAAATATATTTTTAGAATAATTTCCTAATTATTTTCAAATACTAGAAAATAATGACCTCAATTTATGTTAATACTTAAACCATTCTGATGAGTGAATTTCACAATCCTCTAAGTAACATATGGTTACCATTTATACACATATGCATGATTTCTCCTTTTGTTTAATTTTAGCTGAATCTAAAAAGGAAAATCACATGTTGAATATCATCTATAGATAAACTTCTTATATTAGAAGCTAATATTTCATATGAGAAATTTGTTATTGAGTTTGGGAAAGATTAATAAGTGTTGGGAATTATAATTGAGCCATTTATTCAAGTAAATAAAAAAGGATGACCTTCTAAATACTTCATATATATATATATAATAAAAATTAATTATATAATAGCATTTAACCATGGTTTTATACTAATGTAATATAAAAAAAGGGATTGAACTAAAAATTTCAGTAAAGAAAATAAAAATAAGATAAGTTAATATTCTTGTTTATATTTTCATATTTTTGAAATGGCTTACTTAAGGGAGAAAATTATTTGGTTTTAGAGTACGAGAATTTCTAGATAAAAATCTTCACAATATAGTTTGACCCTCTCAAAAAGAAAATTCTAAAAATTTTCCTATCAAATTTTATATATTTGTTAAGTAATAGAAAATAGAGTGGTGTCTTTGACAATGAAGCTTTAGAAAAAGAAATAAATGATTTAAATTTATAATATAATTTTTGAAACAATAAATCATGTATTCAAAAAAAAATATATATCTTACAATCAAGATAACAGTATTAATTAAGAAACTCTAACAACTTTGGAAAGAAAACAAGAAAAAAATATTTAGTAAAATGCATAATTTATTTTTAGAATTTAAGGAAACTTAATAGCTCTACCTGTAAACTAGCCTTAAAGCGGGTTTAGATTTAACATGTGGAAATTCATACATAGTACCCTTCCATCATTAGACCAGATAAAAATTTATGTAGTTTTATTTTATTAATTTATAATAGTATTTTATTTTTGGCTTTTTCATTAGTATAACTATATATTTTTTAACTTTTTTGTTTTTCATAACATAAGTTCAAAGCTGCCCATCACTACTTCAAGATGAAACTCCATATAATTTAATAAATGAATGATATATTATAATGAATTTTACTAGAGACTTTTCAAAAATGGTGATTAAGAATACTTATTATAATTTTTTTAAATTTTTATTATTATTCTATCTCTTGAAAGGAGATGGCCATATCTCAATTTAATTAGTTTTTCCTCAGAAAAATTTATTCTTGATCTAAATAAAATTGCATCACTATTAACTAGATGTTATTATACAATTTTACCAATTTTTTTATCTGAACATAGTTGAAAGTATGTATAAATTAAAGTGTTTCCACATAGTCTTACTATTATCCCACCATAATTTTCACATTTAGATTTCATTATAACTGTAAAATAAGTTTTTCAATAATTTAATAATACCTTAATATTTAATAATTTAGTTACATAGTAGATTTTTTATCCTTTTTTTATATGAGGCTTATTATATAAACACCACTTTTAGATTTTTTCCATTTTGAAGTCTGATAATTTAAATTTCCATTTAACTACCCAAATTATATCAAAAAAAATTCAAAAGCATATTTTTTTAATGTACTCTTTTTGATAAACTTATCATTTCTTATAGGTTGTTCTTCAACTATTTATTGTAATTAATTACCCACTCAATTACGGTCTGTTATTGTTGTTAATTACATACAGACAAAATAAGGATACTCTCATATTATATTGGAGTTTTAAATTAAAAAGTAAATACTAGTGGCTGGTATTAAATATGAAGTTGTTATAACTAATTTGTACAATAATTAATGATTAAATTGCATTATATATTACAAATTTTATTGAATGTATATAAAAATAACACTCAAGAAATATATATAAGATATACATATAACCATTGTATATCAAAAATGAGGTACTTATCAACATGGTCTTTTTTAATGATTTTCAAATTTACTTAAAGAGACATTAATATTACCAATTCAAATTTTATATGAAATATATCAATATTATTATTTCAATTTTAATTATTTTACAAAAAATTTGAGTTAATAAGTAATTAAATTCAGTATTTAATGAATGTTTTTGAAAAATATTTACAAAAATAGAAATAACCCCTCACAAAAAAAATATAATTTTTTTTACTTACAATTTGCACCATATTTCTACCCTTAAAATATTGGTATTCTTCTAACAAAAATATTTTTTAAATAAATTTAAAATTTTTTCCATTATTCAATTACAAAATGTCAAATTTATAATTATTTTTACCTTACTAAAAAATTTAGTTGAAAATTTAATTTTGTATTTCCAAAAAATCAACTTAAAAGTCAAAAATTAAAAAAACAAAATTATAAATATAATTATGAGAAAGAGGTAAATTAAATTTATAATATTCATATAAAAAAATTTCATATATTTCATGGTGTTTGAATTTTAAATTTAATGTATTAAAAAATAATTATTAAATAACCAAGCCAAATGAAATTGGCTTGGGTTTTTGGTATCACTAGCACTTATTTTTTTTCTTATACTCACATTTTAATTTTTTTTTCTAGCTTTCTCATTTTTTTTATGATTTTTAATGTTTTTAAGACTGAAGTTGCTTTCAAGCAACTTCAGTCTAACTTGTCTCTCACTTTCCCACCAGTTTGCACCTGGTAGGGAAAGTCGCTTCCATTTTAGAGACCAAAGTCCCTTGCAGGGACTTGGTTTCTCTGTGTGCATTGCACAGCCAGAAAAAAACTGGCTGTGCAATGCACTGCATGCAGCTGACTTGATATCAGCTGCATGAGATATGGAAGCGATTGTGAAACGTGCGTTACTTGCAGCAGAAATGCGCGTTGCACACAGCTTTGGCCACCTCCCAGCCTAGTAAATAGGCTGGGAGGGTGGCAAATTTTACAGCAAGCAATAAAAGTCGCTTTTAGCGAATTTGATTGTCTGAAAGAGGCACTTCCAGCCAGGGGAAACCTGGCTGGAAGTACTAAATTGCAATGTAAGGGACCCAAGCCAATTTCAAAGGCTTGGGTCATAAATTAAGCTTTCCAAAAGCAACCAGTATAAATCTGGCTGCATTAAAAAGTAAATTATCTAATTAAAATACATAGATAAATAAAAATTTGTTCAAAAAGATATACAACGCTCTGCAGCCGGTTATAAACGGCCTTCCATTGATACACATAGAAACAAAATCAAATGTTGCTTTCAGCAATATTGGCCATGTTTTGATATTTTGAGCCAAGTAAGATCAGGAAAAAGGCCAAGGCATAAAAATTGCACAATTAAAAATCTACCAATTTAATATGGTGGGGAGGTTCATATTTTAGAAATAGGTGGTGAACATTATAGTTCCCTTTAAAAAATTCAAAAATGAATTAATTTTGACGCAATGTATATTTAAATGTGATGAGTGTATGTTTTTTAGCTATGTGAAACATGGTAGCTAGAATTATGTGGCTTCAATTTTTTTTAGATGTGAAATTTAGTGTTCCACAAACGTTCATCTGTACAACATGCAGCCAAGTAAATTCTAGCTGGAATTAGTATATGCATAGGAAAAAATGATCATGCTGTGTACAGTGCCTTGGCAACATTATTCTTGGAATTTAGATGAAGTTTATCATATGACTTGGAGAGCTTCTTTTTTTGAAAATGAGATCAGTGAAAATTCATGATATCTACATCTGTTTGCCACCCAATTTATTTTTCCTTTCTCTTTCTCACTTACCTTTTTCAAAAACTATCAATCATATTTTTGCTTTATCATTTTGAATTATTGGTACTATTTTCTTGACTTTATCTGATTACCAGTAAGAAAATTTTTCTTTCTATTGCATTTCATATCATTTTGGTTTGTTACTCTTTTTTACACTTTTGACAAGTTAATCTAATGATTCTTATTCTGAATTTATTTTTATGGTATCTTTTACTGTACCCTTTCAATTAATTATAAAAAAAATTCATTTTCAGTTAACTTAAAGTTTTTTTATTTGTTTGTCAATTTACTTTTCTTTATTCCTTATCAAAAATGTTCAATTTATTTATCTAACCATTTATTTTTTAAAACAGTAATTATAAAATAAACTTTATAATTAATTTTGATCAATCAGCTACAAATGGAAGAAGATTTTATAGACACGTAAGTTCATGTTTTGCTTATCATTTTTCTATATTTCTTTAATACTTTCTCAACCATTATATTATTAATATGAAAAGTAAAACATCATCTCATACTTGCTGAAAGCATACAGGATAATGTTTTGCTTTTCATAATGATAATTAGATTTTTTGTACTTTAACTTTAATTTATTGATTTTTAAGTTGTTTCAAAGTCTCGTACTTGCTGAAAACATACAGGACAATGCTACAATTTAAAAATTAATAATTTATTGAAGTATAACTTTCTAAGTCAATATATTGGTCCGAGCAAGATTTTTCATTTTATATGTGTGGATATGATAATTCTGTGAATTTTTTAATATTACTAGTGTATTGGAGTTATACTTTCATTATATTATTAATATTAAGTGTAGAGCCAAATCTCGTACTTGCTGAATGCATACAGGATAAAGCTATACTCTTTATATGTATAATTTAATAAAGTATACCTTTGAAACACTTTCTTAATATTTGAAATAAAGAAAAAGTATATAAATTTACTAATATGTAGATATGCTAAATTTTGTATTTTAATATTTAAGATATGATAAAGTTAAAGGTATCATTGACTGATAATTGAAATTCTGTTACTATTTTCTAATTTTTGATTTTTTTTCTATTTTAAATCAAAATTGAATTCTCTTAGGATTGAACCATCAATGAGTAAAAATTTGAAAAAAAAAACGGCCAGGGAAGAACTCTAACAATAGGTGGGCGATAGACATTGCTACCGGAATGAAACTTGTAAATGCTCTTGGAATGGATACAAATGGGAAGAAGCCACATTTCTATGCATGATATTATGCAAATAATATGACAGATTGCAATAATTATTACAATTTTTTTCCTGGTTGTAGTATTTATAAACCAAAAGGTGTCTTAATACCTAATGTTCTTGTGCAGACTTTTGAAATTCATGAGCTCAAAGAACTAGATATGTTAGAAGCTACGGTGCAATGCATTAAGGATCTTTCTTACTGCGAACATGAAATTACAAATAATGGTTATCATCAAAGAGCTGGTGGTTTTGGAAAAATGTTTGGTGGTGGCTTTATTTTAGATAGAAAGAAATCTTTATATATTCGTAAGTATCACTTTTTTTAATTTGAATACTGAATTTTTGAATGCTTTTACTTGCAGATGAATAAACTGATAAGATTGTACGCACGGATGAATATAAAAAACGAATGAAGAGGATTGCAATGTACTTTGAATATTTTTTTAAAAAAATATCATATGTAAAGTACAACGAGGCAACTAATCTTTGTGCAAAACTTGGTATTCCTGGATTTTCAAAAGTTTATAGTGAAGAAGAGGGTGTACCGTTTGCTAGTAATTTAACTTGGACATCTGGAGCAAATGGTAATGGGTTCTCCAATGAGGTTCATCGTGATAAGGATGCAAGTGAGTATACTTTAGGAATATTTTTTCCTAAAGATACAGAAAACAATACCATTCATATGAAGTACGATAAGACCCAACCACAACAAACAGGTGGAGAACTTATGTTTCCTGAAATTCCAAGTAAAATTAACTTTGAAGCAACTAATGGAATAACAGTGACATTATGGCCTGCCAATCAACTGAGGTATTTTACCTCAAGATGTCACAAAATTCATGGCTTCACAAGGATAGGTTCTTCTATTCAAATCAGCACTAGAATTTTTCATGCTATAGAAAAGCTTAATGTTTTTGATATTGATATTTCAGAGTACTTGGAAATTAAAGAAGAAAAAGATAGGTATAAATATTTGATTAGTGCTTTGAGAGTTTTTTTGAAAAGAGATGACTTAATAGAGGAAGAAATAAATTCAGCAAAGTATTATTTATCTAATGTTAAGACAAATCTAAAAAATTTTGATAATTAAATATTAAAAATTTATATCATATTTATACAACTTAATGTGAAATTAAACATGATAAATACTGGGAGTAGCTGTAACATTTTCAGTTGTGATGATTGAAGTATTATCTATTTTTTTTATTTGTGAAATAGAATAATTTTTTTTTCATAATATTATAAGAAAATTTGATTTACTTTTGAGGAAATATATAAGTTGTGAAATCTTTAAATGTCATTTTTATTAAATTGGTAGCAAAGGTTCTAAATTACAAAAACTATAATTAAGAATTTGAAATATATTAGCCATAAAAATGTGCTTTTAATGCTACCAAATTAACTGTATAGTATTTTAGGTCAAACAAGCTTATTAATAAAAAGTTAATAATAAAGAGTTTGTCAGCCAGGCTATTCCAGGAGTCCAGTAAATGATATATAAATTATAAAACCTTAAAGAGTGAGTAAGACTTGTATTTAATGAATATAACTTAATATTTTATTACATAATGAAATTATATAAGAATTTTATTATATACAAATGTTACATTAAATTTATTGGTTATATATATTTTTATATACAATTAAATTGAGCATAATATAATATATTCTACAAATAAATGCGCATTTTTATGTATTTAATAATTATAAATTTATATTTAATTAATTAAAAAAAAACATATATTATAATTACAAGTGTAAATTTGATTTATAATATATTTAAATTAATTACTTAAATTTATATATTAACTAATACCTCTCATATGATACTAAACAATTATTAAGGACGCTTCTTTTGACACTTAATTGTGTTAGAAAAAACAAATAAATTAATTTGGACTAAATTGAGATTAATTGCTTGTTTTGTTGCGTCAAATTATTTTTTGTTTCACTTAAAATGTCCTCTAATCAGGATGTACCATCTGTTGGGAATTATATTTCTCATAGTTCCTATGTTTCCACTCTTGTTTAGTTATTTACTATTGTCACTTACTGATTTGGGGATTAATGGCGGGGAAATTGGATTCTTAATTGGGCTTTTAATTATTTGTTTCATGTTTTTCTCTATATTGTTATGTTTCATTTACTCTTTTGATATGGTTGTTTTATTCCTTTCTAATCATTGTATTTACTGATATAGTAGCGCTTCAGAGGACCCATTGCCTATAAAAGGGCCTTGGATAATCCCCTGTAGCCTTATCACTTATTATACACTCAACAATTTAAATACAATTTTTATATTACGTTTATATTCTTTTTATTAGTAATAAAATTCTAATTAAAATTTTATATAACAATTTAAAGGTTGCTTTAAGTCTGATAGTAATTATATTGGTTGCCGCGCAGAATTCTTACTTAAATAATATTAATATTTATAAAACCAAATTGTTATTTCTTCTCAGCTCACTCGTCGTTGCCTTTCTCTCAATAAATTAAATAATTTTATTAAATTTTATTTGTTTTATTACCCATACTCCTTTCCTCCTTCTCCTCCTCTCTTTCTTTCTTCTATCCTTCTCCTTCTTCTAGACGACCAGCCGACAACTGAGGGCCTTTCCAAACGACGACGACGATCGAAGCCTGGCGACGAACGACAAAACGCACGGACCACCTAGCAAAACGAAACTTTTGCCGCGACTGTGTTTCGAACTTGGGTTCGACATCTTAGGTTTATATAATATTAATTTTTATATTATTTTGAAGTGATTTTTCGATCACTATAGTAAGTTCACCTTTGCGCCTCTCACTCATATTACTATATTTTTATTGCAATAACAGTGATTGTGGCTTAATTGCTGATTCACTGAGTGTAAGTGTTCAATTTTTAAAATTTTTTTTTTTCCTAGTTGACCATTATAGAGTGTTAAATCCTCTTAGTCCTAGAAGAATTGACATTATTATTAATACAAATTGAATTATTAATTTAATTTTTTTTATTATTAATTATTGTTAATTTTGGTTGACTTAAAAGTACATTGTGCTTAGTCCCAATATATTGCCATATTTAATATTGGTAATCAATTGGTTGAATTAACTAACTTGTTATTCCCAATTTAAACTTGCAATCCAATTTTTTAAAAAAATTAATTTTTTAATTATTACTTTATATTGAAAGTTATTTTTTCTATAATTTAATTAATTAAAAAATTTTTTTTTTATTATTGGGAGCAATTATTGACTAACTTTGATTATTTTTTTTTTTATATAAAGTACAAAGTAAAATATTAATCTTCCCACTAGTATGTCCAACAATTTGACAGAAAAAATGGATAACATGCAAGTGGATGAAATAGAAATTGACTATGATGCTGACACTGTAAGTTCTTCTAAAGTTGGTCATAAAAAATCTTATGTTAACACAAAGAATTCACATACTGCAGGATGTGGAAATGACAGGAAATGCAAACAAACCAAACCCCCTTCCCCCAGTACCACAGAAGGAAGTAAAGCCTCTAGTGCCTCAAGAAGGTCTTCCAAAAGGCTTCAAAATAAAAAAGCTTCCTCTGCCACAACAAATCAGCAACCTATCCAGTCATATAAAAGAGTTGAAGACAGAAAATATGACGTACAAAGCAAAGGTAGACACATTGTGGGATCAGGTCCAAGAACTCAGGAACCAGATTCAGGCCCAGGCCCCTCCTCAATTGCCTCCCAATCAGCTTCAATTTCAGGCTCAACCTTCACAGCCACCCAGCTCAACCATCCAAAATCCAAATACTATGGAAGTAGAGCAATGGAAATGGGATTATCTAATGAGTCACTACCAACAGAATGTGCAACACCCTCCCCATCATCAGCCTGGCCCATCCAGAACACCCAATTTCCATCCACCTCCTCATCCCTACCAACAAAGCAGGAGAAAGAAGGCCCAAGCACAATCCCAAACCCAGTCCCAGGGGAAGTTTCCTCCTCTGCCATGGTAAGTAATTTGGTTGATAGTCACTTGGGTATGTTTTCTAATAAATCTTCTTCTGCAGGTAATATTATTGAACATGGTGAAAGAACAGTTAAACCTGTTAAAAGACAGCTTCCTGTAACTAGTAGCCCTATTGATGTAATTAGCAAATTGTCATTTGATGAACCTTTACATTTAACTTCTACATCTTTAATTAATCCTTCTCTTGCAATTAAAAATGATTCTGTTCCCCCTGAAATCTATACCTTAATTGAAAAAACTTCTGAGGAAATATTAAAAGATACCCTTGATTTTAATATTGTGAAAGACAAACATGTGAGAGATGTGTTAATCCATGAAAATGATAGATTAAATAATTTACACTTGCAATGTAAAGTGAGTTCTTCTGTACAAGATACAGCTTATTTAAAAATCAAAGAAACCTTGAATATTGTTCTTAGTCAACAAAAACAAATAAGAAGTGACCATAGAGCTATCTCAGATAGAAATATCAGTCTGCATAAGACATTGAGTGAATTGAAACCCCTTATTGAGGAAAATTATTCATTCAAAAATGAAATAAAATCTCTACAAAATGAGTTGAAGAAACTAAAAAATGACTTCCATGCACTAAGTACCAAACACTCAGTTTCTGAGGACAGAAATGTTCTATCTCTTGCAAAAGTAAATGACCAGATGTCTGAAATTCCAAGAATAAGAAACTATGTGTCTGACCTACAGGAAAAGTTCTCAACCTTAACCATCAATAATGAATTAAATGAGATTTCTGCAAATAAGCTGCATAAAAATAAAGGGAAAAAACCTGAACAAAGTTCATCCTTTCTTCCTCATATTTCAACCATTAAACAAACTGACAATGAGTCTGTAAAATCTTTTGCTACTAGCAAAAAATCTTGTGATGGTCATGCACCAGCTGTTTCTGTAAATAATGAAATTTCTGAACACCTGGCTAAACTTCAGGAATTATTACTAATGAATAATTCAAACCAAAAAATGGACCATCCCAGTAGTCAGAAAAATTGGCCTAAGTTAGACCAATATCCTACCTTTGATGGTGATTCTTCCTCTGATTGGCAACACTTTATCCAAAGAATTGATAATTTAAAGAGATCTTATAAACTACCTGATGAGGAAATTGTTTCTAAGCTAATTTCTTTATTTTCCAATGTAGCCTTGATGTGGTATGAATCTGTCCTCTTAGATAACAATCATTATACATGGAATGATTGGAAATCCTTGATTGAGAATCAGTTTGGTGGTTCAAAATTCAGGTTAGCTCAGCAAAGACTGTATGAGAATACTAGATATGTATCCTCCTCTGTTGAAAAGCCCATTATTTTTCGGATGAAAATAACTAAAATCCTTAGAGCAATTGATCCAAAGATGGATTATGATATTTGGAGAGATAAAATCTTGTATAAATTACCAAATTCTCTTAGGGATTTGATTGTTGCTAGAACTGAGCATGTAAGGGAAAATTCTTCTTTCATTAATATCTGTAATGAAGTACTACTCAACCATAGATATGAACCAAAGAATTACCTTAGTAAATCTTATAATGATCAGAATAAACCTTCTATAAAGCTCCCAGAAAAATCTGGTAAACCCTCTGCCCCAGTTGCACCTAAAAAATATGCAACAAATACTTGTTATAAATGTAACAAACCGTGGCAGAAGGGTCATGTTTGTGACAAGAAAATTCATCTTGTTGAACAAAATGAAGACACTGATGAAATTAAACTTGATGTCAATAATTCTTCCAGTGACTGTGAAAGTAATATCTCCTATGACAATGAATCTGTTAAAGATGTTTTAATATTGAAACATTATTGAAAATGAATATCATTGAAAAAGTGGATGTCACCCCCAAATATTGTGTCATCTCCCCAGTCTTAATTTCTTATGAAAAAGATAAAGCTAGATTATGTGGAGATTACAGAGCTTTAAATACTTATACTGTTGATGATATTTATCCTTTACCCAGAATTAATTCAATACATGCTACCTTGCAAGGTGCAAAATTTATTAGTTGTCTGGATGGTAATAAAGGGTATCATCAAGTTCCAGTTGAGAAAAATTCTCAAAATTTTTTGCTTATTGCTACTCATATGGGAATATATAAGTATGTTAGGATGCCATTTGGCCCTAAAAATGCTCCTTCAGTTTTCCAAAAAGTCATGGATAACACTTTCCATCAAGAAATTATTGAAGGTTGGCTCATGGTTTATATTGATGATATTATTGTTTTTTCTAAAACTTTTGATGAACATATGATTCACTTAAATAGAGTTTTCCAAAAAATGGATGAAATCAATATGACCTTATCTTTAAAAAAGTGTAAATTTGGTTTTCAATCTTTGAAAGTCCTTGGCCATGTTGTGTCAGGCTTACAAATTTGTGTAGACCATAATAAAGTTGCTGCCATTCAAAATGTGAAAGCACCAACTTCTGTAAGAGAAATCCAAAGTTTTTTAGGTATGTGTGGCTATTATAGACAATATATTAAAAATTATCAGGTCATAGCCTTGCCTCTTACAAAACTAACCAGAAAAGATGTTGCTTTTCTCTGGAATGATGACTGTCAAAAAGCTTTTAATACATTGAAAAATTGCTTAATGTCAGCCCCTATATTGGCTCTCCCAGATTTTAACAAGCCATTTGTACTTTATACAGATGCAAGCTTTATTGGTCTGGGTGCTGCCCTTCACCAAAAGCAAATTATTAATGATAAATCCTCAGAGGTTGTAATTTGTTATATTTCAAGAACCTTGAGAAATAGTGAATTGAAATATGGTGCCACTCAATTGGAGTGCTTAGCAGTTGTTTGGGCTCTTGAGAAACTTCATTACTACTTGGATGACCAAAAATTTGAGTTGGTAACTGACTGTAGTGCTGTGAAATCTCTCTTAAACCTCAAAACACCTAACAGACATATATTCAGGTGGCAACTTGCTGTTCAGGAATACAGAGGAAGGATGACTATTATCCACAGAGCTGGAAATGTTCACTCTAATGTTGATATGCTCTCCAGATTGCCTCTGCCAAATAATGACTCCAATCCTGCTTATGTACCTGAGGATGACACTGTTCATATACATGGTATATTTATAGTTGATATGGAAGAAGAGTTATTACAGTTAATACTGGATTCATATGATAAAGATTCTGACTTAAATAAATTAGTTACTATTTTGAATGATCCTAAGAATGCTTCAATTCAAGCATTAATAAAAACTCTTCCTGCAAAATACCAAAATGCTTTAAATAAAGGAAAGTTTTCTATTGAAGATGGTTATATTTATTATAAAAGGAAGCTTACCAATGTAATTGTTATTCCTCCTTCAATGAAAGAAACTATCCTCAAACTTTGTCATGATGACATATTAGCTGGTCATTTTGATCTTGAAAAAACATTGATTAGAATCAAAAACACTGCATGGTGGGCTAATATGTCTGAAGACACAAAATTATATGTTGAATCTTGTGATTCCTGCCAAAAATCTAAAAGATTAACAGGTAAGAGAGCAGGGTTATTACAACATATTGAAGCACCTAATGCTCCCTGGCAAATCATTAATATGGATTTTGTCACTGGTCTTCCTGTTGCAGGTAAAGACAGCTTTAACTCTTGTTGGGTAATAGTTGATAGATTCACAAAAATGTGCAAATTTATTCCAACCCACAAAGATGTATCCACAAAAGAATTAGCTTTCTTATGGTGGTCTTACATGTTTAATATTATTGGTTTTCCAAAAGCCATTATCTCTGATAGGGATCCAAAATTCACTTCTGAGTTTTGGACCTCTTTGATGGATATTTGTGGCTGTGAGTTAAAATTGTCTACAGCTCACCATCCTCAGACTGATGGTCTAGCTGAAAGAATGATTCAAACTCTGGAAGATATGATTAGAAGGTATTGTGCCTTTGGTTTAGAATATAAAGATAATGACAGATTTACTCATGATTGGGTCACTCTTTTGCCTGGTCTTGAATTTGCATATAATAGCACTGTTCATTCTGTCACTGAGAAAAAGCCTTTTGAGCTTTGGTTAGGTTATGTCCCAAACACTCCTGCTCAAATTCTCAATAATAAATTACCTAAGTTGGAACTACACCCTGGTGTAAAATCTTTTATGCAAATGCAACAGCTATGCAGAAAACATGCTCAGAATTGTATTGATAAAGCATTTGAATATGAAAAGAAAAGATGGGATAAATCCCATAAAGAATACACATTTAACAAGGGTGATGAAGTGTTGATCTCTACTGTCCATTTCAATTTACAAGGTAACCACAAATTAAAAGATCCTTTTGTAGGACCATTTGTTGTTAAAAGAATGGTTGGTGATAATGCAGTAGAAGTTGTATTGTATTCTCCATATGATAGGAAACATCCTGTCTTTCCCATTTCTTTGCTTAAACCTTATACTTCCAACAGTGACTTATTTCCAAAAAGAAGAGGAAGACCTAAGAAGAACCCTCAGGAAGTCACAGAAACAGCAGAAATTGATAAAATTCTCAATGATAGAATTATCACTTCTGAAAGAGGTACTGAATATTTATTGAGATATAAGAACAAATCATCTGAACATGATGCATGGATACCTGGCAAAGAAATTTCAAATCTGCCTGCTCTGTTGAAAAAATACAAAAAGAAAAAATCTTAGCATTTTTTTTATTGTTTTTTTAGAGTGAGGGAGTGTCAGCCAGGCTATTCCAGGAGTCCAGTAAATGATATATAAATTATAAAACCTTAAAGAGTGAGTAAGACTTGTATTTAATGAATATAACTTAATATTTTATTACATAATGAAATTATATAAGAATTTTATTATATACAAATGTTACATTAAATTTATTGGTTATATATATTTTTATATACAATTAAATTGAGCATAATATAATATATTCTACAAATAAATGCGCATTTTTATGTATTTAATAATTATAAATTTATATTTAATTAATTAAAAAAAAACATATATTATAATTACAAGTGTAAATTTGATTTATAATATATTTAAATTAATTACTTAAATTTATATATTAACTAATACCTCTCATATGATACTAAACAATTATTAAGGACGCTTCTTTTGACACTTAATTGTGTTAGAAAAAACAAATAAATTAATTTGGACTAAATTGAGATTAATTGCTTGTTTTGTTGCGTCAAATTATTTTTTGTTTCACTTAAAATGTCCTCTAATCAGGATGTACCATCTGTTGGGAATTATATTTCTCATAGTTCCTATGTTTCCACTCTTGTTTAGTTATTTACTATTGTCACTTACTGATTTGGGGATTAATGGCGGGGAAATTGGATTCTTAATTGGGCTTTTAATTATTTGTTTCATGTTTTTCTCTATATTGTTATGTTTCATTTACTCTTTTGATATGGTTGTTTTATTCCTTTCTAATCATTGTATTTACTGATATAGTAGCGCTTCAGAGGACCCATTGCCTATAAAAGGGCCTTGGATAATCCCCTGTAGCCTTATCACTTATTATACACTCAACAATTTAAATACAATTTTTATATTACGTTTATATTCTTTTTATTAGTAATAAAATTCTAATTAAAATTTTATATAACAATTTAAAGGTTGCTTTAAGTCTGATAGTAATTATATTGGTTGCCGCGCAGAATTCTTACTTAAATAATATTAATATTTATAAAACCAAATTGTTATTTCTTCTCAGCTCACTCCTCGTTGCCTTTCTCTCAATAAATTAAATAATTTTATTAAATTTTATTTGTTTTATTACCCATACTCCTTTCCTCCTTCTCCTCCTCTCTTTCTTTCTTCTATCCTTCTCCTTCTTCTAGACGACCAGCCGACAGAGTTGATGAAAGAATTTTGAATCAAAAATAGATTAAATTGTATATTTTTAAGAATACACACATTTAATTATTTAAGTTGTTCTACTTCTGATTAAAAATGTTACAATCAATGAAAAAATTTGTAATAATTAATAGATTATTTAATATTAAAGGTAAAGTAACAAAACTAGAGCAGTTATCATATTTTTATATGAACAATAAAATATTTAAGAATTTAATACAAGTATTTGAAATCATATAAGTAGATTTCAAAATCTTTGTTATTGCTGGACTTACAATAATTTTTTTTAATAATTAATTTAGAAAATCATGTCAAAGGTTTCTTAATAAATTTCAAAGATGGTCACATGTTTGACGTATTTGAAGGAAAATAACTTGAATTATACAAGATAAATCATATACAAAGAACTTTATCTATTTACATGTTGGAATATTAATTTATTGAAAGGCTATGTTTAGCAAAAAAAGGTGATACTGGCTGAATGGAGCTCCAGTGATTAAGAAAATCTGCAGAAAAAGCCCTAGCTATTCCCGGAGGACTTGGGGTATCAAATTTTAAAGGAAATGAATCACACTTGACTATAAAAGGTTTTATTAATGTTAAAATATAGTTATTTAAATTTTTCCAAATTATTTCTTCCATAAAATGATTTTTTTTCCATGTAAATTAAGAAACTTAATTTCTGATATTACCTCCAAGCAATCAGCTGCTGAAGCCAATCTATGATCTTGAGAGCTCAGAAATAAACCACGGACACCATCAATTATATAGAATGTGAAAGATTGATATCGGTGGTGGGAGTATTCAGAATTTATCTTGTTTAGTGCAGCCTTTTGTTTCTGTCTCATTATAGTCAGTTCGGTATTTTCGTTTTTCTGACTTGATTGTTGAGCTTCGCTAGTCTTGCCACTTGATATTGTTGAAGCACAATATTTTGATTTAAGAATAATAATTGACATAGTTATATCAATGATAATATTTCTGATTTGAAGAAGAGTTGACATTGATATATCATGGGTTTGAAGTGCAGTGGGACCAACTTCTAAGCCATCAGGAATCGGACTCTTCAGATTTGAAAGGTGAGCTAGAAGCTGAAGACCACGTTCAATTGGACAATCTGAGTTAATGTTTTGATGTGATGGAAGCTGGCTGAATTCATGTGCGGTCAGATAAAGTGAAGATGATATAAGAGATACCCATGAAGAACGGCAGTGGTCACTTGGGATCATTAATCTCATGAGCATTCGGATAAGATTGGATTCAGGGTGATCCGTTTTCTTTGTTGAGGAAAGAATTTCAGTATTTAAACCATAAGGATCACATAAATCTTCCATTTTTTTGAAATCAATATTATTGAGTACCCATAGCTGTGAGCTATCAATCTCTAAAAAAATATTTGCTACAAAAGGAAAAAAAAATAAGTAAAAGAACAAAGTCAAGACTAAAAATTAAGGTAACTTACATAACTCAGTAAGTTTTGAAAGCCAATCTTCTCCACAAGATTTTTCCCAATGAAAAGTAAACATTGGAATATTTAACATGGTTCTTGGGAAGAAGTAGAAGAGCGTAATTTGAGGAGAGTAACAATTTCCAACCACGACCTGAGGACCTTTGCTGTGCTGATTCTACCTTTATAAAAATTATGAATTTTACAGAATTCCTCCTGCAAATCAGAGTCTTTTAGAACTGAGGGTGAATAAGTTAGAGGTTTTTTTGATATCTTGATTGGAGTTGATTTCATTGGTAGAGAAGCTTTCAAAGTGGACAAAGTAGGTAATTTAGGAGGTGATGGGTATTGCTTCTTAGAAATGAAGGAATTCGGTGATGAGTGGTTTGAATCATCATCTTTATCAAACATATTGTCATGTCTTGAAGAAGATTTTAAAGTTTGCTTGTTTTGATGAGCAAGCATAGCTTCATATTCTGACAGTTCAACATCACTATTTTCATTGCTATTTTCATCATCTTCATCAGGGAGAGGGCGTTTATGGATGGAACAATCTACAGTAGGTGAGTTTCTGGTACAAAATATCAAAAGAAAGATAAAAAGTACAATATGTAAGCAATAAAAGAGTTATATGATAGAATTTTAAAGATAAAAGAATAACAATAAAAAAAAGGAAACAAGAATATACTCATTATTAAAGCCTTTGCTTTTTTTTTTGAGATTTATTATTTGATACATCAGAAAATTCATTAGCAGAAGCCGGTTTAATACGTCGAACAAAAGAGGAGCCTTGGGATAATTTCTTTTTCTTGGAGCGGATAACAGGTGTTTCAAGATTTTCCTTAGAAGTTGGAGCATGAGTTGAAGCTGATGGTTCATCTGTCTCATCATCATCCCTAATGAAAATGATTTCATCAGGAGGAATCATACCCTCCTTGTAAGCTACAAATATATATGAAGAGAAAAAATATTAATAATCTTATCTACTAATTTAAAAGGAGACAAAAAAAGTGAAGAACATAGATTTTTCAAGGCTTTTCACATATTGGAGTAAGTCATTACAAGGTTTAGATAAATATGAAGGAGAAGGATTATTGTTAAGGATCTTGAAAAGTTCTTCTGTTTTATCTCTAGCCAATTCAAGTAAATTGCGATACTGAACTCTCGTTATTTCCTGCCTCTCATTGCTAAGTACAGGAGGGTTAGGTGCCATGCCATGTGGCAGACATGGTGCAATCTCAAAAGATTCAAAGCAAGTATCAATCAGAGAGTGGGATGAAACACATTCGGGCACTGGAAAATCAATTTTTTGAAAAAAAAAGATATAGAACATAAGTGAAATATATAAATTAAGAGAGAGAAACATGATATACATACAAAGTGGAGGTGTAGGATTTTGAATACTAGACATATTGATTAATGAATATTAAAAAAAAGTATGATGTAATATGATGAATAATTATAAGAAACTCTATTCTAGAAAATTGAAGTTGATAATTTAATAGGATAAAAAATTGAATAAGATTAAAATTAAAGTGAGGATGAAAGAAATAGAAAACATAAAGAGGGGGATTTTTTATTATTTGAGCTTTTTTTAACATGTATTATTGATAGTGGGGTAAACTGAGTAACATGCTAAATCACAATCTGTTTATATTGAAGCAAAATTTGATGTAACTAACAGAAAATACTAGGATTTCTTTGGGGACTTTTAGTGTGAAAAACAAATAATAACAAACATATATCCCATATGCGAATCGCCACGGGTAAATACAAAATTTTTTAAATTAGAATTTACTCTTAAACAATGGAGATACACTTAATTAGTATATTATATGAAAAAAAGGATAATGCTTTATAAATATTTGTTAAATTTACTTTCAGATGACAATGCGAGATTCACAAATATACTGATATGCCTCATCAAACAAGAAATGAATTATAAATATAAAATTGGTAACATTAGAATTTAAGATAAGAATTTGTTTTTTAAGTGACAGGAGGAGTGTCAGGCTAGGGTGTGGGCACCGTGACCAAACCATTGATAAACTTGGATACAACTAAGCAAAAAAAAATTGAATAGTTTTATTTAAAAATATATCTTAGTCTGCACAAGATATTGCATTGTTGTCCCTAACTATACCAATATTGTTACTTTTCAAAAGTTAAAGGACTACTAAGTTGATAAAATATTATTATGAATCACCCAATGAAATACCTTAAGCAACATTCAAAATTATTAAAATATTAATATTCAATTTGAGATTTGGATTAGCTAATTTTTCACAACTTACCACAGTTTTGATTAATATAATAAAACTTGAAATAAAATTGTTGATATAACCTAGAAATGAGTGCAAGAAAATGATGAAACATATGACTTGAAACTTAACTCATACACTATTGATAAACTTCATGGATCCTGATTAATTTCTATCGAAATTAATTTTGAGACTGGCATATTGAATTTTAGCTATGACCAAGTACTGTAAGTGCCATGGTTTGTATTCAATATATTGGTGTTGAAATTAATTTTGATAGGAATTAACAAGTATCATATGGCACCATGCATGAAACCTTGACAGAAACCACCAAACTTATGAGGCAATGAACCTCATAATTTTGATCGAAATAAATGTAGACCCCTGCATATTGAATACAAGCCATTTCACATAGACTACACAGACATAGATAAAATTCAACATGCATGGCTTAAAATTAATTTCAATCGAAATTAACCAAGGCATTAAAACATCAATTTTTATATGGTGTACTTGATCAAACCAGTTAATCTAACTACTTAGCTTACCTATACTTATTAGAATTTTATGCATAGTCCATGTCCATATTAATTTTGATTGAAATTAATGTTGACTAATACATAATGAATACATGCTATGCCACTTACACTTGCCAGGCATAGCTACCATTAAATATGCCAGTATCAAAAATTAATTTTGATTGAAATTAATGAGCATGATAATCATGAATTTCTGGAGTCAACTGCTTATTTTTATGCATGGTGCCTTGCCAACATTAATTTCAATTGAAATTACTTTTGATACTGGCATATTGCATGTAGCTATGCCTGGAAAGTGTAAGTGGCATAGTGTGTATTCATTATGTATTTCTCAACATTAATTTCATTTGAATTTAATATTGAAATTTGCATATTGAACCCAAGCCAGCAAACAACCCAAAAGATTCTTCATAAAACTGCCCATTAATTTCGATCGAAATTAAGGCTGACCATATACATATTGAATGGTAGTTATATCTGGTCTGAGTAAGCAGAGATTACTTATATTCAATATGTATTGGTCAACATTAATTTTGATTAAAATTAATGAGAATTTTGATCATGAACATTTTTAGTCTGTTAGTTGTTTCAATGCATAATGGCATGCCAACATTAATTTTGATCAAAATTAATGTTGAAATGATATAATTCTTTTTTGCATGACATGTAAAGGACAGCAAGTATTTTTAAGTATTGAAATTTACTATACATGTTGAGGGTAAATATAAAATTTACATATCCGTATTAATTTCTATAAAAATTAATGTTGACCAATACATAATAAATAGTAAATATGCCTGGTTAGTGTAAGTGGCATAGCTTTTTTTCAATCTGCACTTGGCAACATTAATTTTGATCTAAATTAAGGTTCATTATTATCATCAATTTATGCAGTCAGTTGCTTACTGTTATGAATGGTAACATGTCAACATTAATTTTAATAAAAATTGAATTTGACATGCCACCAAGCATTTTTCTGTAAGATGAAATGTAGGGCCCTCTATTCTTAAGTAAACACATTACAATGCATATTGAGCATGTATATATCATTTACACATTAATATTAATTTCAATCAAAATTAATGTTGAACAATACACATTGAACACAAGCTTTACAACTTACACACACCAGATATAACTACCATTCAAAATGTATATGGTCAACCCTAATTTTGATCGAAATTAATGAGCAGTTTTATGAAGCATTTTTTGGGTTGTTTGCTGTTTAAGTTCAATATGCAAATGTCAATATTAAATTCTATTGAAATTAATGTTGACAAATACATAATGAATACACACTATGCCACTTACACTTTCCAGGAATAGACACCATGCAATATTCCAATATCAAAATAAATTTTGATCGAAATTAATGTTGGAAGGGAACCATGCATTAAAATATGCAGTTGACTCCTGTAATTCATGATTAACATGCTCATTGATTTTGATCAAAAATAATTTTGATACTGGCATATTTAATGGTAGCTATTCCTGGCAAGTGTAAGTGGCATAGCCTGTATTCACTATGTATTGGTCAACATTAAATTCGATTGAAATTAGTATGGATACATAAATGTGACATAAAGAGGTATGGACCATCAATTTATTGAAAATACATTTTTATATCTCATACATTATTTTTTTTTCTTAAAAAAAATGTTACTCTCTCTCAATATCACCTTATAAAATTTACCAAGCTGCTTTGAAAAAAAAACAGAATACATAAAATTCAATATAAGATAGCTATATTACACAGAAGATCACCGTTATACCTAAGTTATGATGATGTTGATGCTCTATTAATTGCTTCCCAAATCTTTACCAGATCAATATCAGCTTCAACCCCAAGTGAATCACGTTCATTCACAGATAATCCTTGCAAAAATTTTGCTGAATAGCAATTCTTGGGGAGGTATTTGGGAACATTGAATACACCATTTTGTGAAACTGTCCTTTCCAATGACCGTGAATATGTTTTTAATGCTGATTTTCTTTGAGCTGGTGTATGGGCTAAGTCCTTTGTCATCTTATCTATTTTTTTAAACAAATCATCGAGTTCAGGATTTTGCCATCCAGGAATAGCTCGGATAGGTGCAGTTGGGGCTGGTGCTGGGCCTTCCTCGATATCAGAGATGCACCTAGTATCATGAAAAAGCACAACAAAACCTGGCACATCACTGCAGAGATTTCTTGTTAACTTGTAGTGTGCACTAGCAATCTGAATTCCAACTAAATCAGCTTCATAATAACAAAAAGCAAAGTAAAATAAAAAACTTACCTTGTTACGATAAAGTTTTACTTGTGCCCTTGCCCTCTTTCTGATCTTTTCTCTTGCTACCCTTTCCTCTTCTTGCCCAAATAACCTTATCATCTCCTTCCCCTTATTAACTACCCATTTCTCAATAACACATTGAGTGAACTGAAGCTTTGACTGATCGATTGTATTCAAGGTGGTGAGCCATCTGGTACAGTGGTTGCATA
Organism: Hemileia vastatrix; assembly: GCA_030280995.1. Classification (NCBI taxonomy): domain Eukaryota; kingdom Fungi; phylum Basidiomycota; class Pucciniomycetes; order Pucciniales; family Zaghouaniaceae; genus Hemileia; species Hemileia vastatrix. The sequence continues at coordinate 4,280,428 of JASXTE010000006.1, forward strand.
CTATGCTTCCCATGACTTGATTCCAAGTTGATTCCAAAAAATCACGGCAAGTCCAATCAAAGGCAAATTTCCGAAAACCTTTTTCTTGCAATTCACGCTCTAAGTTTCTTTTGACAAAAAGTGGGATTGGTGCTCCTACTTTTAGTCCTTGAGGCTCAGGTGCTGGAAAAAATTCTGGTAGTTGAATTTTGGATCGCAAGAAGGCTATAGAATTGGTAATCAGAAATTGTTGATCAGCTGCAGAATTGGCATGGTCATAAGATTGGACTTGGGTTAGGACAGCTTGAATGGTTTTCAGTTTGAATTGGTTCAGAGCTTTCCAATTTTCAATCTCCAAAGGTGTTGGGCTTGCAGGATATTTTGTTATTTGTGTTGGTCCCCCAAGACAATACTTCAGAAAGTGGTAAATATTTCTATTTAGACTGTCTGAGCTCCTGGGAACATCATTCCTTCTAACTAAGCCTCTTACATCCCTTAACCCCCGTTCTCGTTCATGAGACTCTGCTGAATTGAGTCTGTGGTAATCACTGATACCAATAATGATTGAGGGATTCACTAACAATTCAAATAAGTTAATTAAATTGGTTATTTTACAATAAAAGAATACACTAAAAATTTGACTTACCAGCTCCACTTGTGCTTGCTCCTTGGTTAGGCTGAGCAGATGATGATTGGTCTCCAAAAATTCCCTCAATACTTCACTAGCCCAATCTCTTCCTAGCTGATCTGCATGCTGATCAGCACTTTCAGGAGCAGAAGGATGATTGGGATTAAAATTTCTCGGTTCTGCATGAGACTCTTGGCCTGGATTGGGATTAGGTGGTACAGATTGAGATGCATCTGGAGGTGAATCAGCAGCGGGTGGTGGTGGAGTATTTCCAGTATTAGTATGTTGAGGTGGAAAAAAATCAGAATCAGTTGGGTCAACAGACATCCCTTCAAAATTATCATCCATAATGAGCTGTAATAAAAGAAAAGAAAAGAAAAATAATCGGTCTTTAAAATTTATACCTATCAAAGTTAAAGTAAAAAAAGATACTATGTTTATAGTCTTGTTAACGTGTAAGTTATCTTGGGGAAAAATAAAGTGAATAATATATAGCTATCAGCTAAAGTGGGAAGGTCAAACTATTTATAGTAGACGAATGAGCAAGAAGATTATTCATTAAGTAACAATTTTATCATATTTCTCATTATCATGATTTTCTTTCTTTCATTCTTACATTTAAGATAAAAATGACTCATTGAAAGCATGGGTTCTCTCGCAATAAAAGCAACCAAAGTAATTTTTCACTGATTTATGATAAGGTAAGTTGGATGCATTGCATTTTTTAATTGAGCATTGAACTATTTCTTTCACCATTTACAAACATCACCAATCCTACAAATTTCCCAAATCCCAAATTAACACAAAGATGTTAGTCAACAGAAAATAAATTTGATTAATTTTTTCACTCACTACTGTCTGCAGTCCAATGGCAGTGACAACCTCATCTTTGATTCCAAACATTCCTTTTTTGTGCTCAACAGTAGCTGCATGTCTAATTATTGCATCTTTCTTAATCACAATTTGAGTTGCTTTGGCTACTCTTACTAACCAACAATGCACTTGTGGGAAAAGCTCATAGGGATCCTTTGATGTTTCTTCTGGACGGAGCTCCTTGAAAGGACTTACTATTAAATATATTTGATCATTCTCTTCCTTTGACCTGAAAAGATCATCAATTTGCCCAAACTGGCTATCTTTTCCATAGTAGAATTCAATTGTTGAATTAGCAATGTGTCGATGGTAGCTAGTAAACCTCTTTCCATGTATCAATATGCTTGCTTCATTTTCAACTACCCAATCCCCACTTTTCTCCAATTGTGTCAAAGCCCGTCTTGAAGTTTCTTTTCCCATTCGTGCCCTTACCCATTTAGTAAATAATGCCATACTTAGATGGATCCATTTGTTTTGTTTATCAAGATCAATATGGATTTTTTTAGTCTCACATTGATCATTATCTTCAGCTTCACCAAGATCTAATACCCTAGACTTCCAATACCAATGTTTGAGCATTGTTAGCGGTATCTCTCCTGTGGTAAATATTAATAAATTAGCACAGCTGAGTTTTAAATCATTGCTTACAAACATTACATACGTGGATGGTGATTGTTTGGAATTTCAGATAATATATGATTCACCCACTCTCCAGACCAAGTAGCTGTACCTGATGGTAGACCAAGACGCTTTATCATTTCAGGATAATGTTGAGTGATATGCAGATTTGGCTTTGCATTAATATTCTTCCAACCCTCTTCCAGGCACTCACGATACTCTAACAGAAATTGATCTAGATCTTTAAGCTCATTAGTCTGTATATTTTTTAATGTCAAAAAATTGGTGATCGAGCATAATGTTACAAGTGACTTGAGAAGATAATATTCTCTTGGTTTTTCAGCTGAGGAAGCTGAAGATTCAGATTCTTTAAATTTTTCAAACCAAAGGGGTATAAGTGACAAAGGGAAGTAGAGAGTATACAGCATGTGCCTTTCTGCTGCCTTGAGGGATCCTGCCTTTTTAGACCCTACTGATTTTGGAACTCGTGTTAGCCAGGAAGGTCTTCTTACTTGATCAATCATCTTCCATACAACCTGTAGCTCTGCTGCCGTGATTTGTGGATTACTACTACCTTCATTTTCTTTCTCCTTACCTTTCCTTTTATTTTCTTCATCTCTAGCTGTCTCATTTGATGAGTGAGATACTTCACTCTGTGATATGCTAGTTCTCCTTTGCCTTAAGTTATACAATGAATTCCTACTGTCACTGCTGTGAGACTGTATTGAGGCCAAATCGCTATATGGAGGAATAAATTTGGAGCTGGATGACCTACTCTGGCTTCTTGATCAATTTTTTCCCAATCCTTCATTATCTAGTCCATGATGACTTGATGACTGTCTTGAACTCGTAAGTCTTTGCTGCTTGTGCTGTCTTGTGTGTCCTGTATCATCATCATCATTATTCATGGCGCTTAAGCTACTTCTACGTTTTTTCGAATGTTTGTGCAGTGAAGTATCAGAAAAGAAATCATCATCATCTTCTCTTAAATGCCAATTTTTATCCTTTTCCAGCTTTCTTTCTAGATCTTTTGCTGCATTTTGGATTTGAAAATAGCTTAGACTGTGATCTTTTAGGTTGCCAAGCATATGTGAATGCATAACATCAATTGAGCAATATTCAGTTGGATGCCAATATTCAAGGTTATTCAGCTCACTCCATCGTACCCCATGATTCTGAACAATTGATACACGCCCCCAATGTGACTTAGAATTTTTCCACTTTGTTGCCCAGCACATATGATCCTCATGATTCCGTAATGAAAAATTTCCCACATTCTTTTCATTAATTTCATCTTTAGAGATATTACAGAAAGAGCAGAACATTCTTGCAGAGTGACTCGAAAAGCCAGCCAATTTTCGTATTGCAGGAATGTCACCTATCAAAGAGAACAATGCATCTCTTAATTTCCGGCCTTGTGGATAAAGATGCATCTTCTCAATCAATATACCATCCCATAGAGTTTGTAGATCATTAACCAGTGGTTTTAGAAGGTGATTAAGCTGTTCACTTGTGGGCTCTGTTGGTCCAGGTATAATAGCATACAAAAAAAGATTTTCCATTTTGTATCTATCTTCTTGAGGTAGGTTCATACACACCATCATAATATTTCCTACAGACTTCTGATGACCTCCAATCCTATCGCCACCAGGCCTAAACCATTAGACATATAAAGTAAACATTAAGTTGCCTGAAGTTATCGTATATTCATCATCATTGCTATCCAGAGCTGGAGTGGTAATGGGAAAGTTTTTCCAAATTGAACCATTGAAAACATCCTTCATCAAATCACACTCTACATGTTCTGCCACAGGGGTTTTCTTCTCAATCAGAAGCTCAAATTTGAACAGTTTGATCTTTTCCTTAAGCCAGTCAATAAAAGAATGGTGATGAAATGTTTTAAGAGATAAGTATTTTACATATTCTTGATGTTCCTCCATCAAATACAGCCTTTCATCACATTTAACTGCAATTTGTCCTGCTCCAAACATTTTCAAATAGCGCTTTTATGATGAAAGAAAAGGTGTGGTGATCCAAACCTGGGTAGGCCTTTGGAGTGCATATTTGGAGGTATTTGGTATGTAGGGTGTTATTGGGGTTATGGTGTTATTAGTGGTTTTTTTTCATCTTTAGGTGATATTTAGTAGTGTTTATGGAGGCTTAAGCTAGGATCACTTATTATGTCTCAGCTTAATGTCCTTTCTTTTCTCTTCATTTTGGTATCCCTTATGGGTGGTTACCTTGCTTTATAGGGTAGTTATGGTGTTGTTATTGGTATTTATCGGATGTTTATTGCTTAGTGGTGCTTATGTAGGCTTAAGCTAGGGTCACTTATTACGTCTCAGCTTATTTTCCTTCATTTTCTTTTCATTTTGGTATGTCTTATGTGTGTTTATCTTGTTTATTAGTGAAGTTATGGGTTTTTAGGGTTTTTTAGGGTTTTTATGGGTTGTATGGGTGTTTTAGGGCCTAGAAGCGGCCTGGCCTCCTGGGAACTGGGGAGGCGCTAAAATGCACTTTTATGCATGAAAAAGGCTGGTAAAGCTGGATTTTGGCTGGGGAATTGGTCAGGGTGGTCTGTGCGCTGGCTGTATGATGCGTGTGTGGGAAGATTTTTAGGGAATCATCTTATCTCTTTACTCATCGCCTCTCTGTTCCTCACTGTCTCATTGGCTGGTTTTTTGTTGGAATATATTACTGTTCATTTCAACTCTTTCTGGTAGTCTGTCTGGGACTATTATCTTCACTTCTAAAGAGGTCAAGAGTGTTTAATTAGAGGGTCTAGAAAACAGATCTCCAATTTGCTGCAACAGGTAAATCTCACTTGTTTTTCTAAAGTGACAGGGGTTATTCTTTCTGGTTTTTCTCCAGCTCCCTTGGTCAAGGCCTATAGCTAGTACTATAGGATTGTCTACATTTCTGGCGCCCAACATGTGGTGAATCTGATGGCTTTTTGGAATCTCTGTTGATCTAGGCTTCTCTCTTTGGTGGATCTCCTTTTGTGGATTTTGAATTAGGTGCTATATCTCTTTGTGGTTGGTCTAGGGGTCTTCTTTTCTATTGGTTTTGGTCCCTCCTAGGTCTCTAAGGCTACTGGGGGGGACTTTGGCTATCTTTGGTGGAGATTGGAGGCTGTAAATTGGAATTGCTAGGATGGTTAGGATTCAGTCTTGGGATGGTTCAAGGTTTTTGGGAGAGGATGAAAAGGGGTTTTTGGCTAGGTTTGAGGTTGCTGCTGAGATTGATGGGGCCTCACTGTTGGACATGGTTAGGCAAGTAATATTTTTCATTGGTAATAGGGAGGTAGAGAAGGAAGTTTCTGGCATGGCAGGATATAGGAGTCAGGACTGGGGGAAGTTGAAGATTGAAATGGTTAAAAGGTGGCCTACTACTTTCTCAATGGTGGATCTTCATGGGATTTCTAGGAAGTGGGAATTGAAAGGTGGTGTAACTTCTCTTTCTCAGTATGGGGAATTTATGGAGGAGTTTGGGGAGGCTCTGGATTATCTGGTATATAATGATATATTACCACATGAAGATGGGGCCAAGTATGTATTTTGGAGTGCCATGGGTAGGAATGTAAAGGTGGAGTTTATGGAGATTCTTTTCAAGGCTGACTTGATGAAGACTCTTCCAAATGGAGAAAATAGGATTCCTGGTATGGCTATTCTGAAGGAGGTTATTTTGGGATATTTGGATGGTTTGAAGGATAGGCATGTGGAATATGGAGAGGAAATCCTGTTAGATGGAGAGGTTCAGGAGACTGTGGTGGAAAATTAAGTTTCTAGGGAGGAGTTGAAGCCATCAATTTTGGAAGATGAGGACTCTGATGATGTTTGTGAAACTGATTTTTCTTTTTTAAAGGATTCCATGGGATCTCAGGAATGTGCTTCACTGGATGTTTTGGAAATGTACACACTAGAGGATCAGTGTATTTCCTCAAGGTTGGGTGAAATATGTGGGAAGGAGGACTTGTCTGGTCATGAAGAAGGATTTTGGGATATTGAGAAGGAATCTGTGGTGGATGAATGGTTGTTGAGGGATGATTATTTTTCTTTCTCAAGTTCAGATAATGGCTTATTGGAAGAGGATGTATCAGTTGAATTTTTTCATGGACAGAAAGATTCTGTCTTGGATCTTTTTCTAATAGAGGAAGATTATTATCAGGTGGTTCCCTAAATATCAGAAGGTCTCTGCTTGGAGGAGGATTTTTATTTTGATGTTATGGATGTTATACTGGAGGATTTTGCAGATTCTAAGCAAGATTCCTGTAGGAAAGGGGAAAATTGTGATGTTTTGGATGTCACTGGTATGGAGGTTGATTTTAAAGATGTGGTGGAGGTTCCAGATGTTTCACAGGGTGGAGAATTTATTGATTCTGGTAATGTGAAATATGGAAGACTCAGTGTATGGAGGAGGATGGAAGATTTGTTTGGAGGTCTGATTTTGGGATATCAGAATTGGAAGAGGAGCTTAAGGGGTTCAGGCGCTAGGGGCAAACTTATTGGTTTAAACCTTAGGATTTCGAGAATCTGATTCCTCCGAAATGAGGATAAACTACTTAATTTGTTTTGCTTTTGCTTAATCTGGCTTCTATGTATTTAGTCAGGATTTTTTTTTTGTTTTGTGCAATTCTTTTCAGTCTCTCTGGTTCAAGTCTCTATATAAAAAAAAAGGGAGGCCGGGCCGCTTCAGGCGGCACCTCCAACGTCGGGCGGCCCGCCTGTAATAAAAAAAAACAAATCTTAGTATAATGAAGATGGAAGAAAAGAAAAATTCAAGTGAAGATGGATATTTTATTTAAAATAAAATGAAGATAAAAATGAAGATTATTGGTTTTATTTCACCTCCAGCATGAGGTTAAACTGCAAAATTTTATTTCTAAATTGGATGTTTTTGGCTTTAAAGAATTTTAATGGTTTTTTAATGGTTTTGGTTTTTTACGGGAGAAGATTTGTGTTGGAAAATTCTTTTTTTTAGAAGGTACCCAGGGGTGGGGCTTCTAGATTTTATTTTGGCAAGTGTGGGGGTGACTGATGGGCTGGCTGCTCTATCAACAGTTACCCCAGATTGTCTGTTTCCAACCCCTTCTCTTAATTTTGTTGAATTCTAGTATTGGTTTTTTTTCTTTAACAGGTTTTTAGTCCACCATGACTTTAAACTGGAAATTCTTTTGGTCTTCAAGTGCTGGACCCCTCATGTTTATTGGTTTTGTTTAATTTTGTTGGATGTTGTGTTTTTGTTAGAAGGTACCCAGGGGGGGCTTCTAGATTTTACTTTGGCAAGTGTGGGGGTAACTAATGAGCTGGCTGCTCTGTAGAACAGTTACCCCAGAATGTCTGTTTAAAGCCTTTGGTTTTTTTCTAGTTGAATTCTAGTGTTGTTTTTTTGTGATTCAGGTTTTTAGTCCTCTATGACTTTAAACTGGATTGCCTTGGATGTCTTTTGGTGCTTTTGGATTGGTGGTGGATCACTGGTGGTCTCCCATCATTTTTACTTATTGGAGGGAGCCCACCCAGTGATCTCTTCTGTTGACCTGGAGCTGGCTTTGCTATGTGGTTCTAGGGTGTTGGCTGTGAAAGTGGTGGATTCAAGATTTTTTTCTTTTTTTCTCTTTTTTTTCTTTTAACTTTTTTATGGAGGCTATGTTTGTTCAAAGGCTCAACATAGGGCTCTGGCAATTTTTTTGGTAGAAGAGAAGGAGTCAAAATAAAAATAAAAAAATTAAATTTTTTTAGGTGTGGCCACATCAAGGTGCACTTGGATGTGGGTAAGGTATCAGGGGATCAGCTCATCAATTGGCTGGGGGATACCATTTTATTTTGTTTTATTTGTAAAGGAGGTTAAATGTTTTGGCTTTGATGGTTTTTGGTTTGGGGATTTATGGGATATATCTTCAAGATTTTTTTTCTGGAAGGTCCTTCAAGACTTTAAACTGATCTTTTATTTATGGGCTATATCTTCAAGATTTTTTTGGAAAGTCCTTTAAGACTTTAAACTGATCTTTTAATTACAGGCTCAAGATTTTTTTGATGTCCATCAAGACTTTAAACTGAAAATTCTGTTAGTCCTCCAAGACTTAAAACTGGCTGTTTGTTAAAGATTTATTCAAGAATTTAATTTTACTACTGTGGATCTAGTAGTCCTCCAAGACTTTAAACTGGCTGGTTTCAAGATTTTGTCAAGAAGTAGTCTGTCAAGACTTTAAACTGAACAATGTGTTAGTCCCCCAAGACTTTAAACTGAGGATTGTTGATGGTGACGTCCCCCAAGACTATGAACTGAGAAATGGGAGGCAGTGTGAGGTGGAAGTTTAAAGGCAGAAGGATCCAAGGGGGAACTTCTGAATTTTGTAAAGGCAACTTTGGGGGTGACTGATGGGCTGGCAGCTCTATATACAGCTACCCCAGAAAGTTAGTTACTTCTCTAAATCTTTTTCTGGTTGATCTCTGGTTCTGGGTTCTGCGATTCAGGTTTTTTCAGTCCCCCAAGACTATAAACTGAGGATTTTTGGAGTCCTCCAAGACAATAAACTGAGGGCTGTTAGTCCCCCAAGACTTTAAACTGAGGGCTTTTAGTCCCCCAAGACTTTAAACTGAGGGTTGTGAGTCCCCCAAGACTATAAAATGAGGAAATATTTATTCTGGTAGAAGGTTATAGTTGGGAAGACTTGTCAACTGGATATCACTTTTCATTGTTGGAGGCTGGTACAGCCGGAGTTGGAATTCAGGAACAGAAGAAAGAGATTCTTTTCAAAGAGATAGATTTAATTTAAAGGCATGGTGCAAGAGAAGTTTTAAAGAAGAAGCTTGTATTTCTGGTTCAGAAGTTCACTTAGGATGGAATAAGATCTGGTGGAAGTGAGAAATGGGCTGTTTGTAAAGATTCTGAAGAGGTTTTTTAACATGGTTGTTGGCGAAGGAAGAATGAGGAAATTTTTTATTGGAGGGAGGATGTGGTGATCCAAACCTGGGTAGGCCTTTGGAGTGCATATTTGGAGGTATTTGGTATGTAGGGTGTTATTGGGGTTATGGTGTTATTAGTGGTTTTTTTTCATCTTTAGGTGATATTTAGTAGTGTTTATGGAGGCTTAAGCTAGGATCACTTATTATGTATCAGCTTAATGTCCTTTCTTTTCTCTTCATTTTGGTATCCCTTATGGGTGGTTACCTTGCTTTATAGGGTAGTTATGGTGTTGTTATTGGTATTTATCAGATGTTTATTGCTTAGTGGTGCTTATGTAGGCTTAAGCTAGGGTCACTTATTATGTCTCAGCTTATTTTCCTTCATTTTCTTTTCATTTTGGTATGTCTTATGTGTGTTTATCTTGTTTATTAGTGAAGTTATGGGTTTTTAGGGTTTTTTAGGGTTTTTATGGGTTGTATGGGTGTTTTAGGGCCTAGAAGCGGCCTGGCCTCCTGGGCACTGGGGAGGCGCTAAAATGCACTTTTATGCATGAAAAAGGCTGGTAAAGCTGGATTTTGGCTGGGGAATTGGTCAGGGTGGTCTGTGCGCTGGCTGTATGATGCGTGTGTGGGAAGATTTTTAGGGAATCATCTTATCTCTTTACTCATCGCCTCTCTGTTCCTCACTGTCTCATTGGCTGGTTTTTTGTTGGAATATATTACTGTTCATTTCAACTCTCTCTGGTAGTCTGTCTGGAACTATTATCTTCACTTCTAAAGAGGTCAAGAGTGTTTAATTAGAGGGTCTAGCAAACAGATCTCCAATTTTCTGCAACAGGTAAATCTCACTTGTTTTTCTAAAGTGACAGGGGTTATTCTTTCTGGTTTTTCTCCAACTCCCTTGGTAAAGGCCTATAGCTAGTACTATAGGATTTTCTACAACGGTTGATTGCAACATAGTATAGATGGTTGAGATTCAGAGTTATACTCATAAAGAGCAAAGCATTTAGGACAGCATGTTTTAGTGAAAAATGATTGATTGAGCTTTAATTGACTAAAAACTGTATCTATCGAGAATGGGATCAGGCAGACAATGCTATCAGAATCTAGTATTCCACTATCACCTAGAAGTTTGAGCTTCTTAATTTCTTCATCCAAAAATTGAGTACAACCTTCTTTGCTCAAATGATGAATCAGAGAAAGCTTTGCTGCCTGCCACATAAATATTTGGCTATACCGTTCCCCAAGATTTGAGTTTCTAGAGACTGTTGAAGATACTTCTGCCCCCAATAGCAACTGCCCCTATGTAATAAATCATTGAAACATCATAAAGACTTTTATTCTCACATTGAACTATAGATATACAGCTTACTGTTTCTGTGGAGCTAGAACTTCCAATGTTAAGTGGATTTTTGGAAGAAATAACCATCTGGGCCTTCCTATTTCTTTCCTCTTGATGTTTTGCATAAGAATTAGAGCTTTTGAACTCCATACCAACTTCAAAGGACCCAGAAGAAGTTTGATACTTTTTATTGACACATCCAAGATCTTGACATTGACATACATGAAAAAATGGAGGCATTGTAATTGTGATAATTGTAGGAATAAGTTAGCTATTTGAAGTTACCAATTGAAGGTATTCCTTTTTTTGAAAGGCACTAGCTAATATAAGCTACATTTTTTTATCAAAAGAATATGATGGAATATGTGTTGAAATTATTTAATTTTAAATGTTTAATTTTTAATCAGATAAATTGTATATTAACTAAAAGTTATGCAGTCTACTTTATTTGTATTCTGTATACTCTCTGCATTTGTACAACAATGCATGCATGTTTATCAGAATATTTTCTATCATAGAAAAAATTATATTGTGCACACAAGCATCTTAATTATTTTTCTATCAAATGCCTTCCAAGTTATATCTAACTACCCTATAATTATTTGATTTTAATAAAAATTCTTAGTTATGGACTATAAGAAAATTAATCCATATTTTTAACATAATTATTTTAAAAATTACCCCAAAAATCAAAGTTAAACCCAAAAATAAGGTTAATATTTTGTAAAAAAAAATCACAAACATATTTCTTTCACTTTGAAAATTGGTCTGTACTAGGTAGAATTTTCCATAAAGAAAAAATCAAAAATACTCAAATAATAGATGCTACAAAAGTGTAAACCTTAAAGCATTACAAAAAATCTGAAACCTTGTATAAATTTTTATACATTAATGTGATGAAGTGACACTCTAGTCTATTTATTCAGGTTGAACAAAAATTACTCAATGGAATATGTATTACTATCATATTGGACCAAAAATAATTTTTTGGTAATCAAAAAATGAACATAGCCTCACATTTATCAAATTATTTTTGTGGAAGAATTTTTTGAAAAGAAAAAAAAATCCGTTTCTCAAATGAGTCTGCTTTTATCACATAATCATTCTCTTAATTTTATACCATTCCTTTTGAGTTCAAATTGCATATAAAAATATAATTTATGCATATTATAATGCCATAAAGTTGAAATATTTCTTATTCTTAATTTTTGTGATATTTCTCCTTAAATCAACTTTGATCATAAAGTTTTGGAGCTCAACAATTTATCCTTCCTCTTTGTTTAATTTAATTGAACACTTTCTTAATCTAATTCTTTATGAACCCTAGTAGCCCTTACTTTCCTCATGGAAACCTGCCCACAAACACACGAACACTTAATAGAATTTTTAATGAGACTTTACCTCCATTCAATTCTCACTTTTGTAAATCTATACACAATTTTTGTCGTTCACTTTTTGATATGTCACCAGAATAAAATGGATGGAAGCAAAACCCTACTGAAGAGCAATTAGACAGATTTTCATCATTCGACATGAATTCATGCAACATCACCTTTGAACTACCTCATCCAGAATCAAATTCAGCAGTTTCGGAAAAGTTTCCACCAATTTTCTGTGAATCTTTTATTGACCACCTTCGCATGTGCGGTTTCTCAGGGTCAACTTTTGCTTAGAACCTAGATTGGTTTGACAAATGGAACCAGGTCTTGGCAAATATTCTCATTAAACATTGGGACAATGCCTTAAAAACCAGTAATTTGATTGCATATCCAATTGACTCAACTCAAATTAGCTTCTCAAATCAAATGGGAGTTCTTCACCATTGGGTTTTAGGTTATGCCAATAAATTAAGACTTGGGAAGGATTCTCGTAGCTCTCAAGAAATAATCAAAATGAGAAAGCATAAATATAGAATAAAAAAAAAGTATGAAAATCCCCTTTTTTTCAACCGTTTTTATTTATGACCTTATTTTCAAATAACAAAGATTCTTAGAATTCAGTTAATCGAACTAAACTTCTTAAACAACTTCCACATTGTGAAGCTTATCACAACCTTTTCACAAACATCAAGTGTTGTTCAGACACCGAAATTGATAATGATGGATCATTAAGACGTATCTTAATGCAATGGAGGTCTGAAGATTTTTCTAAAGTTGCACAATATCTTGACCAACAACACTTTGATATTTGAGATACTTCAACCTACTCTGGAAGTGTGCTAAAGGACTTTGCCTTGTACAAAAGAATCATTTTGGTTTCAACATTATCCCCTAACCTTAATCCTTCTCATGTCCCCCGGGGTTTGCCAAATGACTGTTATTCTCCCTTATATCTTGCATCTCTAAATCCTCAACAACTCACACTACGCAATAAAGGGGGTGGACTTGCTAGCAAGTCCCCAACCTGAACTCAGACAGAACTCAGATGGAACTCAGACTGAACTCATACTGAACTCCTACTGAGCTCTACTTGAAGACCCACAAAAACTGTTCTGCTGAGTGGCGTTCATCCCTGATTGTATGGTTCCTTTGTCAATAGCTCAATGTGTGTTCAATCTGTGGTGAATTTGAGTCCAAGGTTGCAGACTTGCTAAAAAGTCCGCCCCCTGTATTGCGCGGTGTCAGACTTTTAAATCCTCAAACTCCCATAAATTTACCTGCTCTCCTTGAAATTCTTTCTTCCTCTAATGTGAGTGATCGACAAACTCCCTTAATAATAGGTTTGCACACTCATACTCCTCATTTCCACTGTTTGGGACACTTAGCCTTGAAAACAAAAACATAATTTTAATGATTACTATTATCATTAAAATTTATAGAAATGAAATTTGGCTTACATTGTTAGCTCCATTTTTTTCCTTTGAATCTTATACATGCTGAATTCTATACTTCCTTTTACAAAATAATTCAAAAAATTTACTTCATTTTGCTGCCCCATTCTATACAGCCAATCAATAGCCTGCTGCTCAACTGCTGAATTCCAATTTGGCTCCTATTTTCTACATTGAACATATAAAAAATTTAATATTTTTGTTCTTAATATGAAATAAAAGACATTGAGCTCACCATTATATATACATTTTGAGCACACCTGAGATCTATACCCACTCCTGCAGCCTGAATCGTTCCAACCAAAACTTGGAAATTTATATTAAAATGGAATTCATGCATATTTTTATCTCGCTTTGTCCTGCTGAGTTCACCCATAAGCTGGGTATACCTAATATTGTGGTCATCTAAAGCCATTTTTATTCTATTTTGAAATATTAGAAAATTGTTTTTAATAAGCCAATACAATTTTTTAAAACAATTCATTATAGAATCACTTACATCTGCAAAAAGTCTGCAAAGTTGGAGAATATAACAGCTTTTGGAAAGTTTATACCCCTTTCACCAGACAAAAAGTTTTTTAAGTGGCCTATAAGATGACAAATCTTTGAGGAATGTTGCCAGGTGAAATCAAAAGTTGGAGTTTCATCCAGATTTTTGTAGATTGGATGGTTGCAGAATTTTCTTAAAATCATCAGCTCTCTTAGAAACTCAGATGAGTCCCAAGGGATGTCAGTGCTTCTGGAGGGCCCATATCACTCAGTGAATCCTTCTTGAAGCACATCAAGTTTAGACCTCGATGGATCTGCTAATTGAACCGATATCCCCCTTTGAATCTTTTTTGGAAGAGACAAAATTGCATCCTTTGTTCTACGTAGGCTTATGACTTTCATTAAGTGATTGATTGATTTAATAGAATTAGCCTTTCCTTTTTTCAAACCTGGAAAAAGGAAATTCTTCCATAACCAGTCTTCTTGCCACTTTTTGATTCTAAGAAAAAATATAAGACTTGAAGGTCAGTGGGCCTGTTCTGAAGTGGAGTTCCAGTCAAGCATAGTCGGTGTTGGGATTCCAAGTCAAATATTGTTTGAGCCCTCTGCGAGTAAGGATTTTTAATGTAACTAAAAGAATATTTATAAAAATTGATTATAAAAATTAAGTTTTAAGTTTTAGATATAGAAATGGGCACTAACTGAGCTTCATCTAAAACAACTCTATACCAAAAGAGCTTTTGAGTCACCGGTATCTTTATTTGGCTTTGATTTTTTGACATCGTTAGGCTAGCTGTTTTATAGGTTGTTAAAACAATAGCAGTGTCCTGTAGCTCATTGACGTTAGTATTTTGACAATCCTTCCCATAAAGAACCTTGAAAGGAAGCGCATTATCTTCAAAGTGCACACTTATTTCATTGATCCAATTTGATAGTGTTGCCAGGGGGCATATAATCAGTGTGGCTGAACTCCGATTAATACCTTCTTGATTTTACGATACCTGGAATTGTCTTGCTTCACTTTGAGTTGCACTTATAAGAGAAAGAGTTGAAAGCGTCTTTCCCAAACCCATATCATCAGCAAGTTTGCCCCTTTTCCTTCAGGGGTTAATTGATTGTTAGGAAACTGATCTTTATAGTCATCGAATCCAGTTCTAAGCCAATGGTTGTCCTGCTGCCTCCACATGTTATCCAACTTTTCCTTTAACATTCGTTCATTTTCAATCATAAAATTTATTGCTTGAAGTTGATGTGTTTTGAGAACTGTTTTGATTCCTCGGATAAGTTGATCAGCTTTCCAATCTTGAGTACTCTGAGATATTTGGAAAGAGCCTTCAAAAATTACATGCGGGATATTAAAAAAGATAGTGGAGTCGTAGTTCAGGATCAGACATAAATCGATTTGAGCAGAAGAAAATGCTTCTTTAGCAAGACTGTTTAGTGTACTTGAAGAAAAGAGGCATCCCCAAAGTTGATACTGATTACCAAAAACTGGAACCAAGTAAGCATGAAAATAGAAAGGCTTCATAGGATTCAAGGCACTTCTTTGGTTTAAATGGTGAGATCCAGACCCAATTTCACCCAATAGTGGTCCAATGTGCTGACTCTGCACTTGAGAAAGATTACCGACAAGGGTTGGTTTTCTTTCTTCAAATAGTCCAAAAATATGAACATTCAAATGGCCTCGCTGTAAAATTGTGGGGGTTGGTGAGTTTTGAAATCTTGAAATTACATTCATATAAATTTGATCAATCGTTATTGAGAACTGTCCAACACATCTGAGACTTTACATATTAAGTAAGAATAGTATCTGATGATAGTGGTTGTTAAAAGATGAATTGAAGCAAAAAATGAATAATCAGTTTTGAATAAAACGACAAAATAACTTTTTAGCATATGCAATTATAAGCTCATAATTCTTTCACATGTATTATTATTATCTTTTTAAAAAATATTGGAAGTAAATCAATGATAACTGAAATGAATAATATGGTTTAACAATAAATCTTGAGCCTATAGAGAAAACTTTGGTTTGTGGAGGAAGAACAATTTTCTCAATAAAAATGTGCTTTATTGTTACATTATAATCACAAAATAGAATAATTTCACTCTTATTACACTTATTTATGTTTATGTCTAATAGTATAATGCTTTAGATGTCAGTTCAAAATCCAAATTGAAACTACTACCTAGAACAATGTCTTGATACTAACATACTTTTTGTAAGTCTTTGGACAGACACTTATGGTGATCTCAATAATATTAAAATTGATTTGAATTGTATGTTTTATCAAATATCTATGTAGTCTAGTGTAATAATTGAGATACTACAGTTTAACCTTCTGTTACCAACTTGGCAAGAAAATATATGTAGATATTCTTAGAACGAATATCAAATTTTTCTTTCCACAAGATGGGAAAGTGAATATTATGATATGTTAAGTGATATGTTCAAGCTTTGCTCAAAATCAAAGTAATCACCAAGCTCCAAGAAACCTGTGATTGAGTTCGGTTGAGCCTAGGTCTAACTGATTACCAAATCTTTGTCCAATTAATTTAAATCTGGTTTCAAAATGAACTCCCATCAGCCTTCCAACAGCTTTCCAACCACTTCCCAACATTTTTAAATGAGGGGTATTGCTAGCAATACCCCCCAAATTTTCTGTGGTGAATACGAACCAAATTTTCCCACAACTAATTCCCACATCAGTAAGTAAAAATAGTGAGTAACTAAACAAGCCTGAGACATAGGAACTATGAGAAAAAATAATTCAAAAAAGATGGTACAGTATGCTTTAAGGGTTTTTAAGTGAAACAAGTAAAAATATTTTGACGCAACAAAATATGTAATCAATTTTAATTTAGTATAAAGAAATTAATTAATTGTTCCAACTATGTAATTAAAAAATTAATTTAAATAAAACAAGTAATTAATTTATTACTAAATTAGGTTGAGAATTTTAATACTATTTTATAAAATAAGTATTATAATTTATTTAATTTTTTATTGATACAATTAAGGTTCCAAAAAACAGCGGCCATAATTATGGATAATAGTATATGAAAAAGTATATTTTAATAATTAAATTTAATTAATTAAAGTAATTACAATATAAGATAAACAATTGAATATAATTATCTTATAAGTTCTCAATTAATTAATTTATAATTATTAAATAAACAATGCGCCCTTTGTTATGGAATATAATTAAATGCTTTTAAATTATCTTATAATAAAATTAAAATAATATTTACTTTATTTATATAAATAAAATATTAATATAAATTTATTATTTAATATAATATTAATGTTAAATGCATACTCTGCAATTATTATGTCTTTATTTAATTCCAATAAATTGTATGTTTATTTACTGGGCTCCTGGGACAGCCTGGCTGACATACTTAATAATTACATTGGGATACCTCTTTGACCCTTAGATGTGTAATAAAACCTTAAGAGTAGTAGAAACAACCCCTATTTCAATCTAAATTAAGGATCTCACAGATTCACATTACATATTTCCTATTAGTGACCTTTGTATTTCCTTGTTTCAAAATTTTTTGATGTATCTAGTTCAATTAATTAAAAAGGTTTTTTTCTAGTTCTTTACATTCCCTTTTAATATTTTGTAATGGTTACATTTTTCTGTTCTGATGAATTTTTGTTTTTCATTCCTTACCTTTTTGTAGATACAAACTATAGCCTAAAGAGAGTTCATTTTCTATATAAGAGCTTTGGAATTGCCTTGTTTTCTCCATCACTTACTTACAATTAAAATTTTATTTTTTTTAAACAATTACAGTATTTTACAGAATAATTCAATTTTGTTTTGTTTTGATTTTTAAAAAAATATTTCTTGTTATAAACACTGTTAGGCTTGAAATTTTAAAATTTAAATTAATATTAGTAAATTGAGATTCAAATAGATTATATACATACATTCAAAAACTTTCACTTCCATTAGGACCACTGCACATGACCTATACTTCTAGACAATTGGCTAATACTAATGATATATGAAATGTAACAGTATAATTAAAAAAGAGGTGGAAAATTACCATAAACTGATTCTGAATGATTCCAAAGTGCTTTAGCAAAAAAAATATAAAAAAACAGGCTGAATAAGAGAAGATACCTAGAGCTTTCATGCTACTACAGGCTTATCATGTAATTACCTAATCAAAAAAATGGGGCAAAAAAACCAGAGAAACTCATTGTGGGAAATTTTCATAAGCATTTATGGTTGAATAACCCTACTTTGATTACTAAACACAAAGACCCTAAAATTCTAGGATCCAATTTTGTTTAAACAAAATTCATTAGTTATTTCATCATTCTTCCTCTCTAAAGTTAATGAGACAAATGAGAAATACTGAAAAGAATTTTTGAAGCTGAGAGTGTTTGAGATATTCAAGAGCCAGAAATGATGCAAAGCTCTTGAGGGAAGCCCCAAAAGTGAACACATGAGAAATGTGACCTATCTGGTTTTGAGAATTATCACAATACCCTGACTGAAAATGTGACTCATTCATGAAAGTTCAAAACATGTGGATAAACAGGCCACAATATCAGGACATGCTCCAAGAGTAAGGCTCAAAAAAACCATAAAGTACACAAGTTTTATCAATTAATAAAGCCTATTTCAAAAAATATAGCCAGCTCATTAAAGAAAAACTATTTTGAGCTTCAATTTTTTCATGAAGATATTCACAATTTTTCTTTGAATGGAGATTGTGGCTTTTCAGTTCTTAAAACCTCAATGAGCTCTAATAAGTGGTAAGGTAGTTTAGAAATCTAATATCAGGAAATATCTAATGAAGATAAAATTGGGAAATATCAGTAAGAAGAATTTGATGGTAATCTAATAAAACAGCACACAAAAATCTGACAAAATTTCTCTCATCTTTTAAAAACATAGGGGAAGGGTGCTACACTGGCAAAAATTTGGGGAGCTGCCATGTTTTCTAAAGCCAGCTTTATATGGTATCAAATGGGCTAAGAGAATATACAGTCATTCATAAAATATGTGTATGTTAGTTCAGTTTTTCCACAAACTGAGGTTTTATTGAAAAAATATTTGCATATTTAATGAACTATTGTACATGCTCTAACTTCAACTCATGGTAATGAATTAACTTAGGGCAGTAATATGGCAACAACCTAGCTTTCTAAAAGTTGTGAGACGCCAAAAAAAATTTTTTTGGCGTGAGTATAAACCAGGACCGCCTCAAGGAATTTTTCAACGGCGACTATCATATTGTTCATACAACGCATGGTTGCATCATATTGTGCGCAGGCAATGTGCTTTGTGAATTCCCAGTTTTGAGCCATGGCAGGCTCTTCCTTGTTGTCGTCAGGGGGGACTTTGGCTGGCCAATCATCCAGGATGATTGCATTGAAGACTGGCTGAAGAGTAGTCCAGTCAAGAGTTGGTGAGCACGGAGTGCACTCAGGAATAGGATCGGTATCCCAGACAGGATCTTCTTCCAAGGCTGAAAGGAAAAGGGGAGTGTTATGAGGCGGAGGAAATGCAGTGTAAGGCGTGCCTGGCGCATTCTAAGAGAGAAAAAAGAGATTATGTTAGAGTTAAAAAAAAGAGAGAAGAAGGAAAATAATAATAATAATAATAATAATAATAATAACTTACTGTACTCTCCTCTGAAAAGAGAGAATTTAGAACGGAGGCAACACTACTAGGTGTAGGTGCGCAGTGACTAACCTTGGCTTGCTTGTTTCCAGGAGGAGTTGAAGAGGTGGGCCCAGGGCGCTTGATGGCCAACTGACTCATCATATTTGAGGTTGAGGCGTTGGGATCCAGGCATGCAACAGTGGGCGGCCCATTGTAACTACACTTCCTTTTGCGTTGTTTACAGTAATTGCATGACTAAAGAAAAAAAAAGAAGATTAGTAATAAGGAGAAAGGAAGGAAGAGAAAAGAAGAAAACTTACAGTAAAAAAACGTTGCCACGGCAGGCTTTTGAGAAATGACAGGGAGTTATGCCATTCTCAATGAAGTGGGTGCATCTTGTCCCACCCATCAGTGTAGTAACTGGTGTTGCAGGTGGAGCAGAACCAGGCTAGTCACGCACAAACTGCCAGATAGCGTCCACAACGTTGGTGGTATTTTTGGTATTAATGGTAGTATTTCTAGTATTCATTGAAGGAAAGAAATTTATGAAGGTAAAAAATGAGGATTGTAATAAATAAGAGAATATGGAGGAAGATGGAGGAAGAAGATGCTGCGAGACGCAGGATATTTATAGGCTCCTGGGGACAGTTGCAAGTAGAGGGAGGATGTGGTATGCGCCTCACAGGTAGTTTGATTTTGGACCAATCAGCTCTCATAGTCCAGGAAAAACAAAAGGGATTCATAGCACAGTAGGAAGTGCTAAACTATAATGCATGTTTGTGTGTTTCAAGGACAAAGGGAAATAGAAGTGTGGAAGAGGATTCAGGGTCTGTGCACTCGGATTTTGCAGCAGGATGCGCCGCACAATGGGGAATTGTGTGTTATTGATTTAGGACTGCAAGCGATTAACAATATGGACTTGGATTTTCCAATAATCGTGTGTTACACACTAAGGAAGGAATTATGGCTTAAGGAAAGACTCAAGTGCAAAGTATACTGCACCACGGCTAGTGTGGTAACTTACTGAAACAGGTGATATAGGAGGTTAACTAGTTAAAAGTCAAAGCAACTAGGATCAGCTTTAGAAGGAGTCAAACTTGGAAGTAGTGCTGAAACAAAAAAAGGTAAAGTCAGGGGCGCGCATGTCAAGTTGTCAAGCATGAGTGAAACAAGTTAATACTAGTTTTAGTAAGGATAGGGTATTTTTTAGGCTCTGTAGTTGTTACAAGCGGTGTACGTAGTTTACTAATAGATTAGTTACTGTTTTACTAATGTAGCACTAGAGTCAGCGCTGGAGATCCACTAAAGAACTGTGTTTAGAGCGCTGGAAAAATGTGAAAAGGGTATCACATCTAGTAATAAAGAGAGAAAGAATTGACGAATAGTCAGAAAACATACGAGTAGTTAATAATTGTGGAGTCAAAGATATTAGATTTTCTGCAATCAATTGTTTGAGAATATAAAGATTCAGTAGGATTAACTATTATTAGAGTTATTTTATTGCTATAATAAGGCATATTCAAAGAGAGCGCTTCAGGAGGGAGTAGCTGTGGATATTAGTGCTTGTTAAGAATAGAAATATCTGGATAGTAATACTTATTTCCTGATCTTTTAAACTCAGTTCTCAACTTATAAACTTTCTAATAACATATTAGTGTTACACATTATTGAGCTGTCTTTAAAAATAAGAGTGGAAGGCGCTTCTTTTTAGAAATTGAAAAGAAGAACCAACCCATCTTTCATTGTGTCTACTGCTTAGTACTTTAGAACTCTCTACAGCGCCTGCTCTTCTTGGCCTAGAAATGGTTGGAGGTGCCATCTTATACTTTGCCATGAATATTTCCAGACACACAGCAGTAAGTGGCATTGCAACTGCCCCTTCTTTAGATTTAAAGTCCAGAACCGCACAAGTTACAGCAAAGTTGACCGCCCTTGACCCCTTTCCTTTATCCACCTGTTCTGGCTCCTTTCCTTTACTAACATTAAACTCCATAGTTTTATTATTGATGTAATAAATAACTTTAGCTTGCATAATACGTTCTCTATCTACGGTAAGTCTAGTACCATCTTCCAACATCAGCTCTGTCCCATACTAATATACAATCTTATCTTCTTTGTCCTTTTGCAGCACATTACATCTCATTCTAGAATGTCCTTCTTTATTACAGTAGTAGCACATCATGCTAGCAAAACGAGAAACTTGAGGAGTGGCTTTTGACTTATAAAAATCTTTAGTTTTAGCCACCTCAGCTAACTTCTTTTCCAGCTCATCAATTCTAGCCATTACCAAGTCTGGATCCTTCTTGATGGGTTCTCCTTGAGGACTAGTTATTGGAGTCAAAGGCCCCGCAGCAGATGCAAATTCAATTACCTCCAAATTGTCCAACGCTACCCTAGCAGCCCTTTGTTCTACTTGTTGCAGCTTCATTTCCACTTCAACAGAAATTTCAACTGCCTCCAATCCAGGGTATTTGTAATTTCCATTACTCTTCTTGATAAGCTTTCCCTTGCTATCTAGGTGCCTCTTTGCCCAATCTTCAACCTCAGGCACTAACACCTCACAAAACCAAGGTAGCAATCCGTTAACATCACTAAAACCCTTGTTATTGACTAAATATTCAACCATTTGATAAAATTCTTCACTAAAGTCTTTAAATTCTCTAGGATCCCTGATTCCTCCTTTTTCCTTAGCCTTATTTACTAGAGCATCCAAGTCACGCATCATGTACTTAGTTTTCTCCATAATTTTTGGCCACCTCCTCAGCCTCTGAGCCTTCAGCGCTGTCCAATCTTGAGACTCATGCCCTTTGCGGTCCTCTAAGTCATCCTTACAATTGTTTGAAACAAAAAACAACACCTGGTGCACCATATCATAATCAGTGTCCCCTTGAACTTCTGCAACTTGTTCAAACCTGTGTAAAAACTTTTTTGTATTACTACCAGTAAAACATAAACTATAATCCTTGCATCTAATGATAGTTGATACCCTTTGAGTTATCAAAGCAGTTGAATTTGGTGACTTCACTCTTTCTTGAGGCAGCCTTGATGAAGTCGCAGTTGGCTCCATTTCTTCCCTTGTTTAAAGATAAAAAAACAAGTAATTAATAAAAGATGACTGTACCCCTTGATACAATCCTATGCTATCCTTTGATAACGGCTCTTGATCCACTCATTGTAGACCCTATGACTCTTCTTCTGAAGCGCCAGCTTGATCAATTCCGTTGACAAAACCCCAAAAAAACAAACAATAATCAAGAAAATAACAATACTATTATCACTTACAATTATGCCACTGTTGGGACACCACTTGTAGACAGTTCTATAATACCAAGCTATAGAAACAGCGCAAGATGGGTTGGTTCTTGTTAATTAAAAGAAGCGCCTTCCACTCTAAGAAAAGAAACAGTGATAACTGTAAGGTGATGACATAGAAAAATGAGAAAAGTAGAGATAAGAGTGGCACTACAGCCCAGTTACTATCTATTCTCAGTCAAGCGCTTAATATTCTCAGCTACTCCCTCTTGAAGCGCTATACACAAATACTATTCTTACTGCAGAAATAAAATAACCTTTCAGCTCTCTGCTTACTCTACAATCCTAAAAAAATCCTAAGTATTGTTACTTGATTACTATATATAACTATTATTACTTTCTTTTTATATATTTTTGTATTTCTAGCTTCCTCAATCTCCCTTTTTTCCATATAGATCCTTTCCCTTATATATTATCCCTAGGTTTTTTGCCTTATCAGCTTTCTCCTACAGGTTTCAGTGCTCAAGTTCTAGTCCCCTCTCTTTAGTAGCCTGTATGTACAACTTTATCGCCCTTTAGCAACTTGTAGCTACTACCATGCTCTAGCTATACCTACCCTATGCTTTCTAAGGAAGAATATGTATACTATAGCCTGTACCACTCCCACTTAATGATGCGCTAATAGTAAAAGAGCTTACTTACTTATGCATTACTTGTAAGTATTATCCTTGGGCTACCTTCGAATACTTGCTTCAAGCGTATGTGCGCTCCTTTCACCCTGACTAGTCGCACTTTCTTAGTTGACTTTCCTATCTAGCGCTAGCGCTGCTGCTTAGTTAGCTCTTCCTAATATAACACATACTTCCTTATCTTGATACCGCGCTACTAGCCCCACGTGATAACCAGCTGCATGCCTTTCACTAAAAACATAGTTATACTATGAACTCCATGTCCATACTATGCTGTTTTTTGACATGTAAACCCATACTGCAAGAGCGACACCCATATTTCTCTGTGCTTTGGTTAATGACATGACAACCCATTTGTTCCTATATTCCCCTTTGTAGCAATAACTGCGCTTCACATGTTTTTCATGTGCTTATGCAAGACACATACCACAACGTGAATCCAGTAAGTGATAGCATACCCCTTAATAAATAAGTGAGCTTTTCTTTTCTTTTGTTAATATTCCTTTTCACTATAGGTAAAGTTGAAGTTTCAAGAGATCCTCTCAACTTTCAAAAGAAACAATACAAGCTCTCTTTAAAAAGGGATTATAGGGCACAAAACTTGGAGGAGAAGAAATTAAAGCTTTCTTTACAGAGGGATGAAAGGGTACAAGACTTGGAGGAGAAGAAATTTTTGCTTTCTTTAAAGAGGGATGAGAGGGCACATGAATTGGAGGAGAAGAAATTCAAGATAAAGAAAGAGGAGAAGGCTCTTGAGTACAATTTCCTATTGGATCAAATGAGACTCAAGTATCAACTTGAAGATGGTTCAAAAAAGAAAGATTTCTTGAGAGAATGTGTTAAAGCTAATAAATCTATTGAGAAAATTGAATGCTTAATGAAAATGTTTGATAACTGGTTTTTTTTATTTTTTTTAGAAATTTTTCTTCATAGAATGCATTAAAGCTAATAATCAATCCTTGGAACACACTCCTTACTGAGATGTGAAACATTTTATTGCAAAATTTTAGATTATATGTTTGTTTGATTAGATAATTTTTGTTTTATTTCTTTTTGGTGATAATTTCATATGTGCTGAATTTTTAAAGGTCTTGATTCTAGATGATTTTTTTTTGCAAAAATTTAAAACATTCATACATTTTTTCTTCTTTACATTCAAATCATTAAATTTACTTTTCTAAATACAGATAAGTCAACAAAACTCTATATCTGTTTTAAAAACTTGGAAATACCCTTTCCAGCATTTTATTGAAGCAAGGGGTGGGTATCACCAAAATTTTTCTAAGTCATCAGTTTCACATGTCAGATTTGAAAATTTGGCAATACCCTCCCCTGCATTTTATTGAAGTAAGGGGTGAAAACTACCAAAATTTAATATAATTACATAAATTAATATATAAGCAACTAATATAGATCAATTTCCCTAGTTTTAAAGTGATGACAATTCCACTAGCCAAAATGTGGATACATCTAGAAACAAATGTTTGGGACTTTCCACAAGTGTAGGCTAAGGAAACTCATGAAACAAATAGATGTTGTCATGATTCCCATTTATACAAATCAAGGTTGTTGGGACATTACTTTACCTTAAGAGTTTGAAATATAAGAGTTATTTTTAAAAAATTTATGAAAAAATAAAAAATATTTGATGACTCTACTCATCCTCATACTTTTTTGATCTACATAAAGTTTTATTAAATTTATAAATTTTATCTTCTTTTTTTAACTTATTGATTTGTTGGATTAGTTTTTGACTAATTTGGAAGGAGCAGACAAAATGAGTAAAGTTGTGACAAGATTCCAAACCTGGGGGGGCTTTTGTTGTTTGGTGATTATCCTTAAAAGAGTTCCAAATAGTTTTGATGATTCCCGTCCCCAATCCAAAATTGATACAGTTGTGAACCAAAAAGTATACCACATGAAATTTTATTTTAGCTGGGGAAGGAATAGGTTGTCCAGTAATATGATTAATATAAGAGAAAATATCCAAAGTAAGATTATTGGCATCATTCTTATTGGTATAAATCTTGTTATGAAAAACAGAATGTAATTTTTTCAAGTGATTGGCCAAGAAAAAATTGAGTGATCCTAAGCTTTGGGAGATAAAATCCTAGATAATAATCAGATAAGAGTTTCAGAAGCCTTATTCTCTAATTATGCAATATAAAAACAGAAAATAAATTATGTGATATTTGGAAAAAAAGGCTCAACTTTAAAGGTCAATATCTCAGCAATCAATCAAACAGATTAAAATCCGTTTATGTGAAATGAAAGATAGGCTTCAGGAGAATCTCAGTTAAAGGACATGTGATTTAAATAAACATAACCTAATTTGTTAAATAAAAACACAAAATAAAAAAATTTAAATTGGGAAAAAAGGCTTAACTTTAATGGTCAATATCTCAGTAACCACTGAACCAAATTCAATTCTGTTTGTGGGAAATGAATGGTAGCCTTCAGAAGAGTCTTCAATTAAAAGGACATTATATTTGAATAAACCTAACCCTAATTCCAAGTTTAATTTTTAAAATTTTACATAAACTTGAAAAGTGGTAATAGAGATGAGAACAAGAGGAGTTTAATAAGTTCACTTTTATCCAGATAAGAGTTATACATATATTTAAGTATGAAATTTTCATAGAAGGAAAGAGATATCATATAGGCATTAAAAAAAGGAGATGAAACTAACCTTGATTGAAAAGTAGGAAAAATAGAGTGAGAAAGATTGGTGTTGGAATTTGAGGGAAATTAATATGGAGTAAGTGAAATGTACTTGTTTTAATGAAATGGAACCAATAAAAAGTGAAATAGGGGAAAGGGGGGATAATGACCATGCCAAGGAAGGATGAAGAGTAGGGTGATGGAGCTAAAAAAGAAAGTAAAGAGGGAGAGAAAAAAAAGGTTAATTTTACCATTGAAATCAAAAATAACCACTTACAAAAAAAATTTAGATACAAAATATAAAAAAAACAGAAAAAAAACAAAAAAAAATTATAATTAGCAATCAAAAAATCAAAAAAAAGAATAAAATGACTTACCTGGAGAGATGAGATGAGAAAATAAATGAAACCAAATTGTTTGAGGGATGTTGGAGGAGAAGAAGAAAAGGATATGAGGGATGAATGAAAAAAAGGAACAGTAAAAACTATGCAATTGTATAAATTATGCAATTTTATGTTGATCTGGGGAATGAAAACAAATGAGATATCCAAAAAAAAGACATTCAGTGTAAATTCAAAATAAAAATGAATATGAAAAAAACAAAAACACCAAACCAAGTGAATAAAGCACAGAATTTTAAAATTTGTAGAGTATGAAAAAAAATTAAAAGGGTTGTGTTTCAAAAGGTTGGAGGGTAGTTGGCATAATGACAGAGAATATGCTGGTGGAAAGAATGTTTTGTGATTCAAGGGAGGGGAGAAGTGGTGCAGGTCTGGGATCCTCTTCTCCATAAAGATCATTGAAAAGACATATAAGCTAAAGTGTCTTCCAACCCAGAGTCAGAGTCAGAGTCAGCGGCTAAAACTAAAGTGATAGCATTCATAGCTGTGTGAATTTTCTTCCTAGAAGAGAGGTGCTTCATTATTGTTGGTAAAAAAGGTTTTTGTTCTAAGGTTTAGGTGATGAGTGGGAACTGGGAATTTGCCACCAAATGAGCAGATGGGGTGTGTGGATAGAAAAAATGTTATGTGTTTACCACCAAAATTAAGTAGCATAGAGTGATAAGATAAATAAGTATGGCATCTGAAATTATAAGTCATGTGACTTGCTTTCAAATCAATCATGGATGTGATGAGTTTGGGATCAGGAATTAGGAATGGAAATTGGGGTATAAGAGGTGGTCTAATGCATTATTGTGGATTCCTTATCCACTAGCCCTGGGGCTAGTGGACAAGAATCTTCTGCAATTAATAATGTCTGATCCCAGGAAAGAAAATTCCTGATCCCTAATTGTGGATCCCTGAACATTGATACCCCCTAATAATAAAAAATATATAAAATTAGATTGGCTTTTCAAAACTCTATAAAAGTCATCCCAGATTCCATTTAAAATATTTTAAGTGCCATACTAAACTTTAAACTGCCACATAATCCCTCCAATGAAGAAGTTCCTCATTCTTAAATTTGCACATTTGATTGATCATTCATTCATCATCTCTTCACCCTCTTCAACCATCTCCTCCAATACACATATTTAGTTTCATCTTCATCATCATTATTATAAAATTTCTTCAAAAGATTTAGCTGTCCCATGTAAATTACGTTCCAAATACCAGGTTCCTTGTTTAATTTACAATCCTGGCCTTCCTGGAAGAACTGCCTGTGATCTATGAAGGAAAAAAAAAGTCAAATGTATTGTCCAATAATTCCTTCCAGAACCAATGCCTACACAGGCCCTGCAGCTTTACCTGATCCTACCATACCCAAAAAGAGACTATCCAAAATTTCAACTTTATTTAGAAATATTAGGGCCAAAAAAATCTTACTTTTCAGAACTTCCTTATGGTCCAGAAGAAGTTTAAATGGTCCAATGGCAGTGATAGGTGCAAGAGTGACTAAAGATGTCAGATATTGTATGTATATTTCTCTTTATAAAAGGATTACTCAATTAAAAGGTAAATGATGGTATTATTATTTTTTTATGAACTTAGAATTACGTAAAATGTAAGTCCTAAGGTAGTAAGAGTAGTAATAAATTGTTTGGATTGTATATAATATAATAAAAATAAGTAAATAATGAATGAATCAAAAACAGCCAGATTGAGAGGCATTATATAGGATAAAAGGAGAGAAACTACAGAATCAAAAATTCTATATACATGAGTATCAGAGAAAGAGAAATGTAACAATTAGACATTTCAAATATTAAACTTGTTCTATAAAGAATGTACCCATATACTTTATTTAACTGTATATGTCATTTTATTTGATTTTTTTAATTTTCTGTAAATTTCAATTATAAATAAAATAATTTCAATTTGATATTAAGTATTAATATACTTTTATTTCATCTCTCAACTGTCATGAGGAAGTTTTCAGGGGATAAAAAATGAGGGACATTAAATTTAAATAATTTCTTGATATAACTTATTTTAATTAGTCAAATTATTATAAGTAAATTTCAAAGTAAGTATAATTAATAAAAAAAGAGATAAAGACAGGGCTCTATCCTAGTAAATAATTAGCTATTTACTGGGTAAGTCTGGAAAGCTGGCTGACACTCCCTCAATCTAAAAAAACAATAAAAAAATGCTATGATTATTTCTTTTTATATTTCTTTAGTAGAACAGGAAGGCTAGATATCTCTTTACCAGTTATTCAAGAATCATATTCAGAAGATTTATTCTTGAATCTCAATAAGTATTGAGTACCTTTTTCAGCAGTGATTATTCTGTCATTTAGAATCTTATCAATTTCTGATGTGTCAGTGATTTCATTAGGGGTCTTCTTTGTTCTTCACCTTTTTTTGGGAAATAAATCACTATTGGATGTGTAAGGTTTCAAAAGAGATATTGAAAAAACAGGATGTTTTCTGTCATATGGAAAATACAGGATAAATTTAACTGCATTATCACCAACCATTCTTCTGACAACAAATGGACCTACAAATGGGTCTTTTAATTTTTTATTACCTTGTAAATTAAAGTGGACTGTAGAAATCAGTACTTCATCACCCTTCTTAAAAGTGTATTCTTTATGGGATTTGTCCAACCTTTTATTCTCATATTCAAAAGATTTTTCAATACATTTATTAGCATGAAATCTGCAAAAATGTTGCATTTGAAGAAAAGATTTTACACCAGGATTTAAATCCAATTTAGGTATTTTATTATTGAGAACTTAGACAGGAGTATTTGGAACATATCCAAGCCAGAGCTCAAAAGGCTTACTTTGAGTAACAGAATGAACAGTGCTATTTTAAGAAAATTCCAAACCAGGAAGTAAGGTGAGCCAATCATGAGTGAACCTGTCATTGTCTTTGTACTCAAGGCCAATGGCGCAATACCTTCTTATAATGTCCTCTAAAGTCTGAATCATTCCCTCAGCTAATCCATCAGTTTTAGGATGATGGGCAGTAGAAAGCTTCAGATCACAACCACAAAAATCTATCAGAGACATCCAAAATTCAGAAGTAAATTTAGAGTCTCTGTCAGAAATTACGGCCTTTGGGAAACCAGCAGTATTGAACATAAGAGACCACCACAAGAAGGCTAATTCTTTAGTGGCAACATCCTTGTGAGTAGGGATTAATTTACACATTTTTGTGAGTCTGTACACAATTACCCAACAAGAGTTATAACTGTCTTTCCCAGAAATGGGAAATCCTTTTAAAAAGTCCATGTTTACCTTTTTCCATGGTGCATCAGGAGATTCAATATGTTGCATTAATCCAGCTCTTCTCCCAGCTAATCTCTTTGATTTCTGGCAAGTATCACAGGATTCAATGTAAAGTTTGGTGTCTTCAGACATATTAACCCACCAAGAAGTGTTCTTAATTCTGATCATTGTTTTTTCAAGATTAAAATGTCCAGCCAATATGTCATCATGACAAATCTTCAAGATGATCTCTTTCATAGAAGGAGGAATAACAATAGCATTACTCAACTTTCTTCTATAATTGATGTAGCCTTCATTAGTTGAAAATTTACCTTTTTCCAAAGCAATCTGGTAATTTGGTGGGAAAGTTTTAATTAATTCTTGTATTGAAGCATTCTTTGGATCATTTAATATAGTACACAGCTTTTTTAAGTTAGTGTCTTTATCATATGAATCCAAAATAAGCTGTAATAGCTCTTCCTCCATATCAACCACATATATCCCATGAATGTGAACTATTTTATCCTCAGGATCATATGCAGGATTAAAGTCATCATTTGGCAAATATAAACTTGAAAACATATCCACATTTGAGTGAACAATACAAGGGCTATAAATTATTGTCATCCTTTTTCTGTATTCCTGATCATCCAGCTGCCATCTAAAGATGTGTCTGTCAGGTTTTTTTAAGTTTAAGAGGGATTTTACTGCACTTCAGTCAGTGAAAAGTTCAAATTTCTGCTCATCCATATAATAATGTAGCTTCTCTAGAGCCAACACTACTGCTAAACACTCCAGTTTAGTGGCACCATATTTCAATTCACTATTTCATAAGGTTCTTGGAATATAACAAATTACTTCTTCTGATACTTTATCATTCATAACTTGTTTTTGGTAGAGAGTAGCACCAAGGCCAATAAAAATGGAATCAGTGTATAAACCAAATGGTGGATTAAAGTCAGGCAAAGCAAGAATTGGTTCTGGCATCAAACAATGTTTCATATTGTCAAAAGCTCTTTGTCTTTCACTGTTCCAGACAAAAGCAACATCTTTTCTAGTTAACTGGGTGAGGGGTAATGCTATGACTTGATAATTTTTTTAATATTGTCTATAGTATCCACATATTCCCAAAATCCTTTGGAGCTCTTTGACTGTAGTAGGAGCTTTTAACTGTTGTATGGCTTCCACTTTGTGCTGGTCAACACATATCTGTAATCCTGAGACAACATGACTAAGCACTTTCAAAAAATTCAAAACCAAATTTGAATTTTTTCAATGCAAGTGTCATATCTATTTCATCCATCTTATGGAACACTTTACACATGTGGTTGAGATGGTCCTCAAATGTCTTGGAGAATATGTTGATATCATAAATACAAACCATTTTCCATCCTTCAATTTTCTCCAGATGGAATGTGTTATCCATAAGCTTCCGAAAAACTGAAGGGGCATTTTTGGGGCCAAATGGCATCCTAATATACTTATATATACCCATATGAGTAGCAATCATTAGAAAATTAGGTTAATTCTTCTCAATAGGTACCTGATGATATCCCTTATTTCCAACTAAACAACTGATATATTTAGCACCTTGTAAGGTAGCATGGATAGAGCTAATTATGGGTAAAGGATAGATATCATCAACAGTATAAGTAGTTAATGCTCTATAATCACCACATAACCTGGCTTTACCTTTCTCATAATAGATTAGGACAGGTAAGATAACACAATGATTAGGTGTTTCAACTACCTTTTCAATAATATTCATTTTTAAAAGGGAAGAGATATTGTCTTCAATATCTTTTCTCTTTGTGTGGGAAGCAAGATTAGGCTCCTTCTGTAAGCTAGGTGGTATTTCAGCTAATGGGCAAGATAATGAAAGCTTCATTTCTTCTTTTACTAATCCTAATTTATGTGACCCATGAGCAAAGGCCATTGGAAAAGATTTTATCAACTGAATGATTTAATATTTTTCCTTACCAGAGAGTTGTTCTCCAAAAGAAGCTGTGTCAATTTCAGAAAGAAGAGCAGGAATTTATTTTGTAGATCTTCCTTTATATTGAACTACAGAATGACATGTGTTCAATCCTGGTTTTAAAATTTTTTTGAGGAGGAAATTTTAAATTGTCTCTTCCAATTCAACCCCATTGTAAAGCATTGGTTTGAGGGATCAAGATTAATTCCAAATTTGGTTAATATATCATTTCCCACAATGAACCAATTGCTTAAGTTATCATTTTTCATAACTACAAAGTCACAAACAGCTCTAAATAATCCATGGTTATTTTTGAAAAATACTATAGCTTTGTATTTCCCAATAGTGGACAAAACAGAGCTATAACCTTTCCAATTCTCAGAAATAATAGTCATAAGTTTTGATTTATAATCCTGATCAACTGAAGAAAGTTATTTTTCAGATACAACACTTCCTTCAGCACCAGAGTCCAAAACAACCTCAATGTTATTTCCATTAATCAAGAGAAGTGCCTTGAGAGGGGAAATAACAATTGAGGTGTCCTCAAAATTCCATATGATTTTAGCATCTTAAAAGGTTGAAAAATCATTGTTATCAATGTCAATATTATTTAAATATTGAATATCTTCTTCAAGCATCAAGATTTCCTGGTTAGACTCATAAGAAATGTTTCTGGCAAAATCACTTGAAGTATAATCTAGTGCAACTGTGTCATCAGCAGGTTCCTATGTTTGTGCAACAAGGTTAAATTTCTTCCAAGGCTTTCTGCATTGAAAGCAAGTGTTTGTTGCATACTTTTTAGGTGCAAGAGGGGCAGAAGGTTTACCAACTTTTTCAGGACGTTTTTGTTGATAATTAAAGTTCTTCTCCAATGAAGGTCTAGGATTGAACCCTCTAGAATTATACTTATTATTTTAAAGGACCTGATTACAAGTATTAATAAAAGAAGAAGGTTCCCTTAAGATTTCAGTCCTAGCAACTATTAAGTCTCTCAGAGACATAGGCAATTTATAAAGGATCCTTTCCTACCATAATTCAAAGTCCATGTTTGGATCCATTGCTCTCAGTATCTTTACTAGTTTCATCAGGAGCTCAATAGGTTTTTCTGTAGAAGATGAGCTATATCTAGCTTTCTCATACTGCCTTTGTTGGGCTAACTTAAACTTTGAACCACCCAACCGTGCTTTAATCAATTTCTTCCAATCCTCCCAGGAGTAGTCATTTTCATCTAAAATGACAGATTCATACCACATCAGGGCAACATTGGAAAATAAAGAAATTAATTTGGACACAATTTCTTCATCTGGAAGTTTATAAGAACTCTTAAGGTTATTAATTCTTCAAATAAAATTCTTCCAATCAGAGGAAGAATCACCATCAAATGTTGCGTATTGGTCAAGTTTGGGCCAATTCTTTTGATTTGAGGCAATCACCCTGTTACATACTTATTTCTGTGACAGAAGAATTTGTAATTTCTCTAACTGAGCATTAATCTCATTGTTTAATCCTTCTCACCACAAAAAATCTGGGGGTGAACTGCTAGCAATCCCCTCTCTTTGAACTCCAGAGTTTCTCTTATTATTCCAGGGTTATTCTCACTTTATAACAATATTCAAAATTTAATTGGAAGTACATTTATTCTCAGATTGATTATAGACAGAATATCAACTGATTCCAAATTATGCACAAGTTGATCCTCCAGAACTTGATTTTAATCCTCTGTTGAGCACAAATTGAGCACAAATTGATCTAACCAAAGCTTATGCATATATAATAATTCAGTAAACTTGCTCTATTAAATTTGATAATAAAAAAAATATTGTTGAATTTATATAAAAAATAATTATTATGTAAGATATTTAATTATAAATTTAGGCATCATAGGAGGGAACTTAATAGAAATTAATTATACTATGTGACACCTTAATACTGTATCACACAGTTTGAAACATTTAAAACAAAATGTGTCATGATGGGAAATGAAATTGCTTGGACAGACACTTTCAAAATTAATACGGACCATAATACACAAATATGAAACCTTGGCATCTATATAATAAAAGATTTTTCTTCTGATAAATGGATTTTTCTCAGTTACTCCCTGTTAAGAAGTGTCCTTGTGAGGTTTGTCTGACCTTCAGGGAGACAATTTGGCCACATCAAACTACTTCTATTTCCATGATTGACCAAAATATCATCCTCATTTCCATCTAAAGAGTTGATATCATCTGACTGTGGCTGATCAAAGGGGTCCACCACAAGTTTAGCCAAAATTTTGGTGAACACTTTTTTGATAGATAGTGACTAACCGGTGCTTTCCAAAATTGTCCACCTGAAGTTAGGCTAAACTTCAGGAGGATAAATTTATTATGAATACCAAATTAACTGAAGAATACTTTTTCCCTAGCTACTCTTCATCATAAAAGTGTCCAACTGAGGTTTAGCCATAATTGAGGTAGACACCTTTGGAAAGGCACAGTCTGATGGGTTTAATATCTCTATATGGCAATAAGTATAAGTTTTTTATCAAGATGGAACTAGAATTAATTTAATATGGCCAAAGTGTCCACCTGAAGTTTGGCCAAAATACAGATGGAAATTTATATGAGGATTACTTGATGAAATGAAGAAGACTTGCAATTACTTTCCATCATAAAATTTTCAAACTTAAGTTTATAAAAAATTGTGGTGACACTTTTTCCAGATCCAATAATATGGGATCAAATCTCTATATGGCAATGTGAATCAATTTTTAGTCAATCATGGCATTAGAAGTAATTTGATATGAACAAACTTTCCACCTGACTTTTGGCCAAAAATAAGTTGGAAATGTTTATAAGGAATACTAGACTAACTAAAGAAGACTTGCACCCTACTACTGTCCATCATAAAAGTGTCCACCAGAAGAATTCTCAAACTTGTGGTTGACACCTTTGGCCTGGTCCCGCCATATGGGATCAATTCTGCAAATGGAAATGAGGATTTAATTTGGTCAATCATGGTACTAGAAGTAATTTGATATAGACAAAGTGTCCAACTAAATATTGGAAAAAAATAAGTTGAAAACTTCATTTAGTTTTTCAAAAAATCAAATTAAGTACAATTTTATTCCTGACGGTGCCCATTTTATCCAACACCTCTTCTGAGCCTTGAAAGTAGGCATTTAGCTTGAATTTTTAATTTCATATAAAATCCCTTTTATTCAAACCATTTCTTTTTATCCCTTTTTTTCTTTTAGATATCAATTAATTTTATGTAAAACTAATCATTTTCATAATTTTTTACCTGTATTAAATAAAATTATTGAAGGTTTAACATCACCCTGTAAGCATTTGGCACATGTTTTTTTGCTATACTAATAAAAATAATAATATACTGGTGACAAAAAATTGATCAAATGATAAATTATTAATAAAACAGAAAGATCAAATACCAGTGGGTATGTTTTTAAAAAATACCAGTTCCACTGAAGAAGACCTGCACCCTAGATACTCACCATCAAAAAAGTGTCCAGCACAAGTTTGGCTGAACTTGTGCTGGACACTTTTGGTCAGGTGCAGTCATATGAGATCAATTCTCTCTATGGCAATGAAAAAAATTATTTGATAAAAAACTTCACTAGAAGTAGTTTTATATAGCCAAATTTTCCACCTAGAGCTCATCCAAACCACAGGTGCACAATTTTTTATATTTAAAAAAAATTAAATTTAGTACAATTTATCCCTGATGGCTCTCATTTGCTTCAACACCTCTACTGTCCTTTGATAGTAGGAATATTACTTGGATTTCTTTTTTCATATTTGATCCCTTTAACATAATTTTTTATTCCTCATATTTATTATGGATATCAATTAATAATTTTTAAAATAAATTATTTTCATATTTTTATACATTTATTTAATAATATTATAAATGGCGTTGTAGACAGTCCTATAGTACATGCTATAGGCCTTGACCAAGGGAGTTGGAGAAAAACCAGAGAGAAAATCCCCTGTCCCTTTAGAAAAACAAGTGAGATTTACCTGCTACAGTAAATTGGTTCCTGTTTACCAGAAAGTCCCTTTTCCAAACACTTGACTGCTTGATCAGCCAAGAAAGTAGTCCCTAGACAGACTACCAGACCAAAGAACTGAAATGTAGACCAATGTCCACACCAGAGAAAGCAATGATACTTGATGTAGGTTGCAAATCCACACCAGAGACAGCAATGATACTTGCTATAGCTTGCAAGAATAACAGAGAAAACAGTTGCTTGTAAGCTAAATGAAGAACTTACTTGCAACAAAACACAGCCCAAAATGTGGCCAACAACAGTGGAAACTGCCTGAGGAAACTGTATATATTCACCAGATGGTTGTATGATGATTAGATATTCCCTAAACTCTCTTATTCAGTATATACACACAGACCACCCCTCTAAGATCAACGCACAGCAACGCATTTGGCACCTGAACCAGCCAAATTGAATAAAAAACCCTTCAGAAGCGCTCCCCAACCTCCTAAAACAGAGGGGGCCAGGCCACATGAAGTGGCCCCGCCTCCCTGAAGCCAGAAAACCACTAAAACATCTAATCTATTTAGAAAAATGCACTACCACTACTAAAACCCTTAAAACACAAAATTAAGCTATGAAAACATTGTGACATAAAACATAGAGCCAAATTAGCCCTACCTAATGGTACTAAGCACTTAACCCTAAGACTTAAGGTTAGCCCATAAAACACAAAAAACAAAATTAAACAGCTATCCTTTATAATGAAATATGAGGAAATGACCCCTTAAAACTTAGAATATGAAAAATTTCCTCAAAGAATGAAATGTAGAGGAAAGCCGGGGCTATCCAATGGTAGTACCCAAATACCCGCAGTCCAAATATTCACGGAATAAATCCAGAAAAACGCCCAATTCTTCAACCAATGTCAATTAAGACATGCACAAACAGCACCAAACCGCACAACAAAGGCCCCTGCCAATGTTGGAAGACCACAGCGTAACATCACCTGGTATGAATTTGGCACATGAGTTTTTTCTATACTTATAAAATTAATAATATAATGGTGACCAAAAACTAATCAAATGATATTTATGGGTGAGGCACAAAGATAAAATACCAGTAGACATGTTTGTAAGAAATATTAGATGAACTGAAGAAAAAATCTACCCTAGCTACTCTCCGTCATAAATATGTCCAGCACAAGTTTGGCCAAACTTGTGCTGGACACTTTTGGTCAGGTGCAGTCAGATGGGAGAAATTCTCTCTATGGAAATGAAGATAAGTTTTTGATAAATAATTACACTAGAAGTAGTTTGATATGGCGAAATTGTCATCCTGAAGTTTTGGTAAAGCTCAAGTGGATTTTTTTTTTATTTTTACAAAAAAGAAAATTTAGTGCAAGTTTAGCCCTGATTGTGCTAATTTGATTCAACATCTCTTTTTTCTGTTTATGGCAGGAATTTAACTTGGATTTTTATTTTCATCTTTGATTTCTTTTATTTTACTTTATTCCCCTCATAGTTCTTTTGGATAGAAGTTTATTTTTTGTAAAATAAATCATTTTCATATTTTTTTACCTTTATTTAATAATATTATAAAAGATGTAACATCACCCAGTATTCATTTGGCACACAAGTTTTTGCTATACTGATAATATTAATAATATAATGGTGACAAAAAATTAATCAATTGATAAATATGAGTCAGGCACAAAGATTGAATAACAGTGGACATGTTTATAAGAAATTCCAGATGATTTAAAATGACTTGCACCCAGGCTACTCTTCATGATAAAAGTGTCTAAAACAAGTTTGGCCAAACTTGTGCTTGACACTTTTGGTTTCATGCC
This sequence comes from Hemileia vastatrix, assembly GCA_030280995.1. Lineage (NCBI taxonomy): Eukaryota > Fungi > Basidiomycota > Pucciniomycetes > Pucciniales > Zaghouaniaceae > Hemileia > Hemileia vastatrix. The sequence continues at coordinate 4,317,802 of JASXTE010000006.1, forward strand.
ATCAGATGCAATCAATTATTTTTATGGAAATGAGACTGAATGATCACTCAATCATTGCACTGAAAGTAGTTTTATATGGACAAATTGTCCCCCTGAAGTTTGTCCAAACCTAAGGTAGACAATTTTTAACTTTGGTAAAAAGTAAATTTAATCCATGTTAATCTATGATGGTGCCCATTTTTTCTGAAGCCTCTACTGGCTCATGATAGCAGAAATTATACTTAATATCTTAATTTCATATTTGATCTCTTTAATTTTAATTTTACCCTTTTATTTATCCTTTAGCTTTTAAATATCAATTTTATTTTGGTAAAACTGATAATTTTCACATTTTTTTACATTTATTATATAATATTATTAAAGTTGTAAAATCACCCAGTGTACATTCAGTACAAATGTTTTTGCTATACTAAAAATATTAATAGTATAATGGTGACTATAAATTTATCAAATAATAAATATGGATGACACAGAAAGATCAAATACCCATAGGCATTTTTAAAAGGAATACAAGATTAACTGAAGAAGACTTGCACCCTAGCTACTCTCCATCATAAAAGTGTCCAGCACAAGTTCAGCTGAGCTTTTGCTGGACACTTTTGGTTGCATGCAGTCAGATGGGAAAAATTTACTCAATGGAAGTTAAAATGAATTTTTCCTCAATCATTGCACAAGAAGTAGTTTTATACTGCTATACTATCCTCCTGATTTTTTGGAAAACCTCAGGTGGACAATTTTATTAATTTAAAAAAAATGAAAATATATTCCAAATCTAGAACTGGTGGTGCAAATTTTGTCTGAAAACTCAAATTATCTTTGATGGCAGAAATTTTATTTGAATGTTTAATTTCATATTTAAGCACTTTTATTTTACTTTTTTATTCCTCTTTTTGCTTTAAAATATCAATTTGTTTATTTTAAAACTAATACTTTTCATATTTATTTACTTTTATTTAATAAAATTATTAAAGATGTAGCATCTCCCAGTATGCATTTAGCTTACAAGTTTTTTCAATACTAATAACATTAATGGTAAAATGGTGAAAAACAATCAATCAAATGATAAATATGAATGACACAGAAAGATCATATACAAGTGGATTTGTTTATAAGGAATACCTGATGAACTGAAGAAGACCTGCACCCTAGATACTCACCATCATAAAAGTGTCCAGCATAAGTTCGTCCGAACTTGTGCTGGACACTTTTGGTTGCATGCAGTCAGATCGGATAAATTTACTCTATGGAGATGAAAATGACATTTTTCTCAATCATTGCACAATAAGTAGTTTGATAGTGCCGAAATGTCCTCCTGATGATTTTTAAAACCTCATCAGGACAATTTCTTTGGTTTAAAAAAAATAAAATATAGTCCAAGTTTAGTACTGGTGGTGCACATTTGATCTAACACCTCTACTTGTTATTGATAGTGGGAATTTTCCTTAGATTTTTTTTTCTTATTTGATCCCTTTTATTTTACTATTTTATTGCTCATATTGCTTTGGATATCAATTTTTAATTTTTAAAATAAATAATTTTCATACTCTTATACCTTTATTTAATAATATATGATTAAAGGTGGAACACCACCTGGTATGCATTTTTCACACAAGTTATTACTATAGTAATAATGTTAATAATATAATGATGACAAAAAATTAATAAAATGATAAATTTAAATGACACAGAAAGATCAAATACCAGTGGAAATGTGTATAAGAAATCCCTTTTGAGTTTAAGAAGATTTGCTGTATGCCTAATCTCAATTATAAAAGTGTCCAGAACAAGTTTGGCCAAAATTGTGCTGGACACTTTTGGTTGCATGAAGTCATATGAGATAAATTCTCTCTATGGAAATGAAAATGATATTTCACTTAATTATTGAAGTAAAGAATGTTTAATATTGTAAAATTGTCCCCTGGAAGTTGGTCCAAACCTCAGGTCAAAATTTTTTAGCTATACATTAAAGTAAATTTAGACCAAGTCTTGACCTAGGGGTCCCCAACTGTCCCAACACCACTTCTGGCTCTTGATAGTAAAAATTTTACTTGTATTTTTTATTTTGTATTTGATCCCATTTATTTTAATTTTACTTTTCTATTACTCTTTTTAACTTTAAATATCAATTTATTTTTTTAAAAACTAAACATATTCATTTTTTTTTAACTTTATATAATAATATTATTAAAGGTGTAACATCACCAATTTTGCATTTGGCATGCAGGTTTTTGCTATACTAGAAACATTAATAATATATATGGTGACAAAAAATTAATTATAAGATAAATATGAGTGATAAAAAAGATAAAAAACCAATAGAAATGTGAAAAACAAAAAACTGATGTACTGAGGAACACTTCCACCCTAGCTATTCTCCATCATAAAAGTGTCCAGCACAAGTTCAGCCAAACTTGTGCTGGACACTTTTGTTCAGGTGCAGTCAGATGGGATAAATTCTCTTTGTGGAAATGAAAATAAAAAAAATGTTAAATAATTACACTAGAAGTAGTTTGGTATTGCTGAATTATCCACCCTTAGTTTTTCCAAACCTCAGGTGAAAAATTTTTTATCTTTAAAAAAAATTAAATTCTGTCAAATTTAGCCCTGATGGCACCCATTTTTTTCAACACCTCTACTGGCTCTTGAAGGCAGGAATTTTCCTTGAATTTTTCTTTTTCATATTTGATCTCTTTTACTTTACTTTTTTATCACTCATGTTACATTTGGATATTAATTTATAATTTTGGAAAAAAAATCATTTTCATATTTTTTAAACATTTTTTAATAATATTATAAAAGGCGTAATATAACATGGCATGCATTTGGTGCACAAGTTTTTTATATATTAATAAAATTAATAATATTCTAATGATAAAAATTAATCAGATAATAAAATATGAATAACACAGAAAGATCAAATACCAGTGGACATGTTTTAAAAAAATAAAAGTTGCACTGAGAAGACCTGCACCCTAGATACTCACCATCAAAAAAGTGTCCAGCACAAGTTCGGCTGAACTTGTGCTGGACAATTTTGGTCAGGTGCAGTTATATGGGATCAATTCTATCTATGGCAATGAAAAAAATTATTTGATAAGAAAGTTCACTAGAAGTAGTTTGATATAGCTGAATTGTCCACCTAGAGTTCATCCAAACCACAGGTACACAATTTTTTATCTTTAAAAAACAGTCAATTTAGTACAATTTATCCCTGATGGCTCTCATTTTCTTCAACATCTCTACTGGCCTTTGATGTTAGGAATAATACTTGAATTCTTTTTTCATATTTGATCCCTTTAACTTAATTTTTTATTCCTCATATTGCTTTTGGATATCAATTAATAATTTTTAAAATAAATTATTTTAATATTTTTATACATTTATTTAATAATATTATAAATTGTGTAACATCACTCAGTATGCATTTGGCACACAATTTTTTGCTATACTTATAAAATTAATAATATAATTAAGACAAAAAATCAATCAAACAATATATATGAGTGAGGCACAAAGATAAATTACCAGTAGACATGTTTGTAAGAAATACCAGATGAACTGAAGAAAAATTCTACCCCAGCTACTCTCCATCATAGAAGTGTCCAGCACAAGTTTGGCCAAACTTGTGCTGGACACTTTTGGTCACATGCAGTCAGATGGGATCAATTCTCTCTATGGCAACAAAAAAACTTTTTTTTATCAAACTTCACTACAAGTAGTTTGGTTTATCTGAATCATCCACCTGCTGTTCTGCCCAATCTCAGGTGTATAATTTTTTATCTTTAAAGAAAAGGTCACTTATTACAATTTAGCCCTGATGGCTCCTATTTGCTTTAACACCTCTACTGGCTCTTGATAGCAGGAATTTTACTAGAATTTTTTTATATTTGAACTCTTTGATTTTAATTTTACTCTTTTATTCCTCTTTTTACTTTTAAATTTCTATTTAATTTTTGTAAAACTAATCATTTCCATATTTATTTACGTCTATTTTAAAAAATTATTGAAGGTATAACTTCACCTGGTATGCATTTGGCACACAAGTTTTTGCTATACTAATAACATTAATAATATAATGGTGATAAAATATTAATCGGATGATAAATATGAATGATACAGACTGATCAAATACCAGTAGACATTTTTATGAGAAATACAAGATGAAGGAACTGAAGAAAAATTCCACCCAAGCTACTCTCCATCATAAAAGTGTCAAGCACAAGTTTGGCCAAACTTGTGCTGGACAAATTTGGTCATGTGCAGTCAGATGGGATCAATTCTCTCTATGGCAACAAAAAAACTTTTTTTTATCAAACTTCACTAAAAGTAGTTTTGTTTAGCTGAATCATCCACCTGTCATTCTTCCCAACCTCAGGTGTATAATTTTTTATCTTTAAAAAAAAGGTCACTTATTACAATTTAGCCTTGATGGCTGCCATTTGTTTCAACACTTCTACTGGCTTTTGAGAGCTAGAATTTTACTAGAATTTTTTTTCTTAATTGATCTCCTTGAGATTAATTTTACTTTTTTATTTCTCTCTTTTTTTAATATCTATTTAAATAATTGTAAAGCTAATTTTTATATTTTTATACTTTTATTTCATAATATTATAAAAGGTGTAACATCACCTGGTATGCATTTGGCACATGAGTTTTTTCTATACTTATAATATTAATAATATAATGGTGACAATAAATTAATCAAATGATATATATGAGTGAGGCACAAAGATCAAATACCAATGGACATGTTTATAAGAAATACCAGATGAACTGAAGAAAAATTCCACCCTAGCTACTCTCCATCATAAAAGTGTCCAGCACAAGTTTGGCCAAACTTGTGCTGGACATTTTTGGTCACATGCAGTCTGATGTGATCAATTCTCTCTATTGCAATGAAAATTAATTTTTCTTCAATAATTGCACTAGAAGTTGTTTATTATGGCCAAATGGTTCTTCTGAAGTTTTTTTAAAACTCAGGTTGGCACCTTTTTTGTTTTTCAAAAAAGAATTATAGTCCAAGTTTAGTGCCACTGGTGGGCATTCACCCCATCATGTCTACTTGCCCTTGATGGCAGGAATTTTACTTTAATTTTTTATTTCACATTTGATCCCTTTAATTTTACCTTTTTATCCCTCATATTGCTTTTGGATATCAATTTATTTTTTGTAAAACAAATCATTTTCATATTTTTTTACCTTTATTTAATAATATTATTAAAGGTGTAACATCACCCGGTATTCATTCAGCACACAAGTTTTGGCTATACTTATAATATTAATAACATAATGGTGACAAAAAATCAATCAAATGATAAATATGAGTGAGGCACAAAGGTCAAATACCAATGAATCAATAGTTCTTTTTAATATTATAAATTTTTTGATTAAATAAAATGGTAATAATGAATTATATTTTTCATCCACAATTCCACTCTAATGATTCCCACTGCACAAAAAGGGTTCACTCAGTCCTTTCTTTACTGCTTGTGCATATATTTTATTGCCCACAGTACTACAATTTTTTGTAGTGATTATCCCACATCTGATTCAGGAATATTTTTAAACAATATAAGTTTTTTTACAAAAGACCTTATCATATCCAATATCCCACAAAAAATACAACCTGTTTTTGTATTAAAACCTGTTAATTATTAAGAAATTGTTAAAATAATTAGATTAGACCCTGGCACAGCTAGATCCATACCAAATGACCTAAGGTCTTTTCAATATTGAAAACAATTAAATAAAATTATGATATCATACTAAATTATGGGCACCAACCATAATTCAGCACTTCTCATTTGCTCTGCCACAAAATGAGTGCATATAGCATTTTTCTAATGTCAGACTGTTTTTCTTCCTTCCCTCACACCTTTAGTCCAGATTGAAAATTTAGTATGAGTTTTGGTCAAGTTGGTTTGCCAGTGTTATTTGTATGCAATATGAATTCATATTGCATATTTCTATTTATGCATAAAATATACTTGTTAAGCATCATTTTTTGGCATTTTTCAATCATAATGCATATTTATGCATATTCATATGCATATTCATTATACAGATGTATATGCATATTAATAGATTTTATTCATATACATATATGCACCTTTTTTTGCATATTCAATATGCATATTTTTAATGCATATTCAATATGCATATTTTTTATGCATAATCACTATGCATATTTTTTATGCATATTTATTCTTCATAGTCATTATGCATACACTTTGGATAGGCATTTCACATCAATTTTTAACATGCAATAAGTATCCACCATGCAAATTCAAATGCATATGCATCTATATCATACACGCAACATATATTCAAGTTTAATATTTGAATATTAAGGTATGCTAAGTGATGTTGTTCAACCTTTTGCCAAACCTGAGATTAACTGATGTTCAATGTGGTTCCTAAGCTCTGCTCAAGGAGGGATTGTTCTGGATTCGATCTGTGACAGTTTATTTTTTCAATGTTTTTTCATCTGGTTTAAAAACATATTTCTGACAGTTTCAGGATGGTTTCACAACAGTTTCCTGACAAATTCCTGATAGTTTCAAATAGAGGGAACTGCTAGCAGTCCACCCCCAGATTTCCTGTGGTGTCTGTAGATGAACAGGGTGCATCATCAATTTTTGATGGAACCTCAGGAATATCTACAGGAATTTCTCGCACTAATTTTACTTTTGATAAACTTAGCTCAGGTACAATTGGAGTAGCTTGCACAAAAGGTTCTTTCAAAGAAGTGGTAGAATATTTTTGGTCAAGTAACAATGAGTTCAACAGTTCTTCAATGTTTTTTAGCCTAGTTTTCACTCTTGGAGTACTGGATAATATCTCATTGATAGTTGCAAAAGATAATTTATTCTTATTTTGCAGAGATGAATAATGGTCATTCAGTCTTTTTAAGTTCAACTTATGTCCTTCTAGTTCCTAGAAACAGATAGACACAGATTCTTGTAACTTGGACAAATCATTCTTGATATTTTGCCACAAAGAAACTTTCTTTTCATGAGTTTCTTTGAAATTATACAAATCATCAGAAACCCTCTGCAATTCACTTCTCACTTCTTGTTAACCTTGTTCAGTTAAAAAACTATTAAATTTTTGAGTCAATTATAGGTTGTTCATTATTTGATTTTGTTTGGTAATAATATCTCTCAAATATTCATCATTAATAGTAGCTAAATAAGAAGCATTTCTCAATAGAGAGACAGACAAATTTTCCAGAGTCTCATAAACTTCAGCATCAATTTTTTCATCTATAATAGCCATATAAGGGTTTATCATTGAAGTAGCAATCAACACTAAAGGATTAGTTACATTAGAATATTGATTAATATGCCTACTAGAGCCAGCCTCTACTGGTCTCAAGGTATCATCTCCCATCCCAGAATTACCTGAAGGAACTGAATAAGTAACAAGAAAGGGAACTTGAGAATCAATGTAGGGCTTTACAATGGTTTTTGAAAAACTTGGAAGTGATTTTTTGTTCTTCTTCTTGCTCCTTAGTAAGGGTGAGGAGGAGTTGGGTTGAATTGTTGGGGTCTGGAGGGACCTTCCTGAGGAGCTTGTTGCATTTGTTGAGCTTGGAGGGAGTCCCACTGCCATTTTGATACTTCCACCTTTTCTTGTTATTGAGGAGCCAACTGTGGAAGTGGTTTTTCTGCTTGTGGAAGTTTCCTCTTCTCTTGGAGAAAAGTCTCTACACATTTTATTTTTTCTTCTAGCAACTCTACCTTTGTTTTTAGCCTGAGGTTCTCTGACTTCAACTCCTTGATGTGAGTTGAAAAGTTGTTTACCTGCTGTTGTAAGGGCATCTTTCTTATTTTGAAGCCTTTGGGAAGCTCTTCTGCGGGGATCACTTGGGTCTTTGAGTCCAGAGGAGTCTTCTCTATTTTTATCTCTACCTCTTGCATTTCTACATCCTGTTTGGTTCAATAATTGATTAATTTGAGCAAGTTTAGCAGTCAAAGGAAAACTTACAGAAGTCTCATAATAATCAATCAGGTCCAAATCCTCTTCATGAGTAGTAGAAACACTTAAATCAGCCTTTTTTTGCATAAATTGAGCTGAGAGAAAAAGGAAATATTAATATTTAATCAGTTATTATTTAATTTGTTGAAAAAAAATAAAAGATAAGAAAAATATTTTAAGTATATGATCAATTACCAGGATTATTAATCAGCTGAAATAATGAGAATATAATACTTATTAGGACCAAAAAATCAACTGAAATATTTATTACAATTTTTAATCAATCAAGTTAACTAAGATATTGATATTTTGTTACCAGGATTTAAATAAAGCAACTGAAATAGTAAAATAATTTATTAATTATCAGGAAAAGGTGTCAACTGAAAAAATTAATGTAATTCTCAATCAAATAATAATTTATATATTGATATATAATTACCAGGACTAAGTTTCAACTGAATATTTAATTACCAGGACTATATGTCAATTGAATTAATTTAACATAATTTTTAATCAATTTATTAATTTATATATTATTATTTTCAACGAGAACTAATTGTCAACTCAAGTAATAAAAGAATATTTTAATTATCAGGACAAAATGTCAACTGAAATAATTAAAATATATATATATATAATATAATTTATTAATTTAATTACATTACTTGTAAGACTAAGAACAAAGAAGCTCTATCTTTCTCAAATAAGGAAAAAATATATTATATTCCAAACACCCCCCCCAGTAATTTGAGCAATTTAATGCCAACTACAGAGTGCTGAGTAAAAAGATATACATATATAATGAAATATGCAGAGTGAGACCTACAGATAATTACTGCTATAGTCACTACAAATATATAGGACAATTACACTTATATAAACCTTATATTTGGGGCTAGGTTTGATTCCCAGTTGTTGAAAAAAAGGTAAGTCATGTGCCTTTTGATGTTTGTTGTTTGTTGTTTGTCCAAAAAATTGCTATTGGTGTTGAAGTTGATGGTCCCATGGTTGCCGGTGTCAAGATATCTGTCAGCCAGGCTGCTAGACTTACCCACTAAAATAATTAATTATTTACTGGATGAAGCCAGGCCGTTTTATTTCTTATAATTATTAATTTTAATATTTACTTTAAACTTACTTGTAATAAAGTTACTATTTACAAAAAATTAAAGTTAGTAAATAATTAAAAATAATAATAAACGTCTGTTATATTTATATTTATATTTATATTTTTATTTTAATTTTTTAATTTTTTATTTCTAACACCATTCTCAACAACAAGTTAAAAGGAAATACAATACTTAATATTAAAATAAATATTAAGTATTGAAAATAAGATTTAATATTAAAATAAAGATAAATATATACAAAAAATTCAAATTACTTATTTAAAGTTGACACTTACTGTAATTTTAAATATAGCAATTTATTTTTTGACATATTCTGTAAATAAATATTGTGGACATGTTCTTTCTAGAAACTCTTACTATTTGAAACTTTTTCTTGGAATCTTCTTTCTTCTTTTCTCATACTCCTTTATTTAGTATTTCAAGTCTGTGCTTTGTCTCTCATTTGTCTATAAAAGGCCTCCCCTTTTTGTTGTTTTGGAATCATCTTTTACTTACTTATTGTTTTATTAAAACTATTATACCAATTAAATATTTAATACTATTATTTATTGTTTTAGTATTTACATCACATATTTCTAAAGCATTAATTATAATTTTATTTATAGCCCTTTGACCTCTTTAAAATTTGAGTAAATTAAATAAAAAAAAATATATACGTACCTTGAATTTAAAAGCCCAAAAATACACTTATACGCCCTGTTTTACCTCTGTAAGAATCTTCTAGACCAAGAGACCCTTCAACACTTGAGGCCCTTTCCAAATCCTCAACGGCGCATCATTATCTTGAGGCCAGAGACTGAGGGACCATTGAAATTGAGGTACCTATAGGGACGGGTGGATGACAAAAAAAAGACAAACGTCATCAACCACTTGACTTATTTTTTTTGCTGCCAACGGGAATCAAACCACGCTCCAAAGTTTAAGTTCATATATTGACAATAGTTTTATATATTTGTGGTAATTATATTGATTACTATTTGTGGGTCACTTTGCACTTTTCATAGTCTATGTATAACTTTTTACTCAGCACTCTGTAAGTGGCATTATTTTGTAAATGAATTTTTTTTTCCTAGTTGACCAAGATAGAACTATATTGTTCTTAGTCCTAGAAGTGATATAAGAAAATTTTTTTTAATTAATTATATTATATTTTCTTTTATTTCAGTTGATCTTTGTCCTGATAGATTAAAATAATATATTATTGTTTCAGTTTACAGATTGTCTTGGCAATAAATTAGTATTAAAAATTAATTAAAATTGATTATATTAAAATTATTACAGTTGACAAAAATTCCTGATAATTATAATATTTCAGTTGAAATTAAGTCCTAATAATTAAATTTTTTCAGTTAATTTTAATCATGTTAATTATCAAAATTTACATTACTAATTAAAAACTAATTTTATTATTTCAGTCGATTTATTTTTTATCCTGGCTATAAAATTATCTTAAAGTAATAAAAATTGTGATTATTATTTCAGTTGATTTTTGTCCTGAAAAAAAACATTATATTTTAAATGATTCCAGTTGATTGCAAAATCCTGATAATTAATTTTATAGTAGAATTTTTTTCTCTTATTTTTCTTTTAATTAAGCAAAAATAATAACTAATTAATTTTTAATATTTCTTTCTCTCAGTTCAGTTTAATTTAAACTATGACTGATCAAGGTGCTTCTGCTTGCCATGATGAGGAACTGGACTTAATTGATTATGAAGAAGCTACTTCTGTAAGTTCTCCTTTGACTACAAAATTGGCTCAAACTAATCAATTACTGGAGCAATCAGGATGTAGAAATGCAGGAGGTGGAAATATTAGTGGAGACAACTTCTCAGGACCAAAAGCCTTCTATCAACCCCCTAGAAGAGCTTCAAAAAGGCTTCAAAATAAAAAAGATGCCCTTAACTCAGCAAGTCAAAAATCTCTCCACTCACATCAAGGAATTGAGGACAGAAAACCTCAAGCTGAGGTCAAAAACAGATTCTCTAGAAGACAAGGTAAGAAAAATAGAGTCCCTCCTTAAAGAGAAGAGGAGACCTCCTCCCCCCAGTGACCTTCCACAATTGACTTTCCAGCAACCAGAAAAGGTGGAAGTGTCAAAGTGGCAGTGAGATTGGTTGAACACCCAGTGGGATTATCTGTCCCAGAAACAGCAACCTCAAATGCCTCAGGCAGGCCCGTCAAGAACCAATCAGTTCAACCCCACACCTCCTCACCCTTATCAAGGAGGAAGAAAGAGAAAAAAAACATTCGATTCTTTCCCAAGCCTTGCTAAGCCCCTCTATTGAATCTGAAGTACCGTTTATTGTTGTGGATTCAGTTCCTTCAGGTAATTCTGGAAGAGGAGATGATACTGTGAGACCAGTAGAGGCTGAGAGTAGTAGACAAATTTCTCAATATTCTAATGGATATAATCCTTTGGTTTTGATTGCTACTTCAATGATAAATCCTGATGTGGCTGTTATTGATGAAACACTTGCTCCTGAGTTTTATGAGAGTCTGGAAAGTTATTCTGTTTCCCTATTGAGAAACACTCCAGATGTGGCAAAAATTAATGATGAATATTTGAGGGATATTATTGCTAAACAAAATCATATTATGAACAACATGAAATTGACTCAGAAATTTAATAGTTTATTGGCTGAACAGGGTTACCAATCATTAAGGAGTGAATTACAGAGAGTTTCTGATGATTTATTTAATTACAAAGTAAATCATGAAAAGAAAGTTGCTTTATGGAAAAATATCAAGAATATTTTGTCTAAATTAAAAGATACAGTGTCCATCTGTTTCCAGGAGCTAGAGAAACATAAGTTGAACTTGAAAAGATTGATTGACCATTATTCATCTTTTCAAAATAAGAACCAGTTATCTTTTCCAACCATCAATGAGAGTTTATCTAGTCTTCCAAGAGTGAAAACCAGATTAAAAACCATTGAATAGAAATTGAATTCATTGTTTCATGATCAAAAGTCTTCTGACATTTCTTTGAAAGAAAATATGGTGCAGGATACCCCAAGATTACCTGTTCCTAGTTCATCCAAAGTGAAATTAGTTCCAAGAATTCCTGTTGATATCATTTAGTTTCCATCAAAAATTGATGATGTACCAGGGTCTTCCACAGAAGGATTATACAATGAAATTACTGCCCAATGGAAGAAATTAAAGCTCCTTCTTACTCAGAAACAAGCTTGTACTAAGGAGACTAATTCAAATCAAAAGAATTGGCCAAAACTTGACCAGTATCCAACATTTGATGGTGACTCTTCCTCTGATTGGCAGAAATTCATTTGCAGCATGAATAACTTAAAAAATTATTACAAACTCCCAGATGAGGAAATTGTGTCTAAATTAATCTCTTTATTTACCAATGTAGCCCTAATGTGGTATTAATCTTTTCTCTTAGATAAGAATGAATACTCATGGGAAGAATGGAAAAAATTAATTAGAGCACAATTTGGTGTCTCCAAGATTAGGATAGCTCAACAAAGTGTCACCAGACGACCTACGCACAAGGTCGAGTGTGTTCCTGAAAGTGAGATGAGGGATAAAGTTTAGAGACTTCTTAAAAGCACAGAGGAATTGTTCGAGGAAGTGACTCGAAGATGACTTGAAGGAAGAGCTACTGCTTTGAGTTATATTCAAGAAGAATCTTAATATATTTTAAGGTAATACTAATATTCTTAGAATCTCACAAAGGGTTGTAACACTCAACAATCAAATATTTAAATTTAGAAATGATTATTGAGGGAAAAAGGAAATGTATAATCACAATGATTTAACTTGCAGTTTTATCACTATTAACTATAAACACGTTTTATAATTTAATTATAAAGAAAACATCAAACCAAAATCCAACCCTTTTTATATCTATTACTCCTCCTCGCATTGACCTCATACTCATCCATCATTCTGCACACCACAGACCACCAAAATTACACCCGTTACACCTGGACCTTCCTCACTAACATCCGTTAACCCCTTAATCCTTTGATACTCATTCCGTCCATACTCACTACCCCCTTTTTAATTACCCACAAGTATTTAATAAAACCTTTTAGCGGAATATTGCATTGACTATTGCGCTGTGCGTTGCTTATTGAAGAAAAGCCTAAACACACTTTTGAGAATTGAATAATTTAGATTTAAAGTTTAGATTAGTGCAGTTGAATAGTGAGTGCACAAAGGGAAGTCTCTGTGGCAAGGTAGAGGCGCTTTCTGTGCTTCAGGTATGGATTTAGACCTCTGTTTTACTAATTTAATGAGCTGCTTTTGCCTTGAGTGTCATGTGGCGTGTGACAGATGCCCGGGTATAAATCGCGAGCTCCTTTGAGCGTGATACATATACTTCCCACACTACTTTCCCTTTATTTAACTCTTGATTATTTTCAATTATTATGTCAGCTTGCCCTACTCCAACTCCCATGCCTCTTCACCCTAAAGCGGATGGTGGGCTCATTACCCAACAGTATTCCCAAGCCTGCACGGCTTGTGAGTCAATGGAATACTTCTGCGTCGAAAGCACGGCCACATGGGTTCCTCGCCAGAAATGCGAGTTTTGTCAATTGAGACGGGTGACGTGCAATGCCCTCTCAAAGAACGCCGACATTGAGAAACAGTTTAGTAAAACTAAGTACTGGGTAATACCAAAGACCAAAGAAGTGGTTGAAGATTTATGGGATGTGTTGGTTGGAGACAATCAGTCGGAAGGAGTTGACAAGGAGGTTGAAGATACCATGGCGACCTGGGTGACCCAAGCCATGGGAAAAAAACGAGGGGTGGAAGAGGAGGTGGATGAATTAGTGGAAGAAGATGAGGAGGAAGTCCCTATCTCAAGGCGGACGCCGAAGAAGCCGCGGATGGTCATTGAAGATGACAATGAAGAAAAGGAAGTGACAGTGGAAGTCACATCAAAATTATTCCTAGAGGCTGATCCGGTGTTCAAAGTAAGTTTGCCTTTTATTTTATTTTATTTTATTATTATTATTATTATTTTTTTTTTTTTCAAAAGAAAATTTTTACTGATGACTGTATGTTTTAGAATTCAGATGTCATTGCGGAAGCCCCTATGGTGGAAGCCTCGAGTGTGGGAGCTCCTCTTGTGCAAACCACTACTGTGGAAGTGGCCATTGTGGAAGCGGCACCTTTGATCCCTACTGAAGAAAATTTACCAGTTATTCCCTTGAGGGAGGATAATGAAGAAACTCTTGACCAGGTATGGTTGAAGAAACCTAGCCAGGGTCAACAAACTAGGTTCATTGAAGAGTTAAGTGGCAATGTCGACAAGATTATCGATGCTGCCTCCTTTGATGTGGCTGAAGAATTGCTGGAGATTGGGGAAGTGGTACCAGTAGGAGAGGAGGAGGTTTTTGAGAAATGCATGAAGTAAATAAGGGTGATTTTGGAGAAGATGAAGAAATTGGTTTGAGAGAAAATACAGGGAAAAATTTAAAATGGAAGGAGAAAAAGAAAGAAAGAGGAAAAGAAAAGTAGAAACAATTTGTATATTTATTTATTTTATTTTGTTGTTTTAATTGAAATTTAAATATTTATTTTTATAAGATTTTGAGAGAAAAAGAAAAATAAAAGAAAGAAAGAATATTTAAATTTTGTTTTGAAATTTTGAAAGGAGAAAAAGAAAAAAAAATATTTAATTGAAAAAAAATTTTAGTTTTAAGTTTTGAAAAGAAAGAAAAAATTTTAAATAAGAAGAAGAAGAGAAAAAAAATATAGTTGATTGAAACAATTTTGAAATGAAAATTTAATGAGAGAAAAAAAATTTTTTATTTGTGAAATTTTATTTATTGATGTTTTTTGGTTATTTGAAAAGAAAGAAAGAAAAGAAGAGAAGAAATAATTTTTAAAAAAGAATTTGAAAGAAAGAAGTAATTTGTTCAAAGAATTTTTAAAAGAGAGATTTAGAGATTGAAGTGAAGTTCAAGAAAGATTGTCGTGTTGCGTTCATGAACAATTTTGATATTTGGAAGAAAAGAATTTTATAAGGAAAGAATGTATATAGAAAATTGAAAAGAAAAAAAAAGAAATTTAAAAGAAATGTTTAAAGGATTATCATGAATTTTTTATTTGTTTTATTTTAATTTAATTTTAATTTTAATTTAATTTAATTCTATTTATTTTTAAAGAATGTTGAAAAACTTTTGAAAGAAAAAAGAAGAAAGAAGAAAAAGAAAACAAAAAATAAGGAATTTTTTAGAGGTAAAGATTTTTTAGAGAAGAAAGAAAAGAGAAAGAAAAGAAAAAATAAAAGAGAGTTTTAAGGTATTGGTTTTAAAGGATATTTAAAATGAAAAGATTTGAGGAGTTCAGGGGCGTTAGAAACATTGATGGCTGGTTCCCAGGATGTTTTGTCTGAGTCATTGTGGAAGCCTTCCCATTCCATGAGGTATTGAAGTTTCCCTTTGTGCATTATTGAATCAAGGATATGGCTTACTTCCCACTCTAGATGGTCTTCTACTTCAACTGGTTCCGGAGGAGGTTGGTTCCTGCCCAGGTATGTTTCTCGAGCCAGTTCCAGGAGAGATACGTGAAAAACAGGGTGAATAGCCTACCATTTAGGAGTTAGCATGAGTCGAAATGCAGTTTTAGAGACTTCGGAGTCTATTTTGAATGGTCCCAAGCGCCTTTCAGCTAGTTTCTTTGATGGTCGAAGTGTTCGAATGTTTTGTGCGTAGAGCCATACTTTGTCTCCTGGTTTAAAGGGAGGAGCAGATTGTCAATGTTTGTCAGCCTGTTCCTTGTACCTTTGAGTTGCTAATTCCAAATTTGATTTAAGTTCTTCTTGGAGTTGTGATATGGTTTGAAGATAATGTTCCGCAGGATGATTAGTTCCTACATGGATTGAGTTGAATCGAGGATGTCTTCCATAAACAGTTTCGAAAGGAGATTGTTGTGTCAAAGAATGAGTCGAGTTATAATAAGCAAATTCGGCCAATGGTAACCATGTGGTCCAATTGTCTTGTTGGTATCTCACATACATTTGAAGGTATTGTTCGAGGATTTGGTTGACCCTTTCTGTTTGCCCATCGGTTTCAGGATGATAGGCCGTGGAGAAATTCCTTGTGATATTGAGTTGTTGACACAGTTGAGTCCAGAATGTGGATACAAACAATGAGCTTCTATCTGAAAAAATATCATTAGGTAAGCCATGTTTGGAAAATACATATTCTAGAAACAATTTTGACAGATCTTCTGCTGTAGCAGTAGTAATGGTTTTAATAAAAATAGACATTTTTGAAAATCTATCTACTATTACTAATATAGCATCAAAATTATTCGAAAAAGGAAGTTGGGAAATGAAATCCATTGATAAATATTCCCAAGGTTTAGAGGGAATAGGAAGTTGTTGAAGCAACCCATGCTTCCGGTAATGGGGAGCCTTATTCCTATTACATTCGTAACAAGCTCTTATATAAGCCTTGATTTCTCTGGTCATTCCTGGCCAGAAGAAATCCCTCGCTATTAACTGGTAGGCTTTATCAACCCCAAAATGACCAGCTAATGGAGAATCATGTCGACTATTGAAAATCCATAATTTTATTTCATTGTTGTTTGGTATGACTACTCTACCTTTGAAAACTAATAGACCTGATTCAATACTAAATCTTTTGGCCCCTTGCTTTGAGAGTATTTTGTCTTTTAACCCTAAACAATAAATTTCCTTTGACTGAGCTTCGAGGATGTTGGATAGTGGATTTTGAAAAGGTTGAATTGTCATTGAATTAAGTTGATGAGTCATTAACATTGATTCTTTGAAAATTGATTTCACATTTGATGGGTTCTTGTCAGCAAATGCGTCCCCCCGCTGTGGGTAAACGTCATCCCAACGTGACAAGATATCTGGGACAATGCAGCTCTTACCTGGGAGATAGGAAATAGAAAAAGGAAATTCAGACAGAAACTCAGCCCACCTGGCTTGACACCTGGTTAACAATTTGGAAGACATAAAGTATTTCAAAGAATTATTGTCTGTTAGAATTTGAAAAGGACTACTTAGGCTAAGAAGAAAAGAGCGCCATTTTTTAAGACAATGAATAATAGCTAAAAGCTCTTTGTCATGAATTTCATAATTTAATTCTGCAGCAATGAGTTTGCGTGACTCAAAAGCAACAGGATGAAACAATTTTGTTTCAGGATTTAATTGAGAAATGACCCCTGCGATAGCATAATCACACGCATCTGTCTCGACTATTGTCGAGGAATTGGCGCTGTGATGAAGGCAGTCTTCAATGCTTCAAATTCCTTCTGTGCTGTAGAAGTAAAAACAAAAGGAATATCTTTTCTAAGAAGAGAAGTAAGATTGGAAATAGTTTTAGAGTAATCTTTAATAAATCTTCTATAGAAATCGGCAAAACCCAAAAATCCTTGTAGGGATTTAACGGTTTTGCGCTCAGGCCATTCCAGGACTTTTTGGACCTTTTTGTTGTCCATGACTAAACCATCAGTGGATAGTGTAAAACCGAAAAAATCAATTGATTTAAGATGGAATTTGCATTTATTGTGCTTGGCGTAGAGACCGTGATCTCGAAGTCGATTTAGAACCTGTCAAACATGATGAATATGTTCATCTAGTGTCTTCGAGAAAATTAAAATATCATCTAAATAGACAACAACAAATTGTTTGACAACATCTTGAAAGATGTCATTGACAAAAGTTTGAAAAGTCAATGGTGCGTTACACAATCCAAAAGGCATAACTAAATATTCAAAACTACCAAATCTAGTGCGCATTTCAGTCAGTGGCTCATGACCTTCCGCAATGCGAATAAGATTGTAAGCGCCTCTAAGATCAATTTTAGAAAAGAAATTAGCACCATTGAAAAGGGTAAGAAGCAATGACATAGGAGGAACAGGATATGCATTCTTCTTAGTGACTGTGTTGAGCTTTCTATAGTCAACACACAACCTAAGACTACCATCCTTCTTTTTTACAAAGAGGACAGGGGAGCCGGTTGGAGATTTACTGGATCTGATGAAACCTTTGGCTACATTCTCTGCAATGTAGTCTCAAAGGGCTTGAGATTCGTCCTTTGACAAAGAATAGACAGGACCTGCCAGAGGTACTGGACCTATTAACTCTATTTGATGGACGTAGGGTCAATGAGGTGGTAACTTATTGGCCTTGCGGATTGAGAAAACATTGAGGAAATTGTGATAGATTTCCGGTAGAGTTGATTTAATGGCTTCAACATTGATTTGGTCGTCCTCATCATCTTTGAGAGAATCTGTTGAGGGAAAACCAGAATTGAGAGAGCATAATTTGATTACTCCAAGGCAATTTAAATCCTCTTTGAGTGAAGTCATTGATCTAGAAGGGTTAGCCAATTTCTCATTTAGAGAAAGATCAGATGCTTGCAAGTCATCCGGCAGAAATTTGTCCTCTAGCAGGACATTTTCAGGCGGGTTGTTTAACTCCCTATTGACCTGCATTGAAGAATCAGAAATATACTTAGTGCGTGGGGTGATCAATCCCCATGTCCAATCAATTTCAGGATTCCAATGCGTTAAAAAGTCATGGCCAAGAATGGTATCGTCCATCCTTGGGGCGTCAAAGACTGATAATTCCCACTCAAAGGAAGGAAAGTTTGGAAAGTTGAAAACCCATAAAACTTTCTTACTTACCCAATATTTGGGTTCCTCTTATTCAACCAAATAAATTGGAGTTCAATCAATATCTGTAAATGTCAGTTGTAACTTCTCGGAAAAAGATAAACTGACAAAATAAATTGAAGCTCCAGAGTCTATAAGACAACTGAAGGGGATATCCTCCTTAAAAAGAATGAATCTCAAGCAGTTTAAGGTAACTCCAGTCCTTAAGACATGGAGGTTCTGTGCACTGGGAGAGATAAGATAGTTTGCTTTGCACACAAGTAAACTATCTACTAGTTTTTTGACTTCAAACTAGTACCTTCTCTTTCCTTCAACTTTACACAATCTTCTAGCTTGTGCTTACTCCCACAATACATACATAACCCATTATCTTCTCATCTCTTCCTCTCAGCTTCAATAAGCTCCCCTTTAGGATCCAGTACTTTACTGATATCACCTGGGGTCAAGCTTTTCGGTTGAGGTTTGTCCTTTCCCTTATTTGGTTTGGATTGAGTTGAGGAGGATTGAGTTGGCCGTGGGTGTGAAGAAGGTCCCGATTTAAAATATAGGCCTTGAGATTTGTTGGTGTATCAACAATGTTGTAGCCGTCCTTGGTAAACGCTGTCAAGTTCAAGGGTTTGATCCATTAAATCCATTAAAGTAGTCATCTTCTGACAATAAAGATTTAATTGATCCAGAATCCTCAAAGGAAGTCCCTTTTTGAAAAGATACTTGAGGGCAGCATCATTCCAACCTACTCGAGTTTAAAGTGCTCTGAAGTTTGAGATGTATTCAAAAGCTTTACCATTATCACTCATGCGGAGGAATTCCAGTTCAATTTCTGCATTGTCAGTTTTGTTAGGGTCACCAAACAACGTAAAAAGTTGGTCTTTGAACTTTTCCCAATTATTGATGAGTAAGTGGGTCTCTGTTGAAGAGAGCATGAGAAGATAAGGTTTGAAACACCTTGCTGCCTTTCCGGCTAGGAATGAAGAAGTGTAAACAACCTTTGATTGGTCATTATTAAAGGTTTGAGGGTCATTATGGAACAGAAACTTGCAAGTTTGCAAGAAAGGTCGCAATCTGTCTGGATGTTCTCCATTGAATTTATCAGGAGATTTAATGGAAGGATTTTTGAATTTGATCCCTCTGAAGACGTTGGATTTGAAAGGGTCTTCATGAAAAGCCTCATGAAGTCTTCCAGAAAATTAGATTTAGATGGTCCTGGTTCCGAAGGTTGACCAGAAGGGTGTATTTCAGGGGCAGAAGGTGCCTCCTGCATAGTATCCTCTCCTTCTTCATCATCACTAGAATCGTCAAAATCTTGTGGGATGTCTTCTACAGATTTGACTGAATGTTGCAATTCCCTAAGGTCGAGAGGTTCCAGGGAGTGAGTACAGGAAAAAGGCTGGGTGGCTGTTGGCCTGCCTCTGGCGCGAGCCCTGGTAGTAGCCCCCATAGGAGGAGTGCATTGAACAGGTGCCATTTTAAGAATTTAGAAACACCTGGAAAAGGAGGTAGTAGTGCAAAGAATGAGAACTACAGAGAATTAAATTATACTGTCACCGGAAAAACTATGCACAAGGTCGAGGGTGCTCCTTAAATTGAGATGAGGGATAAAGTTTAGAGACTTCTTCAAAGCACAGAGGAATTTTTTGAGGAAGTGACTCAAAGATGACTCAAAGGAAGAGCTACTGCTTCGAGTTTTTGAGAAGAATCTTAATATATTTTAAGGTAATACTAATATTCTTAGAATCTCACAAAGGTTTGTAACACTCAACAATCAAAGATTTAAATTTAG
Organism: Hemileia vastatrix; assembly: GCA_030280995.1. NCBI lineage: Eukaryota > Fungi > Basidiomycota > Pucciniomycetes > Pucciniales > Zaghouaniaceae > Hemileia > Hemileia vastatrix. Next base: position 4,338,319 of record JASXTE010000006.1, read on the forward strand.
AAATGATTATTGAGGGAAAAAGGAAATGTATAATCACAATGATTTAACTTGAAGTTTTATCACTATTAACTATAAACATGTTTTATAATTTAATTCTAAAGAAAACATCAAACCAAAATCCAACCCTTTTTATATCTATTACTCCTTCTTGCATTGAACTCATACCCATCCATCATTCTGCACACCACATACCACCAAAATTACACCCGTTACACCTGGACCCTCCTCACTAACATCCGTTAACCACTTAATCCTCCGCTACTCATTCCGTCCATACTCACTACCCCCTTTTTAATAACCCACAGATATTTAATAAAACCTTTTAGCGGAATATTGCATTGACTATTGTGCTGTGCGTTGCTTATTGAAGAAAAGCCTAAACACACTTTTGAGAATTGACTAATTTAGATTTAAAGTTTAGATTAGCACAGTTGAATAGTGAGTGCACAAAGGGAAGTCCCCATGGCGAGGTAGAGATGCTTTCTGCGCTTCGAGTATGGATTTAGACCTCTGTTTTATTGATTTAATGAGCTGCTTTTGCCTCGAGTGTCACGTGGTGTGTGATACAAAGGCAGTATGAAGAAACTAGATATAGCTCTTCCACTGAAAAACCTATTGAGTTTCTGATGAAACTTGTAAAAATCTTGAGGGCAATGGACGCAAATATGGAGTTTGAGTTATGGAAGGACAGGATCCTCTATAAATTACCTATGTCTTTGAGAGACTTGAAAGTTTCTGGAACTGAGTTTTCCAGAGAACCTTCTTCTTTCATTAATACTTGTAATGAGATTCTTCTAAACAACAAGTATGATTCCAGAAGATTCATTCCTAGAACTCCTTTGGAGAAACCCCCAAATTACCAACAGAAACCTCTGGAAAGGGTTGGTAAACCTTCTTCCCCTGTTGCATCTAAAAAGTATGCAACAAAAACTTGCTTCAAGTGCAGCAAGCCTTGGCAGAAAGGCCATGTTTGTGAGAAGATAAATCTTGTTGAACAAAATGAGGAACATGCTGATTACACAATAGCACTGGATGATACTTCAAGTGATTGTGCCAGCAATATTTCATATGAATCTCAGCAGGAAATTTTGATGCTGGAAGAGGATATTCATTATTTAAATACTATTAATATTGAAAATAATGATTTATCTACAGTAGAGGATGCTGAGATCATAAAAAACCTTAAGGATAGCTCAATTGTTATTGGCCCTCTCATGGCACCAGTCTTGATCAATGGAACCAACATTGAGGTTGTTTTGGATTCTGGAGCTGGAGGAAGTGTAGTATCTAAAAAATCAATTGATTCAGTAGACAAAGATTATAAATCAAAACTCATGCCTATAATTTCTCAAAATTGGAGAGGTTATGGCTCTATTTTATCCCCCATTGGTAAATACAAAGCCACAGTGTTTTTTAAATATAACCATGGTTTTGTAAGAGCTATATGTGATTTTTTTGTCATGAAAAATGATAATTTAAGCAATTGGTTTATTTTAGGAAATGATATTTTAACCAAGTATGGCATAAAATTGGATCCTTCAAACCAATATTTCACAATGGGGATGAATGGGAAGAGAAAATTTAAGATTTCCTCCCTCAAAAAATTATTAAAACCAGAATCAAACACATTTAATTCTGTAGTTCAATATTAGGAAAGATCTACAAAAGAAATGCCTGCCCTTATGTCTGAAATTGACAATGCTTCTTCTGAAGACCAAATTTCTGGTGAGAATAAAAGATTCCATCATTAAATTGATAAAATCTTTTCCTATGGCCTTTGCTCATGGGTCACATGAACTAGGATTAGTTAAAGAAGAAATGAAACTTTCATTATCTTGTCAATTACCTGAAATACCACCTATTTTAAAGAAGAAGCCTAATCCTGCTTCTCCCACAAAGAGAAAAGATATTGAAGATAATATCTCTACCCTTTTAAAAATTAATATTATTGAAAAGGTAGTTGAAACACCTAAATATTGTGTTATCTCACCTGACCTAATTTCTTGTGAGAAATATAAATCCAGGTTATGTGGTGATTATAGAGCATTAAACACTTATACTGTTGATGATATCTATACTTTACAATGAATAAAACCTATACATGCTACCCTACAAGGTGCTAAATATATCAGTTGTTTGGATGGTAACAAGGGATATCACCAGGTACCTTTTGAGAAGAATTCTCAGAATTTTTTGATGATTGCTACTCATATGGGTATTTATAAGTATTTTAGAATTCCATTTGGCCCTAAACATTCCCCTTCAGTTTTTCAAAAAGTTATGGATAACACATTCCATCAAGAAATGATTGAAGGATGGTTGATGGTTTATATTGATGATATAATTATATTCTCTAAAGCATTTGAGGACTATCTTAACCACCTGTGTAAATTTTTCCACAAGATGGATGAAATAAATATGACACTTTCTTTGAAGAAATGAAAATTTGGTTTTCATTCTTTAAAAGTACTTGCTCATGTTGTTTCAGGGTTACAGATATGATCTGACCAAAACAAAGTGGCATCCATACAACAGGTGAAGGCTCCTACCACAGTTAGAGAGCTCCAGAGTTTTTTGGGAATGTTTGGATACCATAGAAAGTATATTAAAAATTAACAAGTCATAGCCTTACTCCTTACCCAGTTGACTAGAAAAGATGTTGCTTTTTTCTGGAATAGTGAAAGACAGAGAGCTTTTAAAACTATGAAACACTGTTTGATGTCAGCACCAATTCTTGCTTTACCTGACTTTAATCAACCATTTGTTTTGTACACTTATGCCAGTTTTATTGGTCTTGGTGCTGCCCTCCATCAAAAACAAGTGATATATTATAAAGTATCAGAAGTAGTAATTTGTTATATTTCAAGAACCTTGAGAAATAGTGAATCGAAATACGGTGCCACTCAGCTTGAATGTTTAGCAGTAGTGTGGGCTCTAGAGAAGCTACATTATTACCTAGATGACCAGAAATTTGAACTTATCACTGACTTCAGTGCAGTTAAATCCCTTTTAAACTTGAAAAAACCTAACAGACATATGTTCAGATGGCAGTTAGCTGTTCAAGAATACTGTAAGCCTAGATATCCCTAGGACTGAGTATTTCTTATGCTTAAAATAAGATAACCTTAAGTAAATTAAGCTTATCTCTTAAAAATAAGGTAAAAACAGTTATATATATGATTATAATACATATATATATAATTATTACACTATTATATAGTTTATAGTAGTTTAAATAGCTTATCCATAGCCTAATAATACTTATTTAGGTATTAATGGAGTCATAATATACTTATCTTAAGTGATATTAAGTAATTATTGACATACATAAGCTTAAATGTATACATAAAGCTCATATTCAGTGAAATATGCAGTATTGTCAGCCTGTATATCCCCAGGACTGAGTAAAAATTGCTTATAAGTTATGTTAAACACATGAACTATACATGGGAACAATAAATATGAGTACACAAACAGTATACATAAGTAAAATTATGATAATACACAAAAAAGCCATTATAACACCTTATATACACGCATATATCCACCTTTTATAAGTCTTATGTACTTAATATTAAGTTGATATACGTTAGGGTATTCTTAAGAATCTTAAGTATAAGGCTACATAATTTTTAAGTACACTTAAAGCTGTTATATTCATTGTTTTACGCAAAAAACAAGAAATGTGCTTTATTTCACTTAAAAGTTGACTATATGCGCTATAAAATTGAGAATATCGAAATTGCGCTTTGACAGATCAATTGGGCTCATTTAGGACTATTTATTTGGCTATTTAAATGCATAAAAATAACACTTTTCAAATTTGGTGTTTTTTATGCCAGAAATGGCTTCTGTGTACTGGCCACATACTGCCTGCTTTTTTCCCGTGTGAATAGCTTCATTTTTAGCAAAGTTAGCTTTTTCACACTATAATTACCCCACATTCTAGGCCCACTTTTGGGAAACACACTAAAATAGGCAACAGGTGCTTATTTAGTGTCCTAGCTTAATTAATAGTGCATTGACCTTGTTTATATGCACTAATTTCATTAATAGCCTTACTCTTGGTGTCTTATTTCATCACCACGCTTAAATTCGCCTAATTTTAGTCAAGGATTTACCCGTGCAAGCACCTGCAAAAGGACTGCATGTAGTTACCCCACATCTCACGCTCTTTTTTGAGTTTTTGGGTGGTTTCTCAGTCAATATTGGTTATTTTTGGATGGGAATTTCACGTAGTATAATGTCAGGATTAGCCCCTCCATTTCTACAGTAAATCCCCCTTATTATTAAGCTATTATTAACCTTAAAAAGTCTCCTTTAGTCTTTTATATTATTGTTTTATACGCATATACTCTCTTTTTGTCTTTTTCTTTAATTTTGATGGATTTCCCTTATTATCACAGGATTTTAACAGTTGTTACATGTCTAATTATGTCATGGGTCACTATGGATGTTGATGGGCAGGTCTATTAGCTGTTTTGAGGCTTCATAAACTGTGTATTGGATGGTACATCAAGGGATTTATTGGGGAACTCAGTGTGTATAAAAGGAGGAGGTTTTTGGGTCTTGTTTCTACATTCCTTATCACTTACAATTTACCAATATAACCAAACAAATTACAATACATATCAATTAGTATGTTTATAAGACTTTTGAATAGTATCTGAATTATAAAATCTATTTTTCTACCAACTACAAAGATTGTAAGCCATATATAAAATTAGTGAGAACTATATTTCTGAGACCTTTAATTTTGATTACATTTTACAAATTAGTGGATTAGTACTACAGTATTCATATAGGACCATTAAAATCTTCTAGACAACTGACCATACAAGCTATTTCATGTCTTTGTACTTGACCTCAGCCTGACAATTGGGGACCTTTCCTCAAGAATTCTTTTATAATCCAGTAAGTAAAAATTTTCAAAGAAGGTACATGTAAATAATATCCCTATAGAAATATTTGGATAATTACAACAGGTTGGGGTCACTTATATAGTGATTTCAGAAAAAGTAGCCCTGTTATATAATAAAATTGTGATATTTAATCAACAATTTTACCACTAATTTAACATATAATTGTTATTAGTGGGTCTGTCAATAGTCCAATTAAAGTTGAGATCTTTGCAGATAAAATTTTTACCACTAATTTAACATACAATTGTTCTTAGTGGGAGTCTGTCAATAGACCAATTAAATTTGTTATCTTTGCAGATGATAACCAATTAAACTGATTAATTTTTTTCTTTTCACAGGACTCTTAATCCCTTTTCTATTGGTTTGTAAAATTCATTTATATTAGAAAAAGAATCTTACTGAAAGTTTTTTTTTCTTTTTTAAATATAAAATCACAGCTACTGTCAGCCAGGCTGTTCCAGGAGCCCAGTAAATAAACATACAATTTATTGGAATTAAATAAAGACATAATAATTGCAGAGTATTCATTTAACATTAATATTAGATTACATAATAAATCTATATTAATATTTTATTTATATCAATAAAGTAAATATTATTTTAATTTTATTATAAGATAATTTAAAAGCATTTAATTATATTCCATAACAAAGGGCACATTGTTTATTTAATAATTATAAATTAATTAATTAAAAGCTTATAAGATAATTATATTCAAGTGTTTATCTTATATTTTAATTACTTTAATTAATTAAATTTAATTATTAAAATATACTTTTTCATATACTATTATCCATAATTATTGCCGCTGTTTTTTGGAACCTTAATTGTGTCAATAAAAAATTAAATAAATTATAATACTTATTTTATAAAATAGTATTAAAATTCTCAACCTAATTTAGTAATAAATTAATTACTTGTTTTATTTAAATTAATTATTTAATTACATAGTTGGAACAATTAATTAATTTCTTTATACTAAATTAAAATTGATTACATATTTTGTTGTGTCAAAATATTTTTACTTGTTTCACTTAAAAACCCTTAAAGCATACTGTACCATCTGTTTTGAATTATTTTTTCTAAAAGTTCCTATGTCTCAGGCTTGTTTAGTTACTCACTATTTTTACTTACTGATTTGGGAATTAGTTGTGGGGAAATTTGGTTCTTATTTGGGTTTTTAATTATTTGTTTCATATTTTTCTCTAAATTTGTCAGCCAGGCTATTCCAGGAGTCCAGTAAATGATATATAAATTATAAAACCTTAAAAAGTGGGTAAGACTTGTATTTAATGAATATAACTTAATATTTTATTGCATAATGAAATTATATAAGAATTTTATTATATACAAGTGTTACATTAAATTTATTGGTTATATATATTTTTATATACAATTAAATTGAGCATAATATAATATATTCTACAAATAATGGCACATTTTTATGTATTTAATAATTATAAATTTATATTTAATTAATTAAAAAGAAAAAAACATATATTATAATTACAAGTGTAAAATTGATTTATAATATATTTAAATTAATTACTTAAATTTATATATTAAATACTACCTCTCATATGATACTAAACAATAATTAGTGGCGCTTCTTTTGACCCTTAAATTGTGTCAGGAAGAAAATCAAATAAATTATAATACTTATTTTATAAAATAGTATTATAAATTCTCAAATTAAATTAATTAATTGTTTCAGTTAAACTAGTTATTAAATTACATAGTGAAAACAATTAATACATATTAATTTACACTGAATTATAATGATTGCATGCCTTGTTACGTCAAAACATGTTATTTGTTTCACTTAGAAATGCTGAAAACAGATTGTAATACTTGTTTTGATCTGTTTTTCCCATAGTTCTTAGATCACAGGGTTGTTTAGTTACTTGCTATTTTGTATTAACTGATTTGGGAAATTTGGGATGGGAATTTTATATTCTTAATTGGGATTCTTATTATTTTTCGTATAATTTTCTCTTAATTACTATGTTACAAATGTCTTCTTTTATCTTCTTGTTTTACTTCATTACTATTTTGTATATAGTCACTTGTAGCGCTTCAGAGGACCCATTGCCTATAAAAGGGCCTTGGATAATCCCCTGTAGAATTATCACTGATTACACACTCAACAATTTAAAAATAAATTTATTACGCTTATTATTATTTTTATTAGTATTAAATTCTAATTAAAAATTCTAAATAACAATTTAAAGGTTGCCTTAAGTCTGATAGTAATTATAGCGTTTGCCGCGCAGAACTCTTACTTAAATAATATTAATATTAATAAGACCAATTTGTTGTCACCTCTCAGATCACTCGTCGTTGCCTTCTCTCAAATAAATTAAATAATTTTAATTGTTTTTATTTCTTTTATTTCTAAACTATTATCTCCTTCTTGTCCTCCTCTCTTTTCTTCCCTCTTCTCTTATATCTTCTAGACGACTGACCGACAACTGGGGACCTTTCCAAACAACGACGACGATCGAGCCTGGCGACGAACGACAAAACGCACGGACCACCTAGCAAAACGAAACTTTTGCCGCGACTGTGTTTCGAACTTGGGTTCGACATCTTAGGTTTATATAATATTAATTTTTATATTATTTTGAAGTGATTTTTCGATCACTATAGTAAGTTCACCTTTGCGCCTCTCACTCATATTACTATATTTTTATTGCAATAACAGTGATTGTGGCTTAATTGCTGATTCACTGAGTGTAAGTGTTCAATTTTTAAAATTTTTTTTTCCTAGTTGACCATTATAGAGTGTTAAATCCTCTTAGTCCTAGAAGAATTGACATTATTATTAATACAAATTGAATTATTAATTTAATTTTTTTTTATTATTAATTATTGTTAATTTTGGTTGACTTAAAAGTACATTGTGCTTAGTCCCAATATATTGCCATATTTAATATTGGTAATTAATTGGTTGAAATAACTTACTTGTTATTCCCAATTTAACCTTGCAATCCATTTTTTTTTTAAAAAAAAAATTAATTTTTTAATTATTACTTTATATTGAAAATTATTTTTTCTATAATTTAATTAATTAAATATTTTTTTTTTTATTATTTGGAGCAATTATTGACTAACTTTTATTATTTTTTTTTATAAAGTAAAAAATAAATTATAAATCTTCCCACTAGTATGTCCAACAATTTGGCAGAAAAAATGGATAACATGCAAGTGGATGAGATAGAAATTGACTATGATGCTGACACTGTAAGTTCTTCTAAAGTTGGTCATAAAAAATCTTATGCTAACACAAAGAATTCACATACTGCAGGATGTGGAAATGACAGGAAATGCAAACAAACCAAACCCCCTTCCCCCAGTACCACAGAAGGAAGTAAAGCCTCTAGTGCCTCAAGAAGGTCTTCCAAAAGGCTTCAAAATAAAAAAGCTTCCTCTGCCACAACAAATCAGCAACCTATCCAGTCATATAAAAGAGTTGAAGACAGAAAATATGACGTACAAAGCAAAGGTAGACACATTGTGGGATCAGGTCCAAGAACTCAGGAACCAGATTCAGGCCCAGGCCCCTCCTCAATTGCCTCCCAATCAGCTTCAATTTCAGGCTCAACCTTCACAGCCACCCAGCTCAACCATCCAAAATCCAAATACTATGGAAGTAGAGCAATGGAAATGGGATTATCTAATGAGTCACTACCAACAGAATGTGCAACACCCGCCTCATCATCAGCCTGGCCCATCCAGAACACCCAATTTCCATCCACCTCCTCATCCCTACCAACAAGGCAGGAGAAAGAAGGCCCAAGCACATTCCCAAAACCAGTCCCAGGGGAAGTTTCCTCCTCTGCCATGGTAAGTAATTTGGTTGATTGTCACTTGGGTATGTTTTCTAATAAATCTTCTTCTGCAGGTAATATTATTGAACATGGTGAAAGAACAGTTAAACCTGTTAAAAGACAGCTTCCTGTAACTAGTAGCCCTATTGATGTAATTAGCAAATTGTCATTTGATGAACCTTTACATTTAACTTCTACATCTTTAATTAATCCTTCTCTTGCAATTAAAAATGATTCTGTTCCCCCTGAAATCTATACCTTAATTGAAAAAACTTCTGAGGAAATATTGAAAGATACCCTTGATTTTAATATTGTGAAAGACAAACATGTGAGAGACGTGTTAATCCATGAAAATGATAGATTAAATAATTTACACTTGCAATGTAAAGTGAGTTCTTCTGTACAAGATACAGCTTATTTAAAAATCAAAGAAACCTTAAATATTGTTCTTAGTCAACAAAAACAAATAAGAAGTGACCATAGAGCTATCTCAGATAGAAATATCAGTCTACATAAGACCTTGAGTGAATTGAAACCCCTTATTGAGGAAAATTATTCATTAAAAAATGAAATAAAATCTCTACAAAATGAGTTTAAGAAGCTAAAAAATGATTTCCATGCACTAAGTAACAAACACTCAGTTTCTGAGGACAGAAATGTTCTATCTCTTGCAAAAGTAAATGACCAGATGTCTGAAATTCCAAGAATAAGAAACTATGTGTCTGACCTACAGGAAAAGTTCTCAACCTTAACCATCAATAATGAATTAAATGAGATTTCTGCAAATAAGCTGCATAAAAATAAAGGGAAAAAACCTGAACAAAGTTCATCCTTTCTTCCTCATATTTCAACCATTAAACAAACTGACAATGAGTCTGTAAAATCTTTTGCTACTAGCAAAAAATCTTGTAATGGTCATGCACCAGCTGTTTCTGTAAATAATGAAATTTCTGAACACCTGGCTAAACTTCAGGAATTATTACTAATGAATAATTCAAACCAAAAAGTGGACCATCCCAGTAGTCAGAAAAATTGGCCTAAGTTAGACCAATATCCTACCTTTGATGGTGATTCTTCCTCTGATTGGCAACACTTTATCCAGAGAATTGATAATTTAAAGAGATCTTATAAACTACCTGATGAGGAAATTGTTTCTAAGCTAATTTCTTTATTTTCCAATGTAGCCTTGATGTGGTATGAATCTGTCCTCTTAGATAACAATCATTATACATGGAATGATTGGAAATCCTTGATTGAGAATCAGTTTGGTGGTTCAAAATTCAGGTTAGCTCAGCAAAGACTGTATGAGAATACTAGATATGTATCCTCCTCTGTTGAAAAGCCCATTGTTTTTCTGATGAAAATAACTAAAATCCTTAGAGCAATTGATCCAAAGATGGATTATGATATTTGGAGAGATAAAATCTTGTATAAATTACCAAATTCTCTTAGGGATTTGATTGTGGCTAGAACTAAGCATGTAAGGGAAAATTCTTCTTTCATTAATATCTGTAATGAGGTACTGCTCAACCATAGATATGAACCAAAGAATTACCTTAGTAAATCTTATAATGATCAGAATAAACCTTCTATAAAGCTCCCAGAAAAATCTGGTAAACCCTCTGCCCCAGTTGCACCTAAAAAATATGCAACAAATACTTGTTATAAATGTAACAAACCGTGGCAGAAGGGTCATGTTCGTGACAAGAAAATTCATCTTGTTGAACAAAATGAAGACACTGATGAAATTGAACTTGATGTCAATAATTCTTCCAGTGACTGTGAAAGTAATATCTCCTATGACAATGAATCTGTTAAAGATGTTTTAATGTTGGAACATGATGTCCATTATTTAAATAATATATCTGAAGATTGTGTATTGAATTTATCTTCAGTAGAAAATGCTGAGATAATTAAAGATATTACTAGCCATTCTATTCCTATATCCCCTTTAAAGGCACCTGTTATCATTAATGGTAAAAATGTTGATGTAGTTCTTGATTCTGGTGCTGGAGGAAGTGTAGTATCTGAAAAAGCTTTGGCTTCAGTGGATAAGGAATATTTGAGTAAATTATTGCCTATAACTTCTGAAAAATGGAGAGGGTATGGTTCTACCTTATTTCCTATTGGCAACTACAAAACCTCTGTATTCTTCAAATATAATGGTGGTTTTGTCAGAGCTATTTGTGAGTTTGTTGTCATGAAAAATGATAATTTGAGCAATTGGTTTATTATGGGAAATGATATTTTAACCATGTTTGGTGTGAAACTGGACCCAGCAAATAATTGCTTTACCTTAGGAATGAATGGGAAAAGAAAATTCAAAATTTCTTCTCCTAAACCTTCTGGGCATTTGTTGAAATCTTGTAACTCACTGACCCAATGTAAAGGTAGAACAACAACTGAAATGGATGATTTATTACATGAAATAAATACCGCTTCTTTTGGTGATCATTTGACTAATGAACAAAAGGATTCTATTGTTGCCTCTATTACCTCTTTCCCTATGGCTTTTGCTCATGGTTCTCATGTCTTGGGAATTGTTCAGGAAGAGATGAAAATTACCTTATCCTGTAATTTGAGTGATATTCCTCCTTCCCTTAAGAAAAAACCATATCCTGCTTCTCCATCAAAAAGAAAAGATATTGAAGATAATATTGAAACATTATTGAAAATGAATATCATTGAGAAAGTGAATGTCACCCCCAAATATTGTGTCATCTCCCCAGTCTTGATTTCATATGAAAAAGATAAAGCTAGATTATGTGGAGATTACAGAGCTTTAAATACTTATACTGTTGATGATATTTATCCTTTACCCAGAATTAATTCAATACATGCTACCTTGCAAGGTGCAAAATTTATTAGTTGTCTGGATGGTAATAAAGGTTATCATCAAGTTCCAGTTGAGAAAAATTCTCAAAATTTTTTGCTTATTGCTACTCATTTGGGAATATATAAGTATGTTAGGATGCCATTTGGCCCTAAAAATGCTCCTTCAGTTTTCCAGAAAGTCATGGATAACATTTTCCATCAAGAAATTATTGAAGGTTGGCTCATGGTTTAAATTGATGATATTATTGTTTTTTCTAAAACTTTTGATGAACATATGATTCACTTGAATAAAGTTTTCCAAAAAATGGATGAAATCAATATGACCTTATCTTTAAAAAAGTGTAAATTTGGTTTTCAATCTTTGAAAGTCCTTGGCCATGTTGTGTCAGGCTTACAAATTTGTGTAGACCATAATAAAGTTGCTGCCATTCAAAATGTTAAAGCACCAACTTCTGTAAGAGAAATCCAAAGTTTTTTGGGTATGTGTGGCTATTATAGACAATATATTAAAAATTATCAGGTCATAGCCTTGCCTCTTACAAAACTAACCAGAAAAGATGTTGCTTTTCTCTGGAATGATGACTGTCAGAAAGCTTTTAATACATTGAAAAGTTGCTTAATGACAGCCCCTATATTGGCTCTCCCAGATTTTAACAAGCCATTTGTACTTTATACAGATGCTAGCTTTATTGGTCTGGGTGCTGCCCTTCACCAAAAGCAAATTATTAATGATAAATCCTCAGAGGTTGTAATTTGTTATATTTCAAGAACCTTAAGAAATAGTGAATTGAAATATGGTGCCACTCAATTGGAGTGCTTAGCAGTTGTTTGGGCTCTTGAGAAACTTCATTACTACTTGGATGACCAAAAATTTGAGTTGGTAACTGACTGTAGTGCTGTGAAATCTCTCTTAAACCTCAAAACACCTAACAGACATATGTTCAGGTGGCAACTTGCTGTTCAGGAATACAGAGGAAGGATGACTATTATCCACAGAGCTGGAAATGTTCACTCTAATGTTGATATGCTCTCCAGATTGCCTCTGCCAAATAATGACTCCAATCCTGCTTATGTACCTGAGGATGACACTGTTCATATACATGGTATATTTATAGTTGATATGGAAGAAGAGTTATTACAATTAATACTGGATTCATATGATAAAGATTCTGACTTAAATAAATTAGTTACTATTTTGAATGATCCTAAGAATGCTTCAATTCAATCATTAATAAAAACTCTTCCTGCAAAGTACCAAAATGCTTTAAATAAAGAAAAGTTTTCTATTGAAGATGGTTATATATATTATAGAAGGAAGCTTACCAATGTAATTGTTATTCCTCCTTCAATGAAAGAAACTATCCTTAAACTTTGTCATGATGACATATTAGCTGGTCATTTTGATCTTGAAAAAACATTGATTAGAATCAAAAACACTGCATGGTGGGCTAATATGTCTGAAGACACAAAATTATATGTTGAATCTTGTGATTCCTGCCAAAAATCTAAAAGGTTAACAGGTAAAAGGGCAGGGTTATTACAACATATTGAAGCACCTAGTGCTCCCTGGCAAATCATTAATATGGATTTTGTCACTGGTCTTCCTGTTGCAGGTAAAGACAGCTTTAACTCTTGTTGGGTAATAGTGGATAGATTCACGAAAATGTGCAAATTTATTCCAACCCACAAAGATGTATCCACAAAAGAATTAGCTTTCTTATGGTGGTCTTACATGTTTAATATTATTGGTTTTCCGAAAGCCATTAACTCTGATAGGGATCCAAAATTCACTTCTGAATTTTGGACCTCTTTGATGGATATTTGTGGCTGTGAGTTAAAATTGTCTACAGCTCATCATCCTCAGACTGATGGTCTAGCTGAAAGAATGATTCAAACTCTGGAAGATATGATTAGAAGGTATTGTGCCTTTGGTTTAGAATATAAAGACAATGACAGATTTACTCATGATTGGGTCACTCTTTTGCCTGGTCTTGAATTTGCATATAATAGCACTGTTCATTCTGTCACTGAGAAAAAGCCTTTTGAGCTCTGGTTAGGTTATGTCCCGAACACTCCTGCTCAGATTCTCAATAATAAATTACCTAAGTTGGAACTGCACCCTGGTGTAAAATCTTTTATGCAAATGCAACAGCTCTGCAGAAAACATGCTCAAAGTTGTATTGATAAAGCATTTGAATATGAAAAGAAAAGATGGGATAAATCCCATAAAGAATACACATTTAACAAGGGTGATGAAGTGTTGATCTCTACTGTCCATTTCAATTTACAAGGTAACCACAAATTAAAAGATCCTTTTGTAGGACCATTTGTTGTTAAAAGAATGGTTGGTGATAATGCAGTAGAAGTTGTATTGTATTCTCCATATGATAGGAAACATCCTGTTTTTCCCATTTCTTTGCTTAAGCCTTATACTTCCAACAGTGACTTATTTCCAAAAAGAAGAGGAAGACCTAAGAAGAACCCTCAGGAAGTCACAGAAACAGCAGAAATTGATAAAATTCTCAATGATAGAATTATCACTTCTGAAAGAGGTACTGAATATTTATTGAGATATAAGAACAAATCATCTGAACATGATGCATGGATACCTGGCAAGGAAATTTCAAATCTGCCTGCTCTGTTGAAAAAATACAAAAAGAAAAAATCTTAGCATTTTTTTTTATTATTGTTTTTTTTAGAGTGAGGGAGTGTCAGCCAGGCTATTCCAGGAGTCCAGTAAATGATATATAAATTATAAAACCTTAAAAAGTGGGTAAGACTTGTATTTAATGAATATAACTTAATATTTTATTGCATAATGAAATTATATAAGAATTTTATTATATACAAGTGTTACATTAAATTTATTGGTTATATATATTTTTATATACAATTAAATTGAGCATAATATAATATATTCTACAAATAATGGCGCATTTTTATGTATTTAATAATTATAAATTTATATTTAATTAATTAAAAAGAAAAAACATATATTATAATTACAAGTGTAAAATTGATTTATAATATATTTAAATTAATTACTTAAATTTATATATTAAATATTACCTCTCATATGATACTAAACAATAATTAGTGGCGCTTCTTTTGACCCTTAAATTGTGTCAGGAAGAAAATCAAATAAATTATAATACTTATTTCATAAAATAGTATTATAAATTCTCAAATTAAATTAATTAATTGTTTCAGTTAAACTAGTTATTAAATTACATAGTGAAAACAATTAATACATATTAATTTACACTGAATTAAAATGATTGCATGCCTTGTTACGTCAAAACATGTTATTTGTTTCACTTAGAAATGCTGAAAACAGATTGTAATACTTGTTTTGATCTGTTTTTCCCATAGTTCTTAGATCACAGGGTTGTTTAGTTACTCACTATTTTGTATTAACTGATTTGGGAAATTTGGGATGGGAATTTTATATTCTTAATTGGGATTCTTATTATTTTTCGTATAATTTTCTCTTAATTACTATGTTACAAATGTCTTCTTTTATCTTCTTGTTTTACTTCATTACTATTTTGTATATAGTCACTTGTAGCGCTTCAGAGGACCCATTGCCTATAAAAGGGCCTTGGATAATCCCCTGTAGAATTATCACTGATTACACACTCAACAATTTAAAAATAAATTTATTACGCTTATTATTATTTTTATTAGTATTAAATTCTAATTAAAAATTCTAAATAACAATTTAAAGGTTGCCTTAAGTCTGATAGTAATTATAGCATTTGCCGCGCAGAACTCTTACTTAAATAATATTAATATTAATAAGACCAATTTGTTGTCACCTCTCAGATCACTCGTCGTTGCTTTCTCTCAAATAAATTAAATAATTTTAATTGTTTTTATTTCTTTTATTTCTAAACTATTATCTCCTTCTTGTCCTCCTCTCTTTTCTTCCCTCTTCTCTTATATCTTCTAGACGACTGACCGACAAAATTGTTATGTTTCACTTATTCTTTTATTTTCTTGTTTCATCTTATTATGACTCTTGTATTTACAAATGTAGTGGCGCTTCAGAGGACCCATAGCCTATAAAAAGGCCTTGGATAATCCCCTGTAGCAGCATCACTTACTACACAATCAAAACTTGAACATATTTTAAATATATTACGTTTATATTATTTTTATTAGTATTAAAATTCTTATTTAAAATTTTATATATCTAATTACAGGTTGCTTTAAGTCTGATAGTAATAATAGTGTTTTCCGCACAAAGAAAGGAACCCTTACTTTAAATAATATTTTCATTTAATAAAACCTCATTTTTGTGTCATCCCTCAAGTAACTTGTCGTTGCCTGTCTTTAAATAAATCCAATTATTTTATTACTTTATTTTTTCTACTTTCTATAAACCCTTCTCTCTTATTTTTCTTTCCTCCTCTTTTTCTTCCCCTTTTCTTTCCTTCTTCTAGACGACTGGCCGACAAGTGGGAGCCTTTCCAAACGACGACGACGATCAATACTTGCGACAAACAACATAGCGCACGGACCACCCAGCAAAAAAGTAACTTTTGCCGCGACCGTGTTTCAAACTTGGGTTCGATCTATTAGTTTTATATTAAATTAATTCATCTATTGTTTTAAAGTGATTTTCCGATCACTATAGTAAGTTAACCTTTGCACCTCTCACTCAGATTACTATATTTTTACTGAAATAACAGTGTTTGTGGCTTAATTGCTGATTCACTGAGTGTAAGTGTTCATTATTTTTTAATTTTTTTTTCCTAGTTGACCATTATAGAGTGTTTAATTCCTTGTAGTCCTAGAAGAAATTAACATTATTATTAATAAAAATTGAATTATTAAATTAATTTTTTTTTATTAATTTTTGTTTAATTTTGGTTGACTTAAATAGTACTTTGTACTTAGTCCAATAAATTGCCATATTTAATTTTGGTAATTTAATTAATTAGTTGAAAATAACTTAATTGTTTATTCCCAATTTTCCTTTACAGTCCATATTATTAATTATTTTTTATAAATATTACTTTATATTAAAAAAATTTTTTTTATATAATTTAATTAATAAATTTTTTTTTTAATATTTTGAGCAAATTATTAACTGAATTTTATTAATTTTTCTAGAAATTAATTAATCTTCTCACTATTATGTCCAACAATTTGGCTGAGAAAATGGATAACATGCAAGTGGATGAAATTGAAATTGATTATGATGCTGATACTGTGAGTTCTTCTCAAGTTGAACATAAAAAATCTTATGCTAACAAGAAAAATTCACATAATTCAGGATGTGGAAATGACAGGAGAAGTAAACAAATAAAACCCCCTTCCCCCAGCACAACAGAAGGAAGTAAAACCTCCGGTACCTCAAGAAGGTCTTCCAAAAGGATTCAAAATAAAAAAGCTTCCTCTGCCCCAGAAAATCAGCAATCTGTCCAGTCACATCAAAGAACTGAAGAAAGAAAACATGAAATACAAGGCAAAAGTAGACACCTTGTGGGATCAAGTTCAGGAATCAGGAACCAAAATCAGGCCCAGGCCCCTCCTCAGTTGCCTCCCAATCAGCCTCAGTTTCAGGCTCAACCTTCACAGCCCCCCAGCTCCTCCATCCAAAATCAAAATACTATGTAAGTAGAGAAATGGAAATGGGATTATCTAATGAGTCACTACCAGCAGAATGTGCAACATCCTCCTCATCATCAGCCTGGCCCATCCAGAACACCCAATTTCCATCCTCCTCCTCATCCCTACCAACAAGGCAGGAGAAAGAAGGCCCAAGCACAATCCCAAACCCAGTCCCAGGGGAAGTTTCCTCCTCTGCCATGGTAAGTAATTTAGTTGATAGTCACTTGGGTATGTTTTCTAATAAATCTTCTTCTGCAGGTAATATTATTGAACATGGTGAAAGAACAGTTAAACCTGTTAAAAGACAGCTTCCTGTAACTAGTAGCCCTATTGATGTAATTAGCAAATTTTTATTTGATGAACCTTTACATTTAACTTCAACTTCTTTAATTAATCCTTCTCTTGCAATTAAGAATGATTCTGTTTCCCCTGAAGTCTATACCTTAATTGAGAAAACTTCTGAAGAAATATTAAAAGATACCCTTGATTTTAATGTTGTGAAAGACAAACATTTGAGAGATGTGTTAATCCATGAGAATGATAGATTAAATAATTTGCACTTGCAATGTAAAGTAAGTTCTTCTGTACAGGATACAGCTTATTTTAAAATCAAAGAAACCTTGAATATTGTTCTTAGCCAACAAAAACAAATAAGGAGTGACCATAGAGCTATCTCAGATAAAAATATTAATCTACATAAGACCTTGAGTGAATTGAAACCCCTTATTGAAGAAAATTATTCATTAAAAAGTGAAATAAAATCTCTACAAAATGAGTTTAAAAAGCTAAAGAATGATTTCCATGCACTAAGTGCCAAACACACAGTTTCTGAGGACAGAAATGTTCTATCTCTTGCAATAGTAAATGACCAGATGTCTGAAATTCCAAGGATAAGAAACTATGTGTCTGACCTGCAGGAAAAATTTTCAACCTTAACCATCAATAATGATATGAATGAGAATGCTGTCCATAAGCTGCATAAAAATAAAGAAAAAGAACCTGAGCAGAGTTCCTCCTTTCTTCCTCATATTTCAACCATTAAACAAACTGACAATGAGTCTGTAAAATCTTTTGCTACTAGCAAAAAATCTTGTGATGGTCATGCACCAGCTGTTTCTGAAAATAATGAAATTTCTGAACACCTGGCTAAACTTCAGGAATTATTAATGATGAATAATTCAAACCAAAAAATGAACCATCCCAGTAGTCAGAAAAATTGGCCTAAGTTGGACCAATATCCTACCTTTGATGGTGATTCTTCTTCTGATTGGCAACACTTTATCCAAAGAATTGATAATTTAAAGAGTTCATATAAACTACTTGATGAGGAAATTTTTTCTAAGCTAATTTCTTTATTTTCCAATGTAGCCTTGATGTGGTATGAATCTGTCCTTTTGGATAACAATCATTATACATGGAATGATTGGAAATCCTTGATTGAGAATCAGTTTGGTGGTTCAAAATTCAGGTTAGCTCAGAAAACACTGTATGAGAATACTAGATATGTATCCTCCTCTGTTGAAAATCCCATTGTTTTTCTTATGAAAGTAACAAAAATCCTAAGAGCAATTGATCCAAAGATGGATTATGATATTTGGAGAGATAAAATCTTGTATAAATTACCAAATTCTCTTAGAGACTTGATTGTGGCTAGAACTGAGCATGTAAGGGAAAATTCTTCTTTCATTAATATCTGTAATGAGGTACTACTCAACCATAGATATGAACCAAAGAATTACCTTGGTAAATCTTATAATGATCAGAATAAACCTTCTACAAAGCTCCCAGAAAAATTTGGTAAACCCTCTGCCCCAGTTGCACCTAAAAAATATGCAACAAATACTTATTATAAATGTAACAAACCATGGCAAAAGGGTCATGTTTTTGACAAGAAAATTCATCTTGTTGAACAAAATGAAGACATTGATGAATCTGAAATTGATGTCAATAATTTTTCTAGTGATTGTGAAAGTAATATCTCCTATGGCAATGACTCTGTTAAAGATGTTTTAATGTTAGAACAGGATGTCCATTATTTAGATAATATATCTGAAGAATGTGTATTGGATTTATCTTCAGTAGAAAATGCTGAGATTATTAAAGATATTACTAAAAATTCTATAGCCGTATCCCCTTTGAAGGCACCTGTTATCATTAATGGTAAAAATGTTGATGTAGTTCTTGATTCTGGTGCTGGAGAAAGTGAAGTGTCTGAAAATGCTTTAGCTTCAGTAGAAAAGGATTATCTGAATAAATTATTGCCTATCACTTCTGAAAAATGGAGAGGGTATGGTTCTACCTTAATTCCTATTGGCAAATACAAAACCTCTGTATTCTTCAAATATAATGGTGGTTTTGTCAGAGCTATTTGTGAATTTATTTTCATGCAAAATGATAATTTAAGCAATTGGGTTATTATGGGTAATGATATTTTAACCATGTTTGGTGTGAAATTGGACCCAGAAAAAAATTGCTTCACCTTGGGATTGAATGGAAAAAGAAAATTCAAAATTTCCTCCTCTAGAAAACCTTCTGGGAATCTGTTAAAGTCTTGTAACTCACTAATCCAGTGTAAAGGCAGAACAACAATTGAAATGGATGATTTATTAAATGAAATAAATACTGCTTCTTTTGGTGATCAGTTAACTAGTGAACAAAAGGATTCTATTATTGCCTCAATTACCTCTTTCCCTATGGCTTTGGCTCATGGTTCTCATGTCTTAGGAATTGTTCAGGAAAAAATGAAAATTACCTTATCCTGTAACTTGAGTGATATCCCTCCTAGTCTTAAGAAAAAACCATATCCTGCTTCTCCAACAAAAAGAAAGGATATTGAAGATAATATTTCCACATTATTAAAAATGAATATTACTGAGAAAGTGGATGTCACCCCCAAATATTGTGTCATCTCCCCAGTCTTGATTTCTTATGAAAAAGATAAGGCTAGATTATGTGGTGATTACAGAGCATTGAACACTTATACTGTTGATGATATTTATCCTTTACCCAGAATTAATTCAATACATGCTACCTTGCAAGGTGCAAAATTTATTAGTTGTCTGGATGGTAATAAAGGTTATCATCAAGTTCCAGTTGAGAAAAATTCTCAAAATTTTTTGCTTATTGCTACTCATTTGGGAATATATAAGTATGTTAGGATGCCATTTGGCCCTAAAAATGCTCCTTCAGTTTTCCAGAAAGTCATGGATAACATTTTCCATCAAGAAATTATTGAAGGTTGGCTCATGGTTTAAATTGATGATATTATTGTTTTTTCTAAAACTTTTGATGAACATATGATTCACTTGAATAAAGTTTTCCAAAAAATGGATGAAATCAATATGACCTTATCTTTAAAAAAGTGTAAATTTGGTTTTCAATCTTTGAAAGTCCTTGGCCATGTTGTGTCAGGCTTACAAATTTGTGTAGACCATAATAAAGTTGCTGCCATTCAAAATGTTAAAGCACCAACTTCTGTAAGAGAAATCCAAAGTTTTTTGGGTATGTGTGGCTATTATAGACAATATATTAAAAATTATCAGGTCATAGCCTTGCCTCTTACAAAACTAACCAGAAAAGATGTTGCTTTTCTCTGGAATGATGACTGTCAGAAAGCTTTTAATACATTGAAAAGTTGCTTAATGACAGCCCCTATATTGGCTCTCCCAGATTTTAACAAGCCATTTGTACTTTATACAGATGCTAGCTTTATTGGTCTGGGTGCTGCCCTTCACCAGAAACAAATTATAAATGATAAATCCTCAGAGGTTGTAATTTGTTATATTTCAAGAACCTTGAGAAATAGTGAATTGAAATACGGTGCCACTCAATTAGAGTGCTTAGAAGTTTTTTGGGCTCTTGAGAAACTTCATTACTATCTAGATGACCAAAGTTTTGAATTGGTAACTGACTTTAGTGCTGTAAAGTCCCTCTTAAACCTGAAAACACCTAACAGACATATGTTCAGGTGGCAACTTGCTGTTCAAGAATACAGAGGACGGATGACAATTATCCATAGGGCTGGAAATGTTCACTCCAATGTTGATATGCTCTCCAGATTGCCTCTGCAAAATTATGACTCAAATCCTGCTTATGTACCTGAAGATGATACTGTTCATATCCATGGTATATTTATAGTTGATATGGAAGAGGAGTTATTACAATCAATTTTGGATTCATATGATAAGGATTCTGATTTAAATAAATTAGTTACTATCTTGAATGATCCTAAAAATGCTTCTATTCAGGCATTGATTAAAACTCTTCCTGCTAAATATCAGAATGCTTTAATTAAGGGAAAGTTTTCTATTGAAGATGGATATATTTATTATAGAAGAAAGCTTACTAATGTAATTGTAATTTCTCCTTCTATGAAAGAAATTATCCTCAAAATTTGTCATGATGACATATTAGCTGGTCATTTTGATCTTGAGAAGACACTGATTAGACTTAAAAACACTGCTTGGTGGGCTAATATGTCTGAAGATGCAAAATTATATGTTGAATCTTGTGATTCATGCCAGAAATCCAAAAGAATGACTGGTAAGAGAGAAGGGTTATTCCAGCAAATTGAAGCACCTGATGCTCCCTGGAAAATCATTAATATGGATTTTTTCACTGGTCTTCCTATTGCAGGTAAAGAAAATTATAATTCTTGTTGGGTAATAGTGGATAGATTTACTAAAATGTGCAAATTTGTTCCCACCCATAAAGATGTCTCCACCAAAGACTTGGCTTTCTTATGGTGGTGTAATATGTTCAATATAGTTTGATTCCCTAGAGCCATTATATCTGACAGAGATCCAAAATTTACATCTGAATTCTGGATGTCTCTAATGGATATATGTGGTTGTGAATTAAAATTATCTACTGCTCATCATCCCCAAACTGATGGTCTAGCTGAAGGAATGATTCAAACTCTAGAGGTTATGATTAGAAGGTATTGTGCCTTTGGATTGGAAAATAAAGACAATGACAGATTTACTCATGACTGGGTCACCATATTACCTGGTCTTGAATTTGCTTATAATAGCACTGTTCACTCTGTTACTCAAAAGAAAACTTTGAGCCTTGGTTAGGTTATGTCTGTTAATATACTATAAGCATTTCTATTCCATATATCTATATCTATACTTTCCGTTGCTAGCAGTCTCTTTATCACCATCTATATGCATACCCTAACCTAAGCATATTTAAGGATGTGGACACACTATCTAGTCGGCATCCAAACTTTCATCCCTCTTAATTTATTATTTACTTATTTTTCTCTCTCAGCTTGTTCCTTTCTTTTCTCTGTCCTGTCCTCATTCGTCCAGTCCTCCTCACTCCTCCACTCCAAGTCCATTGTCCATCTAAGTCCATTACATAACTAACCTATTATATTTAATCTTATCAGGTAACATGTATGTGCTCTACGACTGCAATGAATCCAAACTTTCATCCCTCTTAATTTATTATTTACTTATTTTTCTCTCTCAGCTTGTTCCTTTCTTTTCTCTGTCCTGTCCTCATTCGTCCACTCCTCCTCACTCGTCCACTCCAAGTCCATTACATAACTAACCTATTATATTTAATCTTATCAGTTAACATCTTGTTCCTTTCTTTTCTCTGTCCTGTCCTCATTCGTCCACTCCTCCTCACTCGTCCACTCCAAGTCCATTGTCCATCTAAGTCCATTACATAACTAACCTATTATATTTAATCTTATCAGGGTTATGGGCCCAGCGCCCCTGCATTTAACTCAGTCTGGCTACTCCCCAATCAATTAATACGTCCTCACCACCTTCGAGCCCCTCATCTTCCTCTGCATATACAGCTACAGCTGGAATGGCCTCCACTTCCAATCCCGCTCCTTCACCTGACTTCTCCTACCTCCAAGATTCCTCAAATTTCTCAGAAATTAAAGGAATCGAGAAACTCAACGATAAAAATTATAGCTCTTGGAAAACGGATATAAAATATGCCTTGACTGTTCACAACCTAGATCAACTTCTAGAAGAGGACTGTGCAATACCCACCGACTCTGATCTCATGAATATCTTCAAAATTCGACAAAGACAAACTAATACAATAATCAAGATGTTTATGGATTGACCTAATCAACACAAATTTATTCTGGACGATGATGTAGTAGAGCCGGCTCAGCTGTGGAAACGCATCAAGGACCATTACGCCTCAAAATCCACTCAAAATTGCTCTTACGTGGTAAACCAATTGTTTAAAATCAAATTCACTGAAAGCAATATCATCGAAGCCATGAACGAATTTAGAGGAACGATGAGGCTGTTGAGGGAAGTAGCACCCGACTTATTCAAGGACATTATCCTATCATATATCATGGGCAACTATGTCTTAAACCTCCTTCCCGAATCGTATCAAACTTCAGCAACTATAATTCTAAGTAAATACGATATTACTAATCAAAGACCTACGATCGAAAACATATTCTCTGATATCGAAACCGAGGTTACTAGACGAAAAGTTCTTAATTTATCCTCATCAGGTGCAGCTTTGGCCGTGGACACCAGAGTTAAACACTTATGCTCAAAGGGCAAGCATAATCCTCTCGCCCCTCACTCAGAATCATCCTGCTTTCATCTTCATCCCGAGAAACGTGACGAATTTCTCAAAAGAAAGAAAGAAAGGGAAAATCGCAGTTCCGACAACACTCACAAAGTACTGTCAGTATTTAACAACTTACCTAACGATCATGCCATATTGGACAGTGGCGCTTCGTTCTCAATCTTTAACAGTCAAAAATATTTCGATACATATCATAACTCAAAAACTGCTTTATCAATGGCCAACGGAGATGAGCTGACTGCCCTTGGACAAGGCAAAGCTCTCTTTTCTTCAACCCTAGGTCACAACTTTAACATCCATCATGCACTCTATGAACCGACTGTAAAGGCAAACTTAATCTCACTTGTGGACATCTTATTGGACGGATGGAGTATCATCAACGAAAAAGGACGTTTTATAATCAAAAATGGAGACACACCTCTGATCGAATGCTCATCAAAAGGACGTATTCTGACATTTCCATTAGTTGCAAACTCTCATCACAATTCTATCAACTATATCAATTCTCCGGACGAGAAATTGCGGATATTACATCACAACTATGGACATCCAAATAATCAAACCATGGAAAAACTTTTCCCAGGTTTGAACTTCACTGATTTTTCATGTAAAACTTGTGCACTCGCTAAATCTCATGTTTTACCTTTCTCGGGCACTTTTCCTACTCCCGAATCTCCTCTTGACGTTATACACATGGACTTATGCGGACCGATTACTCCTGATTCTAAAGGAGGGAAATCCTACTTCTTCCAAATCGTTGATGGTCACTCAAGATACCGACACGTTCAATTTCTTCAACTAAAATCAGAAACCTTTGAAAACTACAAAACATTCGAAACCTTAGTTGAGAATCAATTAGATAAACGGGTCAAGTGTATAGTATCAGATAACGGGGGAGAATTTGTCAACCTCACCATGAAAAATCATTTGAAAAATAAAGGAATTATTCACCTGCGCACGGCTCCCTACTCACCGCAACAAAACCCCATCGCAGAAAGAGGAAATCGCTCAATAGTCGAGAAAGCCAAGTGCCTACTCATTGAATCTGGCCTTGATGCGCAATGGTGGGCCGAAGCAGTGAATACTGCCACTTTTCTCCTTAATATTCTTCCATCCTCTGCCTTACCCAACAATAAAACACCTTGGGAATTATGGCATAAAAATACGAAGTTACTGACCAAGTTACACCCTTTTGGTTCAGACGTAGTTTATAACCTTCAAAAACATAAGCGACTCGGTAAATTTGAAAAAGGAGGAGAAGAAGGTATATTCTTAGGGTATTGTGATGGACACATTAATTATCGAATATACTCTCCATCCACCGACTCTATTATCACAACTCACGACGTCAAATTCCTGAATACCTTTCAACTGTCTAGACAAATCTCAAAAGGAAGCACTATAGAGACCCTACAATTCCCCGATATCTCCATCGACCATAGTTTTAGCTTCACTGAATCCTCCTCCTCCAACAACAATAACGAACCTTACAAAGACATGCTTACTCCTATACCTGAACCAATCGAAGCTACTGAATCAAATATAGAAGGAGAAGATTTGAATGTCTCTCAGTCAAAACACTACAAATACATTCCATATGACACTAGACCAACTAAAGAAATCTCCTCTCAAATCGATCCCTCTAATATCCTAACCACTAAACGTAGGGCTAATGTTGCTTGTATGATTGTCACCCCATTCGATACTCCTCAGAACTATCACGAAGCTGTCAATTCACCTGAAAGCGATGAAAATGGTTAAAAGCAATTAATGCTGAATTAAATAGTATAAATCATCATGGTGTCTGGGAAGAATCTACTTTACCGTCGAACAATCACCTAATTGGGACCACCTGGACTTTCAAAAAGAAAACTGATTCAGATGGCAACATCATCAAATATAAAGCTCGTCTTTGTGCACAAGGCTTCTCACAATTAGAAGGAATTGAATATAATGAAACTTATGCTCCTACCGGTCGTCTCGCCACTCTTCGATTCCTACTTGGACTTGCTGCCTATAAAGACTGGGACCTATGTCAAATGGATGTGAAATCTGCTTTTCTCCACGGTAATCTTGATGAAGACATCTACCTTCGATTTCCACAAGGATATGTGCCCAAAAATGAAAACTTTTGTCTCCACCTCAAAAAGTCATTATATGGTTTGAAACAGAGTCCTCGATGTTGGTATAATAAACTAACGAATTTCTTTACCAGCATCAACTTCAGGGCCAGCACTGCTGATCCTTGCTTATTCCTTCACACCGATCAAAAGAATCCCTGCTATGTATTCATCCATGTTGACGATCTTATCATTGGTGGCTCATCAATCAACATGTTTAAGGAAAAGATAAGTCAAGCCTTTGATATTGGTGATCAAGGCGATCTTAATTGGATACTTGGTATGAAGGTTATTCGCAATTGAGCTGAAAGAACTATCTCTCTCACTCAACAACTCTACATTCAAAAGTTACTAGACGAATTCAATCATTCTAATTGTCGAACTGTCACCACTCCCCTTGTTCCCAACTCTCAATTTACTCAGAACGATAGTCGCAAATTGACCAATCTTTTCAACTACCGAAGAGCTATAGGCCTGCTGAATTACTTAGTTCTGTGCACTAGACCGGACTTGGCATTTGCAGCCAGCTCCCTAGCTCAACACCTCAATCACCCAACTGACGAACAGATAGTGGCCTTCTTCCACATACTGCGTTATCTTCAGCTAACTAAGGACTATGGCCTCACCCTTGGAAAGGTATCAAACTCTGAATTCGGCTCTTTAACAGGATTTTCTGATGCCGATTACAATAAATCACCTGATTCGAAATAAACATCTGGCTCATTAGTCTTTCACTTAGGGCTACTGAGCTGGCGTTCTTGTAAACAACAGTCAGTATCTTTATCAACCTCCGAATCTGAGTATTATGCGATGACTGAGTGCGGACAAGATCTATTATGGGCAAAAGAACTGTTCAATGACTTTTCCATTCCTCTCAATTTGACTCAACTAAATGGTGACAATCAAGGTGCAATAAATTGAGCCTTAAACCCCTTGTATCAACATCGTACTCGCCATATCAATACTTAAGTTTTCTGGTTGCGTGAATTAGTTAATACTCAACAAATCACTATAAAATATGTCCCTACTAATCATATGATAGCAGATATTCTTACAAAGCCCTTACCTAGATTTAAGCATCATGAATTTCTTACTAACTTAAATTTGAGCCCAATGCTGTCTTGAGCACGGGTGGGTGTTAATATACTATAAGCATTTCTATTCCATATATCTATATCTATACTTTCCATTGCTAGCAGTCTCTTTATCACCATCTATATGCATACCCTAACCTAAGCATATTTAAGGATGTCGACACACTATCTAGTTGGCATCCAAACTTTCATCCCTCTTAATTTATTATTTACTTATTTTTCTCTCTCAGCTTGTTCCTTTCTTTTCTCTGTCCTGTCCTCATTCGTCCACTCCTCCTCACTCGTCCACTCCAAGTCCATTGTCCATCTAAGTCCATTACATAACTAACCTATTATATTTAATCTTATCAGGTAACATGTATGTGCTCTACGACTGCAATGAATCCAAACTTTCATCCCTCTTAATTTATTATTTACTTATTTTTCTCTCTCAGCTTGTTCCTTTCTTTTCTCTGTCCTGTCCTCATTCGTCCACTCCTCCTCACTCGTCCACTCCAAGTCCATTGTCCATCTAAGTCCATTACATAACTAACCTATTATATTTAATCTTATCAGGTAACATCTTGTTCCTTTCTTTTCTCTGTCCTGTCCTCATTCGTCCACTCCTCCTCACTCGTCCACTCCAAGTCCATTGTCCATCTAAGTCCATTACATAACTAACCTATTATATTTAATCTTATCAATGTCCCTCATACTCCTGCTCAAATACTCAATAGTAAATTGCCTAAATTGGAATTACACCCTGGTGTCAAATCTTTTGTTCAAATGCAACAACTGTGCAGAAAACATGCTCAATCTTGTATTGATAAAGTATTTGAATATGAGAAGAAGAGATGGGATAAATCCCATAAAGAACACACATTTAAAGAGGGTGATGAAGTGTTGATATCTCCTGTCCACTTCAGTTTACAGGGTAACAACAAATTAAAAGATCCTTTTGTGGGTACTTTTGTTGTGAAAAAAATGATTGGAGATAATGCAGTTGAAGTTGTGTTATACTCTCCATATGATATAAAACATCCTGTTTTCCCCATTTCCCTTTTAAAACCTTATACTTCCAACAGTGACTTATTTCCAAAAAGAAGAGGTAGACCTAAGAAAAACCCTCAGGAAGTCACAGAAACTGCAGAAATTGATAAAATTCTCAATGATAGAATTATCACTTCTGAAAGAGGTACTGAGTATTTATTGAGATTTAAAAATAAGTCATCTGAATATGATGCATGGATACCTGGTAAATAAATTTCAAACCTTCCTACTCTATTAAAAAAGTATAAAAAGAAAAAATCATAGCATTTTTTTTTTTTTTTGGAGTGAGGGAGTGTCAGCCAGGCTGTTCCAGGAGCCCAGTAAATAAACATACAATTTATTAAAATTAAATAAAGACATAATAATTGAAGAGTATTCATTTAACATTAATATTATATTACATAATAAATCTATATTAATATTTTATTTATATCAATAAAGTAAATATTATTTTAATTTTATTATAAGATAATTTAAAAGCATTTAATTATATTCCATAACAAAGGGCACATTGTTTATTTAATAATTATAAATTAATTAATTAAAAGCTTATAAGATAATTATATTCAAGTGTTTATCTTATATTTTAATTACTTTAATTAATTAAATTTAATTATTAAAATATACTTTTTCATATACTATTATCCATAATTATTGCCGCTGTTTTTTGGACCCTTAATTGTGTCAATAAATAATTAAATAAATTATAATACTTATTTTATAAAATAGTATTATAATTCTCAACTTAATTTAGTAATAAATTAATTACTTTTTTCATTTAAATTAATTATTTAATTACATAGTTGGAACAATTAATTAATTCCTTTATACTAAATTAAAATTGATTACATATTTTGTTGCGTCAAAATATTTTTACTTGTTTCACTTAAAAACCCTTAAAGCATACTGTACCATCTGTTTTGAATTATTTTTTCTAAAAGTTCCTATGTCTCAGGCTTGTTTAGTTACTCACTATTTTTACTTACTGATTTGGGAATTAGTTGTGGGGAAATTTGGTTCTTATTTGGGTTTTTAATTATTTGTTTCATATTTTTCTCTAAATTGTTATGTTTCACTTATTCTTTTATTTTCTTGTTTCATCTTATTATGACTCTTGTATTTACAAATGTAGTGGCGCTTCAGAGGACCCATAGCCTATAAAAAGGCCTTGGATAATCCCCTGTAGCAGCATCACTTACTACACAATCAAAACTTGAACATATTTTAAATATATTACGTTTATATTATTTTTATTAGTATTAAAATTCTTATTTAAAATTTTATATATCTAATTACAGGTTGCTTTAAGTCTGATAGTAATAATAGTGTTTTCCGCGCAAAGAAAGGAACCCTTACTTTAAATAATATTGTCATTTAAAAAAACCTCATTTTCGTGTCATCCCTCAAGTAACTCGTTGTTGCCTCTCTTTAAATAAATCCAACTATTTTATTACTTTATTGTTTCTACTTTCTATAAACCCTTCTCTCTTATTTTCCTTTCCTCCTCTTTTTTTCCCCTTTTCTTTCCTTCATCTAGACGACTTGCCGACAGCTACATATTGTAGACCAGATAAATCAAGTGGCCACATAAAAGCATATTTGACTTTTGGTACTTAGAAATTCACTTCATACCTATAAGTAAGCAATATAATTGTCTTCAGGTATTGATAAATACTGATAAAACTCCTTTTTGAAGTTTTTCATATCTAAACTTTCAATCCTTAAAATTCCACGTAAACATGTGTGACAACAATGACATTGTAAGTAATAAGGCAAAACCTTATACCTTAAGACCTAGAGCTGAAAGACCTGTTACAGGACATTCAAATGGAGGGTCAAGAATCACCAATAATAAACAATACCCCACCAATGTCCCTGGAGGAAAGGGAAAAACTCTTAAAACAAGTGTCAATAAAGAAGTCCAAAAACACATTGCAAGATCAAATTCACTCCCTCTCAACCCTACTGAATACCCTAACAATAAGAGTAAACAATATGATAGACCAGATCAACAATCTGGAGAAAAGGGCGGCACAGGGCTTTATAGAAGTCAACCAGGCTCTAGTGGATATAAGGTCTCTTCCACAAACAGTGACACCAAATACCACAGCAACACCTCCAGCCCCAGAAGAGGACCAAAAGATAAAAGTCAGCAAATGGAAGTGGGATTGGTATGCCCAAAACTACAACAACCCTTCTCAACAGGGATCCAGCAGTCACCCTTACAGGGGAAAGCCAAGGAGAGGCAGGGGAAATGGAATAAGACCGTGGTAAGTCATCCATCTTCTCAGGATCAATTATATAATCCTAACAATGAATTACTTATAGGTAATGAAATTAGTAGAGAGGTATTGGATATAATTGATAAGGATTTAAAAAATTATTCAATTGAAAATAACATGTTAGACTTGTCTTTCAATGAGGACAATGTACATAGTTTTATTGACCACCAGGAAAATACTATTAATATAAAAATGGAACCAAATGAATTAAATCTTGACCCTGATGATGAGTCTTCTGAATTGGACACAGACAAAATTGAATATTTTCTAAAAGAAAATCCAATGGAATCAAAAATAATTAGTAAATTATTATTAAGAATTGAAAAATTGGAAGAATTTTCTAGAGAGTCCATCAATAATATAGAAAGTGTATTATTCAACTTCACACAATCATTGAGTACAACAGCCAATAGGTTGAAAATTATTGAGAATTCAAATAATGAATTAATCAATGAAAAAAAAAGATTAAACTCTGATATTAAAAATTTAGAAAATAAATTAGAACATTCTCAGAATATTATGGCTACCATAGAGGGACATGTAAAATTGTCTTTTTCAAATGTAAATGATACCTTAACTCATGTACCTGTAATAAAATATAGGTTACAAAGAGTAGAAATTAAAGTAGCTAACATTTTGAAAAATACTGAAAAAATAAAAGATAATACCTCTTATGTAGAAAGAGTACCAGTTTTTATGAAACACTCTGAAGATAAACCAATGATTGAACATGAACATAGTATCATGGGCTCTGAGAATATAAAATCAGTAAAAGATGAAATAAATGATCATCTTTCTAAAGTAAGTGAATTAATCAATATTCCTCAGGTTAGGGAAGCAAAAACTAGCCAAAAAAACTGGCCTAAGTTAGATCAGTACCCTTCTTTTGACGGGGATTCAAAATCTGATTGGCAGCAATCCATACAAAGAATTGATAACTTAATATTTTCATAAAAATCACCTGATGAAGAAATTACTTCAAAGTTAATATCTTTATTTACAGATGTGGCCTTATTATGGTTTGAATCTGTATTGAGTGAGGGAATTAATTACTCCCAGAATGAATGGAAGGCACTAATTGAAAGGCAATTTGGTGGCCCAAAATTTAGAATCACTCAACAAAGATTGTATGAAAGAACAACATATAATCCAAATTCTGGAGATAAACCCATGGTCTTCTTAATGAATTTAATAAAAATCATGAAAGCTATGGATCCAAAAATGGATTATGAAGAGTGGAAAGAAAAAATAATATACAAGTTGCCTATATCAGTTAGAGACATTATTGTAGCTAGAACTGAAACCATCAGAGATACCTCTTGATTCATTAATATATGCAATGAGATATTATTAAACCACAAGTATGAAACCAAGTATAGTAATTACAGACAAAGTGTTGACGTGGTAAAACCTACTACAAGTAAGCTACCAGTGGAGAAGAAAAAACCTTCAGCTCCCCTTGTCCCTAAGAGACAAGAGAATAACACTTGTTACAAATGTAATGAACCTTGGGTTAAGGGTCACACGTGTAAGAAGAGAATAAATGTTATTGAAACTTCACAGAATTCTGAACCAAGTAATCATGAAGATGAGAACGTGGAATCCAGTGAGGATGGTAAAAGTAACATATCTTACAATGATGATGAAAATGAGATATTTGTATTAGAACAGGATATTATGTTCCTGAATGATGCTATACCTCATACAGACACATCTTTAACTTCCATAGAGGAAGCTGAAATAATTAAAGATGTATCTCATGATACTTACAAAATAACACCTATCAGAGCACCTGTTATCATATGTGGAAAAGAAATGAATGCCATTCTTGACACTGGGGCTGCAGGTAGTGTAGTTTCAATTAATACATTAATGAAACTTGATAGTAAGTACCAGGAAAAACTAGAACCTGTTCAGACAAAGAACTGGAGGGGTTTTGGTTCAGTAATAAATCCAATTGGCAAGTACAAAACTGCTGTATTCTTTAAATATAATAATGGATATGTTAGAGCAGTTTGTGAATTTGTAGTAATGGATAATAATAATTGTAGTGATTGGTTTATTATTGGCAATGATTTATTGACAAAATTTAGAATTAAACTAGATCCTGCAAACAGTTGTTTCACCATAGGCGTGAATGGTAAGAGAAAATTCAAAATATGTTCTGAAAATTCAGTGTATGCCATTTCTCCTAGAGAAGAACAACTGCAAGGTGGAAGAGCCACCACTGAAGTGGTTGAATTGGAAAATGAAATCCAAAAGGCCACTTTCAGTACTCAACTCTCAAAAATTGAAGAAGAAAATATTTTGAGATTGATTAAATCATATCCTATGGCATTTGCTCATGGTTCAAATGAACTAGGATTGGTCAAAGACCATGAGATGAAAATCTCTCTAAGCTGTGATTTGGATAATATTCCTGGCAGCCTAAAAAAGAAACCTTACCCAGAATTTCCTGCAAAAAGGAAAGATATTGAAGACAATATAAAAATGTTGTTGGAAATGGGTATTGTTAAAAAAGTGGACACAACACCTAAGTATTGTGTCAGTTCACCAGTATTAATCTCTTATGAAAAGGATAAGGCAAGATTATGTGGTGATTATAGAGCTCTGAATACATACACTGTAGATGATATTTACCCGCTACCAAGGATAGCTTCTATCCATGCTACCTTAAAAGGAGCAAAAGATATTTCCTGTCAGGATGGAAACAATGGTTACCATCAGATTTTCAATCATTTAAACAAATAACTAAGGTTAAATATACACCCTGGTACTAAATCCTTTATTCATATGCAACAAATGTGTAGAAAGCATGCAGAAGAATGCATCTAAAAAGCATTTGAATATGAAAATAAAAGGTGGGATAAATCTCATAAAGAATTCGAATTCAAAAAGGGAGATGAAGTCCACATATCAACACTACATTTTAACTTACAAGGTAATGTTAAATTAAAGGATCCCTTTGTAGAAATTTTTGTAGTAAGTAAAATGGTTGGTAATAATTCAGTGGAAGTCATATTATATGCTCCATATTATAGGAAACATCTAGTTTTATCTATCTCATTATTGAAACCTTACCATGAAAATAATTCTGACTTATTTCCAAAAAGAAGGGGAAGGCCTAAAAAGCAACCTGAAGAAATTGTGGAAAAAGCAGAGATTAAAAAATACTCAAGA
The DNA here is from genome assembly GCA_030280995.1 of Hemileia vastatrix. Lineage (NCBI taxonomy): Eukaryota > Fungi > Basidiomycota > Pucciniomycetes > Pucciniales > Zaghouaniaceae > Hemileia > Hemileia vastatrix. Next base: position 4,371,812 of record JASXTE010000006.1, read on the forward strand.
AAACAATCCTTACTAAAGAAAAAGGAACCAAGTATTTACTAAGATTTAAAGGGAAATCAAATGAATTTGATAAATAGATACCTGAGAAAGAAATTTCTAATTTATCCACCCTTCTTAAAAAATTTAAACAGAAATAAATCTCTGTTCAACCAGCTGAGGGGTTAAGAAACTAATACTCATAATATTTTATTATGTTTTATTTCTTTAAAGTTTAATCTTTAATGCTACAGAATTAATCTGAATACCTGAAAATTACAAATAAATAAATAAAATGTATAACTTATCATTTTTTTATTGTTTTTTTGGGTTGGCGAGTGTCAGCCTTTATATCCCCAGGACTGAGTAAAAAGTGCTTATAAGTTATGTTAAACACATGAACTATACATGGGAACAATAAATATGAGTACACAGACAGTATACATGTCAGTATAGTCTAGTATATAAGTATGATATAATAGTTTTATTTTATGGTCCTACTACTTATTGATAAATGATTTAGTGATTAAACCCCAGGGGAAGACTAATAAAATAGTTATACTCAAATAAAACTCACAATACTTGGATTTAAATGCGTGCTAGTGGTGGAAAATAGAAGAATAAAATATAGTTATAGCTTATATAAAGATAATATCAATTTATAAGGGCTTTATAATATATTTCTGAATGCTAATAATTGTATTGTAGTGTTTGTTTGTAGTGTAGTAATCGAATGATGATAATAAACCGTCAAAATCCCTTCTTACTTATACCCAAATCCACTGGAGTGCACAGACCTTCAATCCAGATGATGTCACTGCTATCCCTGGCAATTACAGCACTGTGAGGGCCCATCACCTCCCCATGGCGTCCACTTCAAGCAGTTTCAACACCCAGACCTCCAGTAAGGACCCTCCATCACTATTAATAATAACACAGAGTCATACCATAAATAGAAAACCCAGATAAAAGCGGATACCATAAAGAAACAGGTAAAATAAATAATCAAAAAGAGATTTAATGAAACTAAAAGCATATAAAGGAAACAAATAAAATTTCCAAGCCCCCAATAACATCCCCAAGCATCCACATTAACCCAGAAACATCCTTCCAACCCATAAATCCGTGAATAACCATCCAAGGAAGTAATTTTAGTTGTCCAAACTGGGTGTATGCGCCTGATATAGGTGTCTATGCTTCTGTAGGCGTTTTGAGTCCACTGATTTCGTCCATATGACCTAAAATAAGCAGAAAAACAAATGTCATAGGCTATTAAGGGGCTAAAACCCACTTATATACCTAAATATACATAATATACTGCATATTTCACTGAATATGAGATTTATGTATACATATAAGCTTATGTATGTCAATAATTACTTCATATCACTTAAGATAAGTATATTATGACTCCATTACCACCTTAATAAGTATTATTAGGCCATGGATAAGCTATTTAAACTATTATAAATTATATAATAGAATAATAATTATATATATATATAATAAAATAATATATATTATTATTTAACCTTATTTTTAAGATATAAGCTTAATCTACTTAAGGTTATTTTATTTTAAGCATAAGAAATACTCAGTCCTAAGGATATTTAGGCTGACACTCCCTCACCCCAAAAAAAACAATAAAAAAAATGTTAAGACATTTTAATTAAACTTAAGGAGTGAAATAATAAAATAAAAAAAATAATTTTTATAATACATATACTGAATGAACAGTATTATTTAGATTTAAATTTTTTCAAGAGATTTTTAAGATCAGAGATTTCATTTTCTGGAATCCACTGGTCATATTCACTTGATTTATTTTTAAATCTTAATAGATACTCAACTCCCTTTTCTTTAGTAAGGTGTCTCTTTTTAAGTATCTTTTCAATTTCTGCCTTTTCCACTATTTCTTCAGGTTGCTGTTTATGCCTTCCTGATCTTCTTGGAAATAGAGCAGTATCATTAGAATGGTATGGTTTTATAAGAGAAATAGGAAATACTGGATGTTTTCTATCATAAGGTGCATATAGAATAACCTCAACAGCATTATTACCAACCATCTTTTTAACTACAAATGGTCCAATGAATGGATCCTTCAATTTAACATTACCATTTAAATTGAAATGTAGCGTTGAAATAAGGACTTCATCACCCTCTTTGAACATTTGTTCTTTATGGGCTTTATCCCATCTTTTCTTTTCATACTCAAAAGCCTTATTTATACATTCTTGAGCATGTTTTCTGCATAGTTCCTGCATCTGAAGAAAAGATTTAGTACCTGGATGAATATCCAATCTAGGTAACTTATTAAGAGTTTTAGCAGGGGTATTAGGTACATAACCCAACCATAACTCAAATGGCTTTTTGCCAGTGACAGAATGTACTGTACTATTATATGCAAATTCTAAACCTGGGATAAGGGTTACCCAATCATGCGTGAATTTGTCATTGTCTTTAAAATTAAGACCAAAAGCACAGTATCTTCTTATCATATCTTTTAAGGTTTGTATCATTCTTTCTGCTAGCCCATCAGTTTGTGGATGGTGTGCTGTAGAAAGTTTTAATTGACACCCTGAAACATCCATAAGTGACGTCCAGAACTCAGAAGTAAATTTAGGATCTCTGTCAGAAACTATTGCTTTGGGGAAACCTGCTGTATTTAAAATTTGTGTCCACCATAAAAAATCTAAGTCCTTTGCAGAAACCTCTTTGTGGGTAGGAATACATTTACACATCTTTGTAAATCTATCTACAATTACCCAGCAGGAGTTATAACTCTTATGCCCTGCTATTGGCAAACCTGTTACAAAGTCCATGTTAATGATTTCCCATGGAGCTTTTGGTTGCTCAATTTGTTGTAATAAACCAGCTCTTTTTCCTGTTAATCTTTTAGATTTTTGACAAGAATCACATGTTTCAACATATTTCTGAACATCCTCAGACATCTTAATCCACCAAGCTGTGTTTTTACCCTGGTTAATGTTTTATGGTAGTCAAAATGACCTGCTAATATATCATCATGACATATACTTAACATTAACTCCTTCATTGAAGGGGGAATTACAATTACATTACTTAATTTTTTCTTGTAATATATAAAACCATCCTCAATGGAAAATTTTCCTTTTTCTAATGCCTCTTTATACTTAATTGGTAATGTTTTTATTAGAACATTCATTGAGGCATTAGATGGATCATTTAATATTGTAGTTAATTTACTTAAGTCTGGATCTGAATTATAATTATCAAGAATTGATTGCATAAATTCATCCTCAAGATCTACAATATAAATGCCATAAATGTTAATAATCTCTGACTCAGGAACATAAGCAGGATTATCATCATTATTAGGCAGAGGTACTCTAGATAACAGATCTACATTAGAGTGCAAGGTTCCTGCTCTATGTGTAATAGTCATGCGTCCTCTGTATTCTTGTACAGCTAATTGCCATCTAAACATGTGTCTATTAGGAGTTTTCATGTTTAAGAGTGACTTAACTGCACTACAGTCAGTGATTAACTCAAATTCTTGGTCCTCAAGGTAGTAATGTAGCTTTTCAAGAGCCCATACTACTTCCAAACATTCAAGTTGAGTAGCACCATATTTCAATTCACTACTTCTCAGAGTACGTGAAATATAGCAGATTACTACTTCTGACATTTTACCTTCAATAAGTTGTTTTTGATGTAAAGCAGCACCTAGTCCAATAAAACTTGCATCTGTATATAATACAAAAGGTAATTGGAAATCTGGTAATCCCAAGATAGGAGCTGTCATTAAACATTCTTTCAACTTATTAAAAGCTTGTTGTCTTTCATTATTCCAAATGAAAGCTTCTGATTTCTTTATCAGTGTGGTCAGTGGTGCAGCAATTGATTGGTAGTTTTTTATATATTGTCTATAATAACCACACATTCCAAGAAAAGATTGTACATCCTTCACATTTTGAGGAATGCCAATATTCTTTATTGCAGCCACCTTATTTTGGTCTACACATATTTGTAAGCCAGATACAATATGACCAAGCACTTTTAAAGATTCAAACTCAAATTTACATTTTTTCAATGCAAGGGTCATTTTTATTTCATCTATTTTCTGAAATACTTTCCTTAAATGGATTAAGTGTTCATCAAAAGTTTTAGAGAACACTATGATGTCATCAATGTATACCATTAACCATCCCTCAATCATTTCATTATGGAATGTTATATCCATTAACTTTTGAAATACTGATGGAGCATTTTTTGGTCCAAATGGCATTCTGACATACTTATAAATTCCCATTTGTGTTGTTATCAACAAAAAGTTCTGTGAATTCTTTTCAACAGGAATTTGATGGTACCCTTTATTTCCATCTAGGCAACTTATATATTTAGCACCTTTAAGGGTAGCATGTATAGAGGCAATCCTTGGCAAGGGATAAATATCATCTACTGTAAATGTATTTAATGCTCTATAATCACCGCACAGTCTTGCTTTATCTTGTTCATAAGAAATCAGCACTGGTGATATTACACAATATTTTGGTGTAGTTTCAACCTTCTCAAGAATGTTCATTTTTAATAAAATAGGGTATGGTTTCTTTTTAAGACTAGCAGGAATATTATCCATATCACAGGTTAAACTTATTTTCATTTCATGATCTTTTACAAGGCCAAGTTCATTTGTACCATGTGCAAAAGCCATTGGAAAAGCGTTAATTAATTCCAAAATATTATCTTTCTCAGATTCACTTATCTGAGTGCCAAATGATGCTTTTGAAATTTCTGTTTCCAGAAGTTCCATCTCATTGGATTCTCTTCCTTTAGACGGGGAATTTGTTACTGACTCAATGTGTAAGACTGTGTTAAAAGAATTTATTTTAAATTTCCTTTTACCATACATGCCAATTGTAAAATTGTTATTAGCAGGGTCTAATTTTACACCAAATTTAGTCAGAATATCATTTCCAATGATAAAAAAGTTACTACAATTTGTATTATCCATTACTACAAAGTCACAAGTTACCCTTACATAACCATGTTGGTGTTTAAAGAAAACAGCAGCTTTGTATTTACCAACGGGGTGTAGTACTGATCCAAAACCTCTCCAATTTTTATTTTGAAGTGGTTCAAGCTTAAACTTATATTCACTATCAATTTTCTGTAATGTATTAGTGGAAACAACTGAACCAGCAGCTCCTGTGTCCAATACTATATTAACATTTTCACCAGAAATGATAGCTGGAACCATGATAGGTGTCATTCTAAAGTTATCAGCTTGTATATCCTTAATGATTTCAGCATCCTCAAAATTCATTAAAGATTCATTTGAGTCCATATTTAATATTGGATTTTCAAAGATGGACAAATCATCTTCCAACATACAGACTTCATTTTCATCACTATATGAGATATTGCTGTCATAATCACTTGATTCTTTACTTTTTTCAGTTTCAGTTTCAGATTCACGTTGATTTTCAACAATATTTATGTTTTTCTCACATTTGTGACCTTTGACCCAAGGTTTGTTACACTTATAACAAGTATTTGTTTCATACTTTTTAGGTACTACAGGTGCAGTAGGTTTTTTCTGCTTCTCCTGAAGTGTTTTTGAATTCTGAGTTTTTACAGGTTCAACATGATGCTTATAAGTGGAATACCTTGATTCATACTTATGGTTTAATAATATTTCATTGCAAATATTAATAAAGTCAGAATATTCAGTAACATTTAATGTTCTAGCTACAACAATGTCTCTGACAGATATAGGTAATTTGTATATTATCTTATCTTTCCATAAGTTAAAATCCATATGAGGCTCAATGGCTTTTAATATTTTGTTTAAATTCATTAAAAATACCATAGGTTTGTTACCATTCAACGGATTATACCTAGTCTTCTCATACAGTCTCTGCTGAGTAAGCCTGAATTTAGAACCTCCAAATTGTTTTTCAATAAGTTGTTTCCATTCAGCCCAAGAGTAGTCTCTACCCTCACTTAAGACAGCTTCAAACCATAATAAAGCAACATGCTTAAATAAAGAAATTAATTTTGATGTTATCTCTTCATCTGGTAACTTATATGAGAATTTAAAGTTGTCAATTCTTTGAATAAAATGTTGCCAATCAGAGCTGGCTTCCCCATCATAAGTTGGGTACTGATCTATCTTAGGCCAGTTCTTCTGATTGGATTTTATCTCACTAATCTTAGGTAAATTCAACAACTCATTCACTTTTGATAAATGGTCTTGTATTTCTTCCTGCACGGATTTGTGACTTACATTTTCAGATTTGACACTACCACCAGATGGTTTTAATTGTGGTGGTACAGGGAAGGAATGAGATTCACTTTTGCCAATGAAAGGATTATTATTATATTGATTATACTTATGATTATCCTGGTTCATTAGTAGATTGGCTGTTTCAATCTCAACTTTAGTTAATCTTTGTAGCAACTCAGAGACACTTTGATTTGTCTGGGAAAAAGATAACTTTGTTCTTGATTCAGTTTTTAATAAATGTGTTTCATATAATTTTTCTAACTCACAAAATTTTTTTGAAAGGTCATTATATTTATTACTTAATGAATCATATTTAAGAGTTAGAGACAAATGTTCTTTCTCTAATTCCTTATTACGTGTTGCTAATTGAGAAATGTTCAATTTCAAGGATGAAATTGTATCACTAGTGAGCTTAACTGTCTGTTCCTCACAATCAGTCATTCTATTCCACAATGCTGAAACAATTCTATGGACAGTTGGATTATTGTTAAAATATTCCATGTCCTCCTTTTCAATTCTCTCACTCTCCTGTGAACTTCTCATCTCACTAGTAGGTGGTTGCAACTGAGGATTAACTGTATTATCATTGTATATAGTACTGTTATTATGGACAAAAGACAAGTCAGGTGTATCTACTCTAAAACCTAAATTTCTTAAATCCTCCTCTATTTTTTGTACAGATTTAACATCAATAGAATTACCTAAATTGTAATTATCAGTATTATGTCTAATCTGAGAGGGTAAGTTACTTACCAAGGGATGGTTGCCAGTCCTGATTTTTGGCGCTTTTTTCCCTTGTAAGGGTGAGCTGAGGAAGTCAGATGAGGGGGTGGATCCCTGTTGCAACTGTGGCTTGTCCACTGTTGGTGAAACCAGTCCCATTTCCATTTGTCTACCAGGATTTTCTCCTGGGAGTGAGTGGACCCTCCTTGGGTAGGGGGTTGCTGATTTGATTGACTGGGCTGGCCTCCCTTTAATTCGGCCATTGCCTGATTCATCTGCTGAAACCCTACCTTGCAATTGTTTTGCAACTGCTCTACTTCTTTGAACATGAGAGATTTTGATTCCTCCAACTTCAGAACCTGTTTGGCCAGGTGGGACAGTTGATCCTGAAGAGGAGGAGACATCTTTTTGATAGTTATCTTTTTTAAGAGGGCGTCCTTTTCCTCTATACTCATGCTTTCTGGCTGGGGGTACTGTTGTCCCTCCATGGTGATGTCCTGGAAAGTTTTTTTTAGCTTTAGACCTGGTATTATAAGCAGGCTGTTCACTTACACTATCCTGGGGAGCACTCATATTGTTCAGAATGACAATATTTTACGTCTACAAAAGGAAAAAACTCTATGGAATTAGTAGACAAAAGATATTAGCAATTATATTACTAATAAAAAAGCAATGGAGCTTACCCTGAATTTATATACTTATTTATTTAAATAAAATGTAAGAAAAATTTGAAAAAATCTGTTAAAAATATAATAATAAGCATAACTAGACCTTTATAAGGGTGAATAATTAGCTTACCAAGCTTTAACCAAATACCAATTTTATTGGGTTTTATATTGGTGTCCAAATACCAAGTAAAATTGGGTTTATATTGGGTACAGTTACTACTGTAAATACCTAATTTTTATGATAAAAAATGAGTAAAATTAGTATAAGGGTTCTTTTCCGCAATAACTGGGCTATGATGACCCACTAATATGCAGCAGACCCAAATATTTGGTTTGTTTTGAGCTATACTAAGTAAAAATCATGTTCTAAGGCTTATACTAAATAATCAATAATAATCAAGGAAAGACCCCCAATTGTCAGTATGTCTAGTATAAAAGTATGATATAATAGTATTTATTTATGGTACTACTACTTATTGATAAATGATTTAGTGATTAAACCTCAGGGGAAGACTAATAAAATAGTTATACTCAAATAAAACTCACAATACTTGGATTTAAATGCGTGCTTAGTGGTGGAAAATAGATAAATAGAATATAGTTATAGCTTATATAATGATAATATCAAATTATAAAAGGCTTTATAATATATTTCTGAATTCTAATAATTGTATTGTAGTGTTTGTTTGTAGTGTAGTAATTGAATGATGATAATAAACCGTCAAAATCCCTTCTTACTTATACCCAAATCCACTGGAGTGCACAGACCTTCAATCCAGATGATGTCACTGCTATCCCCGGCAATTACAGCACTGTGAGGTCCCATCACCTCCCCATGGCGTCCACTTCAAGCAGTTTCAACACCCAGACCTCCAGTAAGGACCCTCCATCACTATTAATAATAACACAGAGTCATACCATAAATAGAAAACCCAGATAAAAGCGGATACCATAAAGAAACAGGTAAAATAAATAATCAAAAAGAGATTTAATGAAACTAAAAGCATATAAAGGAAACAAATAAAATTTCCAAGCCCCCAATAACATCCCCAAGCATCCACATTAACCCAGAAACATCCTTCCAACCCATAAATCCGTGAATAACCATCCAAGGAAGTAATTTTAGTTGTCCAAACTGGGTGTATGCGCCTGATATAGGTGTCTATGCTTCTGTAGGCGTTTTGAGTCCACTGATTTCGTCCATATGACCTAAAATAAGCAGAAAAACAAATGTCATAGGCTATTAAGGGGCTAAAACCCACTTATATACCTAAATATACATAATATACTGCATATTTCACTGAATATGAGATTTATGTATACATATAAGCTTATGTATGTCAATAATTACTTCATATCACTTAAGATAAGTATATTATGACTCCATTACCACCTTAATAAGTATTATTAGGCCATGGATAAGCTATTTAAACTATTATAAATTATATAATAGAATAATAATTATATATATATATAATAAAATAATATATATTATTATTTTAACCTTATTTTTAACATATAAGCTTAATCTACTTAAGGTTATCTTATTTTAAGCATAAGAAATACTCAGTCCTAAGGATATTTAGGCTGACAATACATAAGTAAAATTATGATAATACACAAAAAAATGCCATTATAACCCCTTATATACATGCATATATCCACCTTTTATAGGTCTTATGTACTTAATTATAAGTTGGAATATGTTAGGGTAATCTTAAGAACTTAATTGTAAGGCTACATAATTTTTAAGTACACTTAAAGCTGTTATATTCATTGTTTTACGCAAAAAACAAGAAATGTTCTTTATTTCACTTAAAAGTTGACTATATGCACTATAAAATTGAGAATATCAAAATTGCGCTTTGACAGATCAATTGGGCTCATTTAGGACTATTGGTTTGGCTATTTAAATGCATAAAAATAACACTTTTCAAATTTGGTGTTTTTTATGCCAGAAATCGCTTCAGTGTACTGGCCACACACTGCCTGCTTTTTTCCCATGTGAATAACTTCATTTTTAGCAAATTTAGCTTTTTCACACTATAATCACCCCACATTCTATGCCCACTTTTGGGAAACACACTAAAGTAGGCGACAGGTGCTTATTTAGTGTCCTAGCTTAATTAATAGTGCATTGACCTTGTTTATATGCACTAATTTCATTAATAACCTCACTCTTGGTGTCTTATTTCATCACCCCGCTTAAATTCGCCTAATTTTAGTCAAGGATTTACCCGTGCAAGCACCTGCCAAGGACTGCATGTAGTTACTCCACATCTCATGCTCTTTTTTGAGTTTTTGGGTAGTTTCTCAGTCAATATTGATTATTTTTGGATGGGAATTTCACGTAGTATAATGTCAGGATTAGCCCCTCCATTTCTACAGTAAATCCCCCTTATTATTAAGCTATTATTAACCTTAAAAAGTCTCCTTTATTCTTTTATATTATTGTTTTATATGCATATACTCTCTTTTTGTCTTTTTCTTTAATTTTGATGGATTTCCCTTATTATCACAGGATTTTGACAGTTGTTACTTGTCTAATTATGTCATGGGTCACTATTGATGTTGATGGGCAGGTCTATTAGTTTTTTTGAGGCGTCATAAACTGTGTATTGGATGTTACATCAAGGGATTTATTGGGGAACTCAGTGTGTATAAAAGGAGGAGGTTTTTGATTCTTGTTTCTACATTTGTTATCACTTAAATTTTACCAATATAACCAAATAAATTACAATACATATCAATTAGTACTTTTATAAGACTTTTGAATAGTATCTGAATTATAAAATCTATTTTTCTACCAACTACAAAGATTGTAAGCCATATATAAAATTAGTGAGAATTATATTACTGAGACCTTTAATTTTGATTACATTTTACAACTTAGTGGATTAGTACTACAGTATTCATATAGGACCATTAAAATCTTCTAGACAACTGACCATACAAGCTAGTTCACGTCTTTGTACTTGACCTTAGCCTGACAAGTATATTATGTATATTTAGGTCTATAAGTGGTTTTTAGCCTCTTAATAGCCTATAACCTTTGTTTTTCTGCTTATTGTATGTCATATGGACGAAATCAGTGGATTCAAAACGCCTACAGAAGCATAGACATCTATATCAGGCGCATACACTCAGTTTGGACAACTTAATCTGCTTCCTTAGATGGATATTCACGGATTTATGGGTTGGGAGGTCATTGCTGGGTTAATATGGATGCTTGGGGATGTTATTGGGGGCTTGGAAATTTCATTTGTTTCCTTTATATGCTTTGGGTTTCATTAAATCTCTTTTGGATTGCTTATTTTACCTGTTTCTTTATGGTATCCGCTTTTATCTGGATTTTCTAATTATGTTTTGGGTCTGTGTTATCATTAATTGTGATGGAGGGTCCTTACTGGAGGTCTGGGTGTTGAATCTGCTTGAAGTGGACGCCATGGGGAGCTGATGAGCCCTCACAGCTCTGTAATTGCCAGGGATAGCAGTGACTTCATCTGGATTGAAGGTCTGTGCACTCCAGGGGATTTGGGTATAAGTAAGGAGGGGTTTTGCTGGTTATTTATCATCAATTACTTACTAAAATTCAATACAACACTTCAATACAATTATTAGCATTCAGAAATATATTATAAAGCCTTTTATAATTTGATATTATCATTATATAAGCTATAACTATATTCTATTTATCTATTTTCCACCACTAAGCACGCATTTAAATCCAAGTATTGTGAGTTTTATTTGAGTATAACTATTTTATTAGTCTTCCCCTGAGGTTTAATCACTAAATCATTTATCAATAAGTAGTAGTACCATAAATAAATACTATTATATCATACTTTTATACTAGACATACTGACAATTGGGGGTCTTTCCTTGATTATTATTGATTATTTAGTATAAGCCTTAGAACATGATTTTTACTTAGTATAGCTCAAAACAAACCAAATATTTGGGTCTGCTGCATATTAGTGGGTCATCATAGCCCAGGTATTGCGGAAAAGAACCCTTATACTAATTTTACTCATTTTTTATCATAAAAATTAGGTATTTACAGTAGTAACTGTACCCAATATAAACCCAATTTTACTTGGTATTTGGACACCAATATAACACCCAATAAAATTGGTATTTGGTTAAAGCTTGGTAAGCTAATTATTCAACCTTATAAAGGTCTAGTTATGCTTATTATTATATTTTTAACAGATTTTTTAGAATTTTTCTTATATTTTATTTAAATAAATAAAGATGTAAATTCAGGGTAAGCTCCATTGCTTTTTTATTAGTAATAACATTACTAATAACTTTTGTCTACTAATTCCATAGAGTTTTTCCTTTCTTTAGACGTGATATATTGTCATTATTTACAATATGAGTGCTCCTCAGGACAGTGTAAGTGAAAAGCCTGCTTATAATACCAAGTCTAAAGCTAACAAAAACTATCCAGGACATAACCATGGAGGGTCAGTCATACCCCCAGGCAGAGAACATGAGCATAGAGGAAAAAGACACCCTTTTAAAAAAGATAACCATAAAAAAGATGTCTCCTCCTCTTCAGGATCATCTATCCCACTTGGCCAAACAGGTTTTGAAGTTGGAAGAATCCAAGGCACTCATTCTCAAAGAGGTAGATCAATTACAGAACAGTTGCAAGGTAGGGTTTCAACAAATGAATCAAACACTGGAAGAGCTAAAGGGAGGCCAGCCAAGTCAACCAAGTCAGCAACCCCCTATCCAAGGCGTGTCACATCACTCCCAGGAGAAAATCCTGGTAGACAAATGGAAGTGGGACTGGTTCCATCAACAATGGACCAGCCACAGCTGCAACAGGGATCCTCCACCTCATCAGACTTCCTCAGTTCACCCCTACAAAGGAAAAAAGCACCAAAAATCAGGACTGGAATCTATCCCTTGGTAAGTAGATTACCCTCTCAGATTGAACACAATACTGATAATTACAATATACGTAATACTATTGATGTTAAATCTGTGCAGAAAATAGAGGAGGATTTAAGAAATTTAGGTTTTGATGTAGATACACCTGACTTGCCTTTTGTCCAAAATAACAGTACTATTCATAATAATAATAAAGTTAATCCTCAGTTGCCACCACTTACTAGTGAGATGAGAAGTCCACAGGAGAGTGAGAGAATTGAAAAGGAAGACATGGAGTATTTCAACAATAATCCAACTGTCCATAGATTTGTTTCAGCATTGTGGAATAGAATGACTGATTGTGAGGAACAGACAGTTAAGCTCACTAGTGATACAATTTCATCCTTGACATTAAATATTTCTCAACTGGAAACATTTAATAAAGAATTGGAGAAAGAATATTTGTCTCTAACTCTTAAATATGATTCATTGAGTAACAAATATAGTGAACTTTCAAACAAATTCTGTGAGTTGGAAAAATTGTATGAAGCACACTTGTTGAAAATTGAATCAAGAACTAAGTTATCTTTTGCCCAGACTAATCAAAGTGTCTCTGAGCTACTACAAAGATTAACTAAAGTTGAGATTGAGACTTCCAATCTACTAATGAATCAGGATAATCATAAGTATACTCAATATAACAATAATCCTTTCATTGGCAAGAGTGAATCTCATTGCTTCCCTGTACCACCACAACTAAAGCCATCTGGTGGTAGTGTCAAATCTGAAAATGTAAGTCACAAATCCATACAGGAAGAAATACAAGACCATTTATCAAAAGTAAATGAGTTATTGAATTTACCTAAGATTAGTGAGATAAAATCCAATCAGAAGAGCTGGCCTAAGATAGATCAGTACCCAACTTATGATGGGGAGGCCAGCTCTGATTGGAAACATTTTATTCAAAGAATTGACAACTTGAAATTCTCATATAAGTTACCAGATGAAGAAATAACATCAAAATTAATTTCTTTATTTAAGGATGTTGCTTTATTATGGTTTGAAGCTTTATTGAGTGAGGGTAAAGATTACTCTTGGGATGAATGGAAATAACTTTTTGAAAAACTATTTGGAGCTTCTAAATTCAGGCTTACTCAGCAGAGACTTCATGAGAAAACTAGGTACAATCCGTTGAATGGTGACAAACCTATGGTATTTTTAATGAATTTAAATAAAATATTAAAAGCCATTGAAGCTAATATGGATTTTAACTTATGGAAAGATAAGATAATATATAAATTACCTATATCTATCAGAGACATTGTTGTTGCTAGAACATTAAATGTTACTGAATATTCTGACTTTATTAATATTTGCAATGAAATATTATTAAACCATAAGTATGAATCAAGGTATTCCACTTATAAACAAAATGTTGAACCTGTGAAAAATAAGAATTCAAAAACACTTCAGGAGAAGCAGAAAAAACCTACTGCACCTGTAGTACCTAAAAAGTATGAAACAAATACTTGTTATAAGTGTAACAAACCTTGGGTTAAAGGTCAAAAATGTGAGAAAAATATAAATATTGTTGAAAATCAACGTGAATCTGAAACTGAAACTGAAAAAAGTAAATAATAAAGTGATTATGACGGCAATATCTCATATAGTGATGAAAATGAAGTCTGTATGTTGGAAGATGATTTGTCCATCTTTGAAAAGCCAATATTAAATATGTACTCAAATGAATCTTTAATGAATTTCGAGAATGCTGAAATCATTAAAGATATACCAGCTGATAACTTTAAAATGACACCTATCACAGTTACAGCTATCATTTCTAATGAAAATGTTAATATATTATTGGACACAGGAGCTTCTGGTTCTGTTGTTTCTACTAATACATTACAGAAAATTGATAGTGAATATAAGTCTAAGCTTGAACCCCTTCAAAGTAAAAATTGGAGAGGTTTTGGATCAGTGCTAAACCCTGTTGGTAAATACAAATCTGCTGTTTTCTTTAAACATCAACATGGTTATGTAAGAGTAACTTGTGACTTTTTAGTAATGGAAAATACTAACTTTAGTAACTGTTTTATCATTGGAAATGAAATTCTGATTAAGTTTGGTGTAAAATTAGACCCTGCTAATAACAATTTTACAATTGGCATGAATAATAAAAGGAAATTTAAAATTAATTCTTTTAACACAGTCTTACACATTGAGTCAGTAACAAATTCTCCGTGCAAAGGAAGAGAATCCGATGAGATGGAAATTCTGGAAACAAAAATTTCTAAAGCATCATCTGGCACTCAGATAAGTGAAGCTGAGAAAAATAATATTTTGGACTTAATTAAAGCATTTCCAATGGCTTTTGCACATGGTACAAATGAGCTTGGCCTTCTAAAAGATCATGAGATGAAAATTAGTTTAACCTGTGATATGGATAATATTCCTGCTAGTCTTAAAAAGAAACCATACCCTGCTTCACCAATGAAGAGGAAAGACATAGAGGATAATATTAAGATGTAATTAAAAATGAAAATTCTTGAGAAGGTTGAAACTACACAAAAATATTGTGTAATATCACCAGTGCTAATTTCTTATGAACAAGATAAAGCAAGACTGTGCGGTGATTATAGAGCATTAAATAAATT
Source organism: Hemileia vastatrix (assembly GCA_030280995.1). Classification (NCBI taxonomy): domain Eukaryota; kingdom Fungi; phylum Basidiomycota; class Pucciniomycetes; order Pucciniales; family Zaghouaniaceae; genus Hemileia; species Hemileia vastatrix. The sequence goes on from JASXTE010000006.1 coordinate 4,386,985, forward strand.
TACAGTAGATGATATTTATCCCTTGCCAAGGATTGCCTCTATACATGCTACCCTTAAAGGTGCTAAGTATATAAGTTGCCTAGATGGAAATAAAGGGTACCATCAAATTCCTGTTGAAAAGAATTCACAGAACTTTTTGTTGATAACAACACAAATGGGAATTTATAAGTATGTCAGAATGCCATTTGGACCAAAAAATGCTCCATCAGTATTTCAAAAGTTAATGGATATAACATTCCATAATGAAATGATTGAGGGATGGTTAATGGTATACATTGATGACATCATAGTGTTCTCTAAAACATATGATGAACACTTAATCCATTTAAAGAAGGTATTTCAGAAAATGGATGTAATAAAAATGACCCTTGCATTGAAAAAATGTAAATTTGGGTTTGAATCTTTAAAAGTGCTTGGTCATATTGTATCTGGCTTACAAATATGTGTAGACCAAAATAAGGTGGCTGCAATAAAGAATATTGTCATTCCTCAAAATGTAAAGGAAGTACAATCTTTTCTTGGCATGTGTGGTTATTATAGACAATTTATAAAAAACTACCAATTAATTGCTCCACCATTGACCACACTGATAAAGAAATCAGAAGCTTTCATTTGGAATATTGAAAGACAACAGGCTTTTGTTAAGTTGAAAGAATGTTTGATGACAGCTCCTATCTTGGGATTACCAGATTTCCAATTACCTTTTGTATTATATACAGATGCAAGTTTTATTGGTCTGGGTGCTGCTTTACATCAAAAACAACTTATTGAAGGTAAAATGTCAGAAGTAGTAATCTGCTATATTTCACGTACTCTGAGAAGTAGTGAATTGAAATATGGTGCTACTCAACTTGAATGTTTGGAAGTAGTATGGGCTCTTGAAAAGCTACATTACTACCTTGAGGACCAATAATTTGAGTTAATCACTGACTGTAGTGCAGTTAAGTCACTCTTAAACATGAAAACTCCTAATAGACACATGTTTAGGTGGCAATTAGCTGTACAAGAGTACAGAGGACAGATGACTATTACACATAGAGCAGGAACCTTGCACTCTAATGTACATCTGTTATCTAGAGTACCTCTGTCTAATAATGATGATAATCCTGCTTATGTTACTGAGTCAGAGATTATTAACATTTATGGCATTTATATTGTAGATCTTGAGGATGAATTTATGCAATCAATTCTTGATAATTATGATTCAGATCCTGACTTGAGTAAACTCACTACAATATTAAATGATCCATCTAATGCTTCAATGAATGTTTTAATAAAAACATTACCAATTAAGTATAAAGAGGCATTAGAAAAAGGAAAATTTTCCATTGAGGATGGTTTTATATATTACAGGAAAAAATTAAGTAATGTAATTGTTATTCCCCCTTCAATGAAGGAGTTAATGTTAAGTATATGTCATGATGATATATTAGCAGGTCATTTTGACTTCCATAAAACATTAACCAGAGTAAAAAACACAGCTTGGTGGATTAAAATGGAGGATGATGTTCAAAAATATGTTGAGACGTGTGATTCTTGTCAAAAATCTAAAATATTAACAGGCAAAAGAGCTGGTTTATTACAAAAAATTAAGCAACCCAAAGCTCCATGGGAAATAGTTAACATGTACTTTGTAACAGGTTTGCCAATAGCAGGGAATAAGAGTTATAACTCCTGCTGGGTAGTTGTTGATAGATTTACAAAAATGTGTAAATTTATTCCTACTCATAAAGAGGTTTCTGCAAAGGACTTAGCTATTTTATGGTGGACACAAATGTTAAATATAGCAGGTTTCTCCAAAGCAATAGTTTCTGACAGAGATCCTAAATTTACTTCTGAGTTCTGGACATCACTTATGGATGTTTCAGGGTGTCAATTAAAACTTTCTACAGCACACCATCCACAAACAGATGGGCTAGCAGAAAGAATGATACAAACTTTAGAAGATATGATAAGAAGATATTGTGCTTTTGGTCTTAACTTTAAAGACAATGACAAATTCACGTGTGATTGGATGACCCTTATCCCAGGTTTAGAATTTGCATACAATAGTACAGTACATTCTGTCACTGGCAAAAAACCATTTGAGTTATGGTTGGGTTATGTACCTAATACCCCTGCTAAAACTCTTAATAAATTACCTAGATTGGATATCCATCCAGGTACTAAGTCTTTTCTTCAGATGCAAGAATTATGCAGAAAACATGCTCAAGAATGTATAAATAAGGAATTTGAGTATGAGAAGAAAAGATGGGATAAACCCCATAAAGAACAAATATTCAAAGAGGGTGATGAAGTCCTTATTTCTACACTACATTTCAATTTAAATGGTAATTTTAAATTGAAGGATCCATTCATTGGACCATTTGTAGTGAAAAAGATGGTTGGTAACAATGCTGTTGAGGTTATTCTATATGCACCATATGATAGAAAACATCCAGTATTTCCTATATCTCTTATAAAACCATACCATTCTAATGATACTTCTCTATTTCCACAAAGATCTGGAAGGCATAAACAGCAACCTGAAGAAATAGTTGAAAAAGCCGAAATTGAAAAGATACTTAAAAAGAGACACCTTACAAAAGAAAAAGGAGTTGAGTATCTATTAAGATTTAAAAATAAATCAAGTGAATATGACCAGTGGATTCCAGAAAATGAAATCTCTGATCTTAAAAATCTCTTGAAAAAATTCAAATCAAGATAATACTGTTTATTCAGTATATGTATTATAGAAAATTTTAAAAATTATTTTTCTATTTCACTCCTTACTATTGATTAAAATGTCTTAACATTTTTTATTGTTTTCTTTGGGTGAGGGAGTGTCAGTCTAGATATCCCTAGGACTGAGTATTTCTTATGTTTAAAATAAGATAACGTTAAGTAAATTAAGCTTATCTCTTAAAAATAAGGTTAAAACAAATATATATATGATTATAATACATATATATATAATTATTACACTATTATATAGTTTATAGTAGTTTAAATAGCTTATCCATAGCCTATTAATACTTATTAAGGTATTAATGGAGTCATAATATACTTATCTTAAGTGATATTAAGTAATTATTGACATACATAAGCTTAAATGTATACATAAAGCTCATATTCAGTGAAATATGCAGTATATTATGTAAATTTAGGTCTATAAGTGGGTTTTAGCCTCTTAATAGCCTATAACCTTTATTTTTCTGCTTATTTTAGGTCATATGGATGAAATCAGTGGATTTACAATGCCTACAGAAGCATAGACATCTATATCAGGTGCATACACTCAGTTTGGACAACTTAATCTGCTTCCTTAGATGGATATTCACGGATTTATGGGTTGGGAGGTCATTGCTGGGTTAATATGGATGCTTGGGGATGTTATTGGGGGCTTGGACATTTCATTTGTTTCCTTTATATGCTTTGGGTTTCATTAAATCTCTTTTGGATTGCTTATTTTACCTGTTTCTTTATGGTATCCGCTTTTATCTGGATTTTCTAATTATGTTTTGGGTCTGTGTTATCATTAATTGTGATGGAGGGTCCTTACTGGAGGTCTGGGTGTTTAATCTGCTTGAAGTGGAAGCCATGGGGAGGTGATGGGCCCTCACAGTTCTGTAATTGCCGGGGATAGCAGTGACATCATCTGGATTGAAGGTCTGTGCACTCCAGGGGATTTGGGTATAAGTAAGGAGGGATTTTGCTGGTTATTTATCATCAATTACTTACTGAAATTCAATCCAACACTTCAATAAAATTATTAACATTTAGAAATATATTATAAAGTATTTTATAAGTTGATATTATCATTATATATGCTATAACTATATTCTATTTATCTATTTTCCACCACTAAGCACGCATTTAAATCCAAGTATTGTGAGTTTTATTTGAGTATAACTATTTTATTAGTCTTCCCCTGAGGTTTAATCACTAAATCATTTATCAATAAGTAGTAGGACCATAAATAAATACTATTATATCATACTTATATACTAGACATACTGACAAATACAGAGGAAGAATGACAATTATTCGCAGGGCTGGTATTGTTCACTTAAATGTGGATATTTTATCTAGGTTACCTTTACCAAATGATGACTCTAATCCTGCTTATGATCTTGAGGATGAAATTATTCATATTCATGGGATATATGTGGTTGATATGGAGGAAGAGCTATTAGAGCTTATTCTGGATTCATATGATAAGGACACAGACTTGAAAAAGTTATGCACCATATTAAATGATCCAAAGAATGCTTCAATACAAGCATTAATTAAAACCCTTCCACCAAAGTACCAGAAGGCTTTGGAAAAAGCTAAATTTTCATTGATGAAGGATATCTATATTATAGAGGAAAGTGGAGTAATGTTATTGTTATTCCTCCTTCAATGTAAGAGATCATCTTGAAAATTTGTCATGATGACATATTAGCTGGACATTTTGATCTTGAAAAAACAATGATCAGAATAAAAAACACTGCTTGGTGGGTTAATATGTCTGAAGACACCAAATTATATGTTGAATCATGTGGTTCTTTCCAAAAATCAAAAAGATTGACTGGTAAAAGAGCTGGATTAATGCAACATACTGAACCTCCTGATGCACCATGGCAGATAAAAAACATGGATTTTGTAACAGGATTACCCATTGCTGGGAAAGACAGTTATAACTCTTGTTGGCTTATTGTGGACAGATTCACTAAAATGTGTAAATTTATCCCTACCCACAAGGATGTTTCCACTAAAGAATTAGCTTTCTTATGGTGGTCTCATATTTATAATACTGCTGGTTTTCCTAAAGCCATAATCTCTGACAGAGACCCTAAATTTATTTCTGAATTTTGGATGTCTCTGATGGATGTTTGTGGTTGTGATCTGAAACTTTCTACTGCCCATCACCCTCAGACTGATGGATTATCTGAAAGAATGATTCAGACCTTGGAGGAAATGATAAGAAGGTATTGTGCCTTTGGCCTTGAGTATAAAGACAATGAAAGATTCACTCATGATTGGGTTACCTTACTACCTGGGTTGGAATTTGCTTATAATAGCACTGTTTATTCTGTTACTCAAAGAAAGCCTTTTGTGATCTGGCTTTGATATGTTCCAAATACTCCTGCCCAAATTCTCTATAATAAAATACCTAAATTGGATTTAAATCCTGGTGTAAAATCTTTTCTTCAAATGCAACAACTTTGCAGAAGTCATGCTCAAAAATATATTGAAAAATCCTTTGAATATGAGAAGAAGAGATGTGACAAATCCCGTAAAGAATACACTTTTAAAAAGGGTGATGAAGTTTTGATTTCTACAGTCCACTTCAATTTACAAGGTAATAACAAATTAAAAGACCCATTTGTAGGTCCATTTGTTGTCAGAAGAATGGTTGGTGATAATATAGTTGAAGTTATTTTGTATTCTCCATGTCATGCGCCACGTGACACTCAAGGCAAAAGCAGCTCATTAAATAAATAAACAGAGGTCTAAATCCATACTTGAAGTAAAAAAAGTGATTCTACCTTGCCACGGTGACTTCCCTTTGTGTACTCACTATTCAACTGCGCTAATCTTAACTTTAAATCTAAATTAGTCAATTCTAAAAAGTGTGGTTAGACTTTTCTTCAATAAGCGACACACAACGCAATAGTCAATCCAATAGGGGGTGTCAGTTCTGGCAAATCCGCACTTAACTTAAGTGCGGATTTCAAACCAAATCAGCACTTAAATTTTGCAAAAAAGTCACTTATTTCAAAAAAGGGTGTCAGTTATGACCTCAAATCAGCACTTTTTTCCCGTTTTTTTTCACAACCACATTTTGGCCACAAAACATCCCTTCCTTTCTTACCCCATCCCTGTCACATGTGACACACTGACCTTCCTCGCTACCTACCCATCAATCCTCGGCACACACCCCTTCCTGACATTTTCAATATTTTGACCAGGCATGTTTACATTCTTTTTTACTTATTTCTTCTACTTCTTAATCTTTTTTCTATGGGTGTCAGTTCTGACCTCAAATCAGCACTTTTTTTGTGATTTTTTTTTTTCAAAACCACATGTTGGCCACATCATCCCTTTCTTTCCCATACCATTTTGTACTCTCCAAATGTCCTCTTTGTGTACTTCATTCACTCGGGTTGGTATTTTGGTTTGTTGCATATTCATTTTTTTTTGGAATTTACAGTGAAAATTTTTTTTGTGGATGGCTCATTGGTTTTCTTTCACCAGCTCAACATGAAATCGCATATTTTGTCAGTGTTTTTTTTTCATTCATCCCTCATATCATTTTCCTATTCTCCTCCAACATCCCTCAAACAATTTGGTTTCATTCATTTTGTCATCTCATCTCTCCAGGTAAGTCACTTTATTCTTTTTTTTTGATTTTTTGATTACTAATTATAATTTTTTTGTTTTTTTCTGTTTATTTTATTTTTTTTATCTAAATTTTTTTTGTAAGTGGTTATTTTGGATTTCAATGGTATAATTAACCTTTTTTTTCTTGTACTCTTTACTTTCTTTTTTAGCTCCATCACCCTACTCTTTATCCCTCCTTGGCATGGTTATTATCCCCCCCTTTCCCTTATTTCACTTTTTTTTGGCTCCATTTCATTGAAACACATACATTGCAAATTCTTTATGCATTTCACTTACTCCATATTCAATTTCACCACAATTCCAACATCAATCTTTCTCACTCTATTTTTCCTACTTTTCAATCAAGGTAAGTTTCATCTCCTTTTTTTCATGCCTATATGATATCTCATTCCTTTTAAGAAAAGTTCATACTTAAATATAGGTATGACTCTTATCTGGATAACAGTGAACTTATAAAACTCCTTTTGATCTCATCTTCATTACCACTTTTCAAGTTTTTGTAAAATTTTGAAAATCAGACTCGGAATTAGGGTTAGGTTTATTCAAATCTAATGTTCTTTTTACTGAAGATTCTGCTGAAGGCTACCTTTCACTTCCCACAAACAGATTTGAATTTGATTCAGTGGTTGCTGATATATTGACCGTTAAAGTTGAGCCTTTTTTTTCCCAATTTAAATTTTTATTTCATTTTTTATGTAACAAATTAGGGTTAGGTTTATTTAAATCACATGACCTTTAACTGAAGATTCTACTAAAGCATATCTTTCATTTCCCTCAAACAGGTTTGAATTAGGTTTAGTGGTTGCTGAGATTTTGACCTTTGAAGTTGAGCCTTTTTTCCAAATTTCTCTTGTCTTATTTCACATTTTTATATTGCATATTTAGAGGATAAGGATTCTGAAACTCTTATATGATTATTATCTAGGCATTTCAATCATATAGGCATATATTTTTTGCTCAAGAATATCACTAAAGCTCAAAAAGATGAAGATTTTTGCTTATGGGACACTCTACCTTCCTTTAACTCTTTTCTTGCTCTTTGACTCAAAAGCACTGTAATAAAGAATTTGAAAAAAATCATGAACTTGCAACCAAAGTTGGAATACCGAATTGGTGTGAATCCGAATGGGAAGATATCAGCCACAAATATCTTTTATTTTCTAATGTTATTATCACTCATTCTGGATTTCACAATAAAATTCACACCGATACCAATGACACCAATTTTCTTACTTTTGGTATATTCTCATATATCAAACCGATTACTGGCCAACCAATACCATCTCCAGCTAAAATCAAATGACATGATTTATATTTTCCAGTCCACCAGTGCATCATTGATTTTGGTTTGGGAGATTGTATCATCGAAACTATTTGGAATTCTTCTAAGGATAATCATCAAACGACCAAAGCTCCTCCTGGTTTGGAATCCTGTCAAGATTTAACACATTTTGGTTGCTCATTTCAAATCAGTCATAAGTTGATTCAAAGAATCAATAAGGTAATGAAAGAAGGTAAAGTTAATCGATTTTAAAAAAAAATTTTTTTAGATCCAAAAAGTATGGGGATTAGAGTTGTCATCAAAAAATTTATATTTTTTCGTAAATTTTTAATAAATATTTTTTATGTATCAATTTCCTCAACTAAAGTAATGGGCCAACGACCTTGTGTTGTATAAATGGTAATCATGATAACATTTATTTGTTTAATGGGTTTCCTCTAGCCTATACCTGTGGAAAGTCCCAAACTTTTGTTTCTAGACTTGGTCTGCATTTTTGTTTGAGGGATTGTCATTACTTTAAACTAGGGAAATTGATATATATTAGATATTTATTTAATAATTTACGTAATTCTATTAAATTTAGATGACTTCCACCACTTACTTCAATAAAATGCAGGGGGGGGGTATTGCCAAATTTTCAAATCTGACATGTGAAATTGATGACTTAGAAAAATTTTGGTGATATCCACCCCTTGCTTCAATAAAATGCAGGGGAGAGTATTGCCAATTTTTTAAAACAGATATAGAATTTTTTTGACTTGTAAATATTTTGGTGAAAATTTTTGACAAGAATGTGAAAGTAATTGTTTCCACCTTGAGCAGGTTTCTGGCTCAAAGGAATAGCAGTACCAACAACAAAACCAATACATCCTGGGAAGCCCTCTGCTTGCATAACCTGTGATGATTCAAGTCGCTCTTCTTTTGTTGGCCAGGTGAGAAGTTGAGATTACAAGGAGTTGATGGCAGTGATACATCGTTTGGTATAAGTGTTAACTGAACCGTACCCTATATCAAAGACATTTTCTAAATGTTTCAAAGTGGCTCCATTACCATTTGAACCCAAATGACATAGTGTGATGGCCAATTGAATTAAAGGATGTTGTTGTTCTTTTTGAGAATTATTGTGAAATATGGGATGATCCTGAATAAGCTCAAGAAATTTAAGGAAACGTTCCTGAGAAGTCCTGAACAGCTGTCTAAAACTGGGTGTAGATAGTTTAAGAAGTGTTTGGATGGTGTACTTGGGGGTATGAAGTACTTGAGGCTTTCTGGGAAGAAGGTAACGTTTCGTGGCCATTTTTGATAAAAAGACAAAATCTTCTTCTAGATCAGAATCAGAATCGCAATCAGAGTCCAAGAGCAGTTCAAGAGCCATGAAAGTCATTGCTTTATGTAATTTATCACGATTTGAAAGTGAGGAAGGCATGACTCTTATATGATATGATATGAAAATGTAAATGATGTACGATGTTTTGAGTTATGAAGTGTTATGCTGTGGAGTGCTGCGTATGAATGGGATGATGCTGACAAATCAGTGAAATGGGACTTGATGGTGAAATCAGCACTTTTGGTTGAGAAAGTGTGGATTTGAGTGAAATAAGTGACTTATTTCATTTTGAAATCCACCAGTATTGGGGCTAGTGTGCTTTGGAAATCTGCACTTATTTAAGTGCGGATTTGGTCAAATTTAAGTGTGGATTTGTAAGTGCGGATTTGCCAGAACTGACACCCCCTAATATTCCGCTAAAGGTTTATTTAAATATCTGTGGGTTATTAAAAAGGAGGTAGTGAGCATGGACGGAATGGTTAGTGGAGGATTAAGGGGTTAACGGATGTTAGTGAGGAGGGTCCAGGTGTAACGGGTGTAATTTTTGGTGGTCTGTGGTGTGCGGAATGATGGATGGGTATGAGGTCAATGCAAGGAGGAGTAATAGATATAAAAGGGGCTGGATTTTGGTTCGATGTTTCTTTAGAATTAAATTATAAAACGTATTTATAGTTAATAGTGGTAAAACTGCAAGTTAAATCATTGTTATTGTACATTTCCTTTTTCCCTCAATAATCATCTCTAAATTTAAATCTTTGATTGTTGAGTGTTACAACCCTTTGTGAGATTTTAAGAATATTAGTATTACCTTATAATATATTAAGATTCTTCTTGAATATAACTTGAAGCAGTAGCTCTTCCTTCGAGTCATCTACAAATCACTTCCTTGAACAATTCCTCTGTGCTTCGAAGAAGTCTCTAAACCCCTCATCTCACTTCCAGGAACACCCTCAACCTTGTGCGTAGGTCGTCCGGTGACACTCCATATGACAGAAAACATCCTGTTTTTCCAATATCTCTTTTAAAACCTTACACAGCTAATAGTGATTTTTTTCCAAAAAGGAAGGGAAGACCAAAGAAAACCCCTAATCAAATCACTGAGACAGCAGAAATTGATAAGATTCTGAATGACAGAATAGTTACTGCTGAAAATGGTAAATAATACTTATTGAGATTCAAGAATAAATCATCTGAATATGATTCTTGGATACCTAGAAAGGAGATATCTAATCTTCCTACTCTACTAAAGAAGTATGAAAAGAAAAAATCGTAGCATTTTTTTATTGTTTTTTTAGAGTGAGGGAGTGTCAGCCAGGCTACTGGACTTTCCAGTAAAATAATTAATTATCTTACTGAGATGAAGCCACACCTTTTTAATTCTTATTATTAATTAATTATATTATATTTACTTATATATCACTTACAATAAACTAACAAAGTACAATAAGTAAATTTAGTAATTAATTAAAATTAATAATAATGTCCCTTATATTTTTACTCCCTAACACCATGCTCAATAACAGGATGAAAGGGGAATGAAGATTTATTAAAATACTAAAGTCTAAAAAAATCAAATCTCTTTATTAAGAAATTTAAAATTCAATTAAAATAAAATTTTAATTCAAATGTTTTATACTAAGTGTGACAATTAAAGGGAACTCAAAAATTATATCAAATATTGTGATACCTTTTTATTGAAGCATCATTTTAGTATACCTTTTTTATGTTCACATTCTTTCTTTTTGAATAGTTTTTCTCTCACACTCCCTTATGGATAGTTGTTAACTCCGTGTGTTATCTCTCTCCTTTTGCCTATAAAAGGCCTTCTCTTTTTGTGCTTTTTTTATCATTCTTTTTACTTACCTTTTTATAAAACATATATAATATAATATATTTATTACTATTATTTATAACTTTAGTATTTACATCAACGTAGCTCTAAAATATAAATCATAATAATATCTAAAATTTTTTACCTCTTGAATTTTGAGTAAATTAACCAAAAGAAATAAATTATACATACCTTGACTTTAAAAGTCCAATAATCCACTTAAAGTGTTGGAATTGTTAGGTTTCGACTGCACCACAGCCCATTATATAACTAGCGACATGATAATAGCAATGAATGGTGTGAATTCTTTTCCTGATTAAAATCAAAACATCTTGTTGCAATAATAGGTTATGGGCCTCTGCACCAAATAATTTTTTTTTCTTTTTCAAAACAAGCTATTATTGACTTCTATCGGTCCCGTCAACCAATAATAATATTTTTTTTCTTTGTCCTCTTGTTTTTTTTTCTCACTTCTCTTGAACAACCAAAATTGTTCCATATTCTTTGTTTCCTTCTGAAGAATTTTGTATCTATATCTTTACATTATTATTTTTTCTGTTTTTTGATTTTTTTTTCTTTCTTCTCTTTCATCCTTTTATTATTTTTTTTCTCCAAATAAACAACAAAAAGAAAGCAATTAGGTTGCTGCTCTTGCCAAGCATCAAAGTGTGATAGTGGCCCTATTCCTATCACTCTGAAAGCATAAAAATTAAAATTAAAATAATAATGATAAATATATAATAAAAAAATTTTTTAACAAAAATATCTCATCTCACACTAACTATTTTTTTTCTCTTTCCTCTTTCCTTTCCTTTTTCCTATCTATTTTTCTATTTGTCCTTTTTTCCTCCTCCTTTTCTTTCTTTCTTTCATCTATTGTCTTTTGTTCCTCTTTCCTTTTTTTCCTTTTTTCTTTCTTTCTCTCATCTACTATTCCAAATAGACCACAATTCCTTCTAATAAACAACCAACCCCTCAAGAATATGAAAGGCCTACCTATTGACCAACTATACCAATTCCCCCACGCCAGCATCAACCGACATCAGAACCGCCTCCACCAGATGAAGAACAACTTGCTCCTAATGAAGATCTGACCTCCGACATAGAAGATATGCCTAATCCAAGAGCTCTACTGCAAATACAGGAAGATTCGTACATAAGAGACAGTATTGTCAAAGTAAGAATGCTACTAAAAGATGACGGATCCAACTATCAAGAATGGTATCGAGAGGTACGAGGTATCATCACCGATTTCACTGGAGAAACGAATTTTCTTGAAAGACAAGATGCATCCAAAACTTCAATTAGAGAACGGATAGGGCGGGCAATCTTAATAAACTCAGTAGGTACAGAAATGAGGTCTCAGATTATAGATGTATCTCTGAGTACAACAGCTTTCAGACAAATAAAAAATGTTTTCAACACTGTATCCCGTGCAGCTCAACTAAACTCTATTGAAAAACTGATTGACCTACAATCTAAAGACTATAATAATCCGATAGAACTAATGAACAGATTCAGAGACGCTTGTGCCAATCTTTGGACACAGGGTCTCACAGAGAAGGACTTACTTGGATGCCTTTGTCAATGAATCCTCCGTGACGATCCTCGCTTTAGCTCTGAAGTATTGAAAGAAACAGAAATGATCTGTAAGTCTGAAGACAAGTCAATTACCGTAGCCATTCTAAACAGAATAATTTGCACTACCTGGGAGCGAATGAAACATGATGACAATCTAACAAAGACTAATCCTACAGCAACAACAAATATATTCTCTTAAAATGACTCTAATGCAAATAACAACTCTAACTGTACTGGTACTGATGACTCCATGAATACTGTTGAAAATAACGCTACCAACCAAAGATCTATTGGGAACTGCTTCATATGTAACTCTTCAAACCACTTACAAGCACATTGTCAAAAAAAAACAAATTTATCAAAGAAACAATTTTGCGTCTTTAAATCAGAACAGACAGCAAAATTATAATACTCATTATCCTATAGTAGTCCCTCCATCTGTTATACAGCCAATCATTGTCCCAACGAATGTCTTTACACCTCAACCACATCAACAGTCACACTTTAGCCATCAAAAATCACTAACTAATCAACAAAAACCAGCACAAACCAAAATGGATTCTTATTGCCCAACATATCCTCAACGACAATTTCAACGTCAAAATCGACCTCAACAATCAAACACAAGAGCCATTTCAACTCAAATTGTCAAACTAAGTGATGATTCACCTGAGGCGTCTGCTGCTGCATTTTCAAAAATGCAACTTTCTTAAAGCAATAACTACTCCCCAAATCCAATTTTTGACACTGGTGCAACCCATCATTTATCAGGAAACTTGAATGAGTTAGTAGATTTTTCCGAACTTAACAACCCTATAGCACTTAAAGTGGCAACTAATGGTTCTACTCCTTACATCACAGGCAAAGGGACGATACGCTTCCATGGACTCAATGGGGAAGTCGTCAATATTAAACCAGTATTTTACTGCAAAGAGGCAAGAGGTACGTTAATTTATCCGGCATCTCTAATCAACAGTGGGGCTAACTTCTCTTGTGTAAACTTCAATGATTTTCTTATTAGCTATCGAGGTACACCAATCCTATCTGCAATGTTTGTCAAAAGAAAATGGACCTTTAAACGACCACTTGAAGGCGATAGATGTCTTGAAAATATTAATGTAACTATTAATAATCTATCTGATAGAACTGATGATAATAAAAATAAACTACGTTCTGTTACAAGACCTAATGTGTTTCATCTTGAACTTCCGTCCAAATACCCTGATGTGAGAAAGAGAACCAAAGATGAGGAAATACTTTACAAATGGCATTGCCTACTGGGTCATGTAAGTCTACGTCAGATTAGAAAAATGGTTAAAGGCTTACCTGATATTCTTCTGTCTGGTAATATAATCTGTGACTCTTGTCAAATGTGTAAGAGCAAAAGACAATGCTTCCTTGAATCCACTGGAAGTGAACCAAATAAACTAGAAATCTTAACAACTGACCTGATAGGCCCAATTGAAGAAGAATCTATTGAAGGAGGCTTATATGCCCTAACAATTAGAGACATATCGACAAGGTATAGTGAGTGTCATATCTTGTGTAATAAGTCAGAAGCAACAATGACAGTAATTAATGTTATTACAAGATTAGAAACTCAAACCGGCCAAACAGTAAAGATTCTACGCTCAGACAACGGAGGGGAGTTCAACAACAAAACAATGGAAATGTTCACAGTTAAGAAAGGCATCGTTCATGAAAAATCCTTACCATATTTTCATCAACAGAATGGTGATATAGAATGATACAATCGAACACTCACAGAGATGGGTAGGACAATTCTATTTGATAACCGTCTAGGAAAACGGTTTTGGAGCTACGCTTTCAAATGGGCTTTGTACATTCTGAACAGAATTCCCAACACGACTTGCTCAACACGCACGCCTTATGAAGCACTTTTTAACACAATTCCTCAAATAGATATTATCTGCAAATTTGGTGAGACAGCATATGTCCACATACCTGAAGAAAAGAGGAAAAAGCTAGATCTCCGCGCGTCACGATGCCTAGTAATAGGTTTCCCTGCTGGTATGAAAGGTTGGATTTTTTGGGACCCGACTGAAAAGAAGACCATTGTATCAGCCTGGGCTACATTTTCAGAAAAGAATATAGAAAACAACCAAAAAATGTTGCTAGATTTTTTAATGAACCAAGCAGAAGTGAACATCAACAAAACTTTAACCCTAGGGGAATTCCATCATGAAGAGACGATGTTGGACCAAGAGAGATTACTAGATTATATTCATGAAAACTGCAGCTATTTTGTATCCGAACTTCCGAAGTCTTACAAAGAAGCAGTAAAATCACAAATGAAAGAAGAATGGAAATCAGCATGTCAACAAGAAATAAACAATCTCACTAGTATGAAAGTATGGAAACGAGAACCCCCCCCCCCTGCTGGAGCAAGAATACTTGACGCCTGGTGGGTTTTTGCAAAAAAGAAAGATGCATCAACTGGTGTTACAAAATTAAAAGCTAGGTATGTGGCTAAAGGGTTCAAACAAGTGAAAGGTGTTGATTACTCCTCCACTTTCGCTCCTACTGCTTCATTCACCACGCAAAGAATAATTCTAACCATTGCAGCAATGTTCAATTGGCCAGTACATACGTTTGACGTGACTGCTGCATACCTTCACAGTCCGATTGAAGAAGAAGTATGGGTTAGAGACCCACCTGGATTTGAAAAAAAAGATGGTAAAGTTTTCAAACCACTTATGGCACATGCCAAGCAGCACGTTGCTGGTGGAAACATTTTGGGAGTCAACTCAAAAGTCTAGGATATGAAATGTCATCTTACGATAACAGCGTCTATTTTTTAAAGAACAACAACACTAAGGCAATGTTATGGGTACATGTTGACGACGGTATTGTTACAAGCAACAGCATTGAGGTACTGAAACAACTAGAACAAGACCTCAGCCAATCTTTAATAATAAAATGGCAAGAAAGCTTGGACGCAATTGTTGGAATCAAAATAGAAAGAAACAGACACGGCTTTTTATTAAGTCAAGAAGAACTTATAAATAAAATACTGTCAAAACATTACACAACAAAACTACCACATTAACAGCCTCTCCCAACAAACATTGGCCTTTCAACGGCACCTAGCAACAATACTCCTCGGAACCCAAAAGATTACCTGTCAATCATTGGCTCCCTCACGTATGTCACGACGGCAACACAACCTGACCTCAGTTTCTCTGTAAACCTACTAGCGAGACACTCAAAAAATCCAACAGAAAACCATTGGCGCGCATTGAATCATCTATTAGGATACATACAATAGGGGGTATCAAAGTTAGAAATTTGTAATTATTTAAAAGGTATTTCACAACACAAAAAGAAAGCCAAAAACTTGACATTAATTCTCAGTAAATAGGTGTTTTGGGGGCACAATATGGCATATTTTAAAAAATCATCATGGTTGATTTGGTGGAAAAAAGAGGTATTTTGAAATGGAAGATTTCTAACTTTGATACCCCCTAATACACCTGCAACAAAAAACTACATCATTATCCGTTAAAAACAAAAGAAAAGATAGAACTGGAGGTTTATTCCGATGCCAACTATGGTGGAGAATACTCAAGATCCACAGGAGGTATGGTCATAAACATGCAAAAATCTATTATTTTCTGGTCTTCAAAGAGAATGCCATCAGTTGCCTCATCAACTTGCCATGCAGAATATATGGCACTAGGAAGTGCGACCAGGATGGGATTGTGGATCCAAAATTTGTTGAATGACTTAATTGATTTTACAGGCTCCTTTGAAATCAAATGCGATAATCAAGCTTCAATAAAAGTTTCAAATGATGAAAGTTCAAATAAAAGGACAAGACACAGTGATAGGGAATTTTTCTTCATCAACGAGCAACTTCACAAAAAGAAAGCAACAATAACTTGGGTTCCGTCATCAAATCAAATAGCTGACATTATGACCAAGCAACTTACCAAACAATTACATGAAAAGGATGCTGGCAACTGGGTGTGAAATAATTTAGTCTTAATGGGATTCCTTATATATTTTTTTTTCTCTCTCTACATTTTTAATACAATAAAAAATCCTGTAAATAGATTACATATTGGTAGTGTCAGCGTCTTGTCAAAGGGGCAGGTGTTAGGTTTCGACTGCGCCGCAGCCCATTATATAACTAGCGACATGATAATAGCAATGAATGATGTGAATTCTTTTCCTGATTAAAATCAAAACATCTTGTTGCGATTATAGGAATGACATGACAGTACTTTCCTGCATCACCTAAAATTGTCAATATTCTATTAGCATGTTAGGTTTACATCTCATATATTCACTCATTTAATACCCTAACACCAGTTATTTTATATATCATTATTTATATGCATACCCTAATTCCAGCACTCTTAAGGATGCCGTCTCATTACTGAGTCCGCATCCAATCTTTTCTCCCGTATTTTATTATCACTTGCTCACTTTTCTTTTCTTAGTTCTATTTCCTTTTTCTCTCTGTTTTGTCCTCGCTTGTCCATCTTTCCTCTCTCGTCCATCACTTGTCCATTGTCCTTTGTCCATTGTCCATCACTGTTCACTTTAATCACTAACTTATCTTATTGATCATTATCAGGTAACAAGTATGTGCTCTACGACTGCAATGTATCCAATCTTTTCTCCCGTATTTTATTATCACTTGCTCACTTTTCTTTTCTTAGTTCTATTTCCTTTTTCTCTCTGTTTTGTCCTCGCTCGTCCATCTTTCCTCTCTCGTCCATCACTTGTCCATTGTCCTTTGTCCATTGTCCATCACTGTTCACTTTAATCACTAACTTATCTTATTGATCATTATCAGGTAACAATTCTATTTCCTTTTTCTCTCTGTTTTGTCCTCGCTCGTCCATCACTTGTCCATTGTCCTTTGTCCATTGTCCATCACTGTTCACTTTAATCACTAACTTATCTTATTGATCATTATCAGGGTTATGGGCTCAGCGCCCCTGCATTGATTTCACTCTGGCTACTCCTCAGTCCACTAACACATCATCACCACCTTTGAGTCCACAATCATCCTCCACTCACACTCTCACACCAAACATGGCTTCCACCTCAGATTCAGCTCCTCCCCCTAACTTCTCATACCTCCAGGACTCTGCTAACTACTCAGAAATTAAGGGAATTGAGAAATTAACCAACAAAAATTATAGTTCATGGAAAACAGACATTAAATATGCTCTGACCGTCCGAAATTTGGATCAATTCTTAGACAAAAATTGCCCCGTCCCTACAAATCCTGATCACTTAAATATATTTAACATCCAACAAAGACAGACAAATACTATCATCAAGATGTTCATGGATTGGCCTAATCAACACAAGTTTATTTTGGACGACAACGTTGTTGAACCTGCTCAGTTATGGAAACGGATCAAAGATCACTACACTTCCAAATCAGCTCAAAACTGCTCCTATGTTGTTAGCCAACTATTTAAAATAAAATTCACTGAAGGCAATATCATCGAAGCCATGAATAACTTTCGTGAGACAATGAGACTTCTCAGAGAAGTGGCCCCGGATCTATTTAAAGAAAATATCTTATCCTATATCATGGGTAATTACGTCTTAAATTTATTGCCTGAATCTTATCAAACGGCAGCCACGATTATACTAAGTAAATACGACATTACCAATCAACGACCAACCATTGAAAATATCTTTTTCTGATGTTGAGGCAGAAGTTATACGTTGTAAAGCACTTAATCTATCCTCTACTGGTATGGCCTTGGCAATGGACACCAAGACCAACCAGCTTTGTTCAAAGGGAAAACACAATCCTTTAGCACCACATCCGGAATCATCTTGCTTTCAACTCCACCCCGAAAAACGTGACGAGTTCTTAAAAAGGAAAAAGGAAAGAGAAAATCGCAATTCCGACAACTCCAATAAAGTTTTATCATTATTTAATGAATTACCCAATGATCACGCCATCCTGGACAGTGGCGCTTCATTCTCCATCTTTAACAGTCAAAAGTATTTCAATTCTTTCAGCAACTCTAAAACTACACTATCCATGGCAAATGGAGATGAGCTAACTGCCCTTGGACAAGGCAGAGCAACATTCTCATCAAACTCAGGTCATGACTTCAATATTAATCAAGCTCTTTATTCCCCTGACGTAAAAGCAAATCTAATATCATTAGTGGACATTCTAATAGATGGATGGAGTATTGTTAACGAAAAAGGAAAATTAAAAATTAAAAATGGGGATTCTACACTATTAGAGTGTTCTTCCAAAGGAAGAATTTTGACATTTCCGCTAGTCACTAACTCCAATCACTACCCCATCTATAACGTCAACTCTATGGACGAAAAACTAAAACTACTTCATCATAACTATGGACATCCAAACAATCAAACCATGGAAAAATTATTCCCAGGTTTGGATTTTTCTAACTTCTCTTGTAAAACCTGTGCACTTTCTAAAGCCCATGCATTACCATTTTTGGGCTCATTCCCAACTCCTGAATCCCCTTTGGATGTTATACATATGGACTTACGCGGACCCATCACTCCAGAGTCCAAAGGCGGTAAATCATATTTTCTTCAAATTGTGGACGGCCATTCGAGATTCCGACATGTTCAATTTCTACAATTAAAATCGGAAACCTTTGAAAGCTATAAAGATTTCGAAACCTTAGTAGAAAATCAGCTGGAAAGAAAAGTCAAGTGCATCGTCTCCGATAACGGCGGAGAATTCGTAAATCACTCCATGAAAAACCACCTCAAAAACAATAGGATAATTCATTTACGCAAAGCTCCATATTCCCTGCAACAAAACCCCATTGCAGAGAGAGGTAACCGTACCATTGTCAAAAAAGCTAAATGTTTATTGATAGAATCAGGACTAGACTCAGAATGGTGGGCCGAAGCCGTCAACACTGCTACTTTCCTGATAAACATCCTACCTACCTCCTCTCTTGAAAACGGTAAGACACCCTGGGAACTCTGGCACAAAAGTGTTAAACTACCCTCCAAGCTACACCCATTTGGCTCAGATGTCGTTTATCACCTTCAAAAACATAAGCGATTGGGTAAATTCGAAAAGAGTGGTGAAGAGGGAATTTTTCTAGGTTATTGCGAAGGTCATGTCAATTACCGAATTTATTCACCCTCTTCCAATTCTATCATTACCACGCATGATGTAAAGTTCTTGAACACCTTCAACCTAGCTAACCATATTTCAAAGGGCAATACTTCTGAAACCTTACACTTCCCTGACATCTCCATCAGCAACGAGCACAACTTTTCTGAATTGGGAAACATTGAAACTCACTCCAACCAGGAAACACCGATGTCTCCCTCTGCTGAATGTTCCGAACCAATCATAGATGATTCCTACAACCCTCCTTCAAATGATCCAAAACTTAAACATTACAAATACGTTCCATTCAGTACTAAACCGTCAAAGGAAATTTCATCACAGATAGATCCTTCCAATGTTCTCACCACAAAGCGAAGAGCTAACGTAGCCTGTATGATTGTTACCCCATTTGAAACCCCTTGGAACTATCATGAAGCAATTAACTCACCTGAAAGTGACAAATGGTTGAAGGCCATTGATGCAGAATTAAAAAGCATAAGTCAACATGGTGTATGGGAGGAATCATACCTACCAGTCAATAATCACTTGATCGGAACAACTTGGACATTTAAGAAGAAGACGGACTCAGAGGGAACCGTTGTCAAATACAAAGCCCAACTCTGTGCCCAAGGTTTCTCACAAATCGAGGGAATTGAATACAATGAAACATATGCCCCCACCGGTCGACTTGCCACCCTTCGATTTCTTCTTGGACTTGCTGCTTATAAGGACTGGGAATTATGTCAAATGGATGTGAAATCCGCCTTTTTGCATGGAAATCTCGATGAAGATATCTATCTTTGCATTCCGCAAGGCTATGCTTCCAAAAACGATAAGCAATGTCTTTACCTCAAAAAGTCTCTATATGGTTTGAAACAAAGTCCCCGATGCTGGTACAACAAATTAACTAATTTCTTTGAAAGTATTAATTTTAAAGCCAGTGTTGCTGATCCTTGCCTGTTCTTCAACAAAGATCAAGAGAATCCATGCTATGTCTTTATTCACGTTGATGATCTCATCATGGGCGGTCCATCTATTAACTACTTCAAGGAAAAGATCTCTAAAGCCTTTGATATTGGGGATCAAGGCGAACTAAATTGGATCCTTGGTATGAAAGTCACTCGGAACCGAGTTAATAAAACCATCACTCTCTCTCAACACCTTTACGTGCAAAAACTACTCAATGAATTCAATCATTCCCAATGCAGAACTGTTACCACTCCTCTTGTGCCTAATTCTCAATTCACTCCAAATAAAAACACCAAATTAACCAATATCTTTAACTTTCAAAGAGCTATTGGTCTATTAAACTACTTAGTCCTCTGTACCAGACCTGATTTAGCCTTTGCCGCCAGTTCATTAGCGCAATATCTCAATCAACCGACTGATGAGCAAATAATTGCTTTCTTCCATGTTCTTGGCTATCTCCAACTCACCAAAAACTATGGCCTTACACTAGGAAATGTACCCAAGTCCGAACTTGGGTCCTTGACCGTTTTTGCGGACGCAGACTACAACAAATCAACCAACTCAAAATCAACGTCTGGCTCATTAGTCTATCATTTAGGCCTACTTAGTTGGTGCTCTTGTAAACAACAGTCCGTTTCTTTGTCTACCTCCGAATCAGAATACTATGCAATGACCGAGTGTGGACAGGACTTGTTATGGGCTAAAGAATTATTCAATGACTTTTCAGTACCCCTCAAATCAGTCCTACTATATGGTGATAATCAGGGAGCAATAAATAGAGCTTTGAATCCACTGTATCAACATCGCACCCGTCACATTAACACCAAAGTCTGTTGGCTAAGAGAATTGGTCAACACTCAACAAATTAAGATAAATTATGTTTCTACTAATTCAATGATAGCTGATATTCTTACTAAACCCTTACCTAGAGTTAAGCATCATGATTTTCTACAAAATTTAAATTTAAGCTCATTGCCGTCTTGAGCACGGGTGGGTGTCAATATTCTATTAGCATGTTAGGTTTACATCTCATATATTCACTTATTTAATACCCTAACACCAGTTATTTTATATATCATTATTTATATGCATACCCTAATTCCAGCACTCTTAAGGATGCCGTCTCATTACTGAGTCCGCATCCAATCTTTTCTCCCGTATTTTATTATCACTGGCTCACTTTTCTTTTCTTAGTTCTATTTCCTTTTTCTCTCTGTTTTGTCCTCGCTCGTCCATCACTTGTCCATTGTCCTTTGTCCATTGTCCATCACTGTTCACTTTAATCACTAACTTATCTTATTGATCATTATCAGGTAACAAGTATGTGCTCTACGACTGCAATGTATCCAATCTTTTCTCCCGTATTTTATTATCACTTGCTCACTTTTCTTTTCTTAGTTCTATTTCCTTTTTCTCTCTGTTTTGTCCTCGCTCGTCCATCTTTCCTCTCTCGTCCATCACTTGTCCATTGTCCTTTGTCCATTGTCCATCACTGTTCACTTTAATCACTAACTTATCTTATTGATCATTATCAAAAATGACCAACCACTATATCAAATTCAAATAATTCAAACACTGTATTAATCCAAGTAGATCACCATGTTCCCCTTCTAGATAGTGATGTAATGAGATACTTGTATAATTGTATAATAGATTATGCAAAATGCTTTATAGATTGAATATATAAACACTATGTAGTACCATGCTCTATTCCCATCCAATCTTTACAACATATTTCATTACTGACTTGTTTTCACTCGCCTTCTCTATTTCTCTACTCTTGTATCTCAATCACCCTACCATACACTAAACTGTGACATATACAACTCAACTCGGATAATCACTGGGAAAGGTGATTATCAATTACAAGTTGTTGTCAGCGTGTTTAGTAACTGGTACACTAACACTCTATTATATCTAAAAGGTTGGATCAATAAATCCCACATCGGCGCGACATGGGGGCATTTTCGTCGACTGTTTGCACGTGGTGTAAGAGAGTTGATAAGTAAGGTTCAAAGACAAATGAGTAGCGGAAATTAAATAAGTAAACTAGTAAGAGAGTAATATTTGACATATCAAATGTTTGAAAAAGCACAAGAGTTTATTAGCAGGGATTGCATGCTAACGGGCTTCGTAAAGTTGAAGTTATCTGTTATATGATGACTGTTAAGGATAGTCCTTTATTTCCCGGATTACAGATTCTGAGTTTCTTACACGCATCACATTTGATAGGAAATACATCTTCCAATTATTAGAGGTAGTGTCACAGCAGACACGGCGGACACAGATGTATTCCTAGTCGTCAGAGCACCTTATAAGCTCTGAGAGATAAAATCAGCTCTTGACTATCTTTCAATTTCCAGTAAAAAAAATATGATTCCTTCTCCATTTACTACAATTTTTCCTATATGTTTAATTCTACGGGCTATACTTTTATATTGTGCGTCCTCACTCCCCATAGAGCGTAGCTTGGAGGCAGCAAGTGAAGGTTTAAATAGACAATCTTCAAATGATTCCATACATGTGATTTCATTCAAAAAAGAAGAATATGAAAATCACGGCCACTCCCCGATTTACAATAATCAAAATCAGGTTACTATAAGTCAAAAAGTATCAACTGCCAGTAGACTCAACCCAAAAGCGCCGCCTTTTATACCAGCACGGACTTATTTTCCTTATTCTTCCTCAAACCACGTCTCAAATATAAGTCAATTTATGTGGGCTTCTCCGGCTTGCACAGGCCAGCATTCTGAATCTATCCACCTTGGACCTCTTGGAAAAAATAAGTGTTTTACTCATAATGGGATCTCTCAGCCTGGCTATCAGGCTGCCTTTTCTCAACATTACCTCCCACAACATCTTTTTGATTACCTGCCCACATTTTCCGGCCAAATGAAAAAATACGATGATTCTTATCAAAGCGACAGAAATAAAGCTTTGATCCCTGATCCCGGACAGGAAGGTTATCTATCACGATATACAATGTGGAAAAATAATAAGACAAAGGGAAATGAAGTCTTTCTAACATCTTCAAAACATTCACTAGAAAGCCACAAAATGAAGTGGAAAAATATTTTTAAGGAAGGAAGTCTCCTCGATGTGCAGCCGGAAGAGCAAGAAAGAATTGTATCATCAATTCCAAATGCAAATCCCAAAATATTCATCAGAGATATTTTTACGAACATGTGTCTGTGCGAAATGGAAATTCGTGAAGCACTTCAAGGCACCATCAAAGAAGAAGAACGCTTATATTTATTAAATCTTGCAAATGAGTTGATGGAAACGGAAAGCTTTCAAATAGATCTATATAAATATTCTATAAAATACATACATGCTAGGGACCAATATATGCTCTCTTACTGGGCCAAAATAGAAGATATTACAATTGCTGGATTTAAAGAATGGATAACCGATGTTGAAAGATCAGCGCGAGAAAGATTGCGACGTATTGAGTTAGAGCATCAAATCCGAGCAAAGCGAATTCGAAAAGCAGGCAATCTTCAAAAGAATGATCCAGACAGTATGAAGTACGTTAAACAATTATTGGAAGCCTATACCTTAGATTGATAAGATTTACAAAAAATCTTAAATCCTTCTACTTAATCACTACCCTTTGAATTTAATATTTTTATGGCTAGTAGTTACTGCCTATTTCTCCCTTTACCATAGATTATTCAACTCATTGTATAGGGAGTGGAAAATAAATTAGGATATAAGGAAGGCTAAGCTACATCATCTATTTGAAGTACAATAACTTCTCCAAGGATTTAAAAGCAAAATTTCCCTACAAATCCAGTTTTTTTTTTTTTTTTTTTTTAAAAAAAAAAAGGAAGTGGATTAAATTGACAAAGAAACCTAATAACTGAGCTTTTTAAAAAATACATTAGAAGGTATCAAATTTAGAAATCTTCCATTTCAAAATACCTCTTTTTTCCACCAAATCATCAAAGATAATTTTTTAAAATATGCCATATTGTGCCCCCAAAACACCTTTTTACTAAGAATTAGTGTCAAATTTGTGGTTTTCTTTTTGTGCTGTGAAATACCTTTTAAATAATTAAAAAGTCCAAACTTTGATACCCTTTATTGTTATAATTTCAAATCATTGAAACATAATAAGATTAGTTTCTTTGTATTTTATGCATATGTTTTAACAAATGAAATATGACTTACACCCTTCAAATCAAATTTGTGCTAATTTACATGAAGTAAAATTTTTGTGCTTAATACGTGAGTCTGTTGTGATATAATCTAATTTTTTTCTGATATTAGCATGTACAGGAAAATTCTAATTATACATTTTATAAGTTGAATGCCAGACTATCTCATAATAATTTTAACCAAAAAAGTGGGTTGAATTGAGTACAAAACCTCCCCCTATATTTTTATTATGTAAAGCAGTAAAAAAACTAAACTTATAAGAGATTATATTTTCAATTTTCTTTGAAAAATACTTTGAATCATAATACTCTGAAAGACCCAGGTCAAATGAAGAGTATTTTTAACAAATTTCATGAAAAAAGCTTAATCTCAAAGAAGAAAAGTAATCAAAACATTTAAAATTGATAAAACAAGGAACTTGAAAATTGCATATAGAAAATAAATACATTTGTACACAGTATATTATTTTAAAATTATTTTTTAGAATCCATCACATGTCATCAGAAAATGAACTAGGGTGCCTGACAGCATGCACAAATCCCTATTTTTGATTGAAGTAAGCTTTAGATCAGCTATGAAACTTCTTTAAAAAATACTTATTGAAAATTGTGAACACAAATGGGAATGACATCAAACCTGTGATTTTTTTATTTAAAATTATTTTAGGAACTTACACACTGGGGGAAAAATCACTGAACTTGATGTCTAGTTCAGTTTTTGGTTGCAGGGTATGACTGTGGGTATGATTTGTTGAGTGACCCTGTTTGACCCTACCTTATATTTTTGCTTTTCTGAAATTGGTATCTCTTTGGATTATGTCCTCTCATCTTCATGGATTAATTTAAAAATTCTATTTGCACCTCTTCTTTCCTTCTCTTACCAGAATACCCGCACCACACCACCTTAATCCTCTTTCAAAGGCAAAAAATAAGGTGGGCTCAAAAAGTAACACTCAATGGTTTGTCACAAAAATGCACCTAGGAATGGAATAGGGTCACAAAACTGAACTAGAAATCTAGTTAACCATTTTTTCCCCTGTCTACAGTTTGAAAAACTTTTCTGCAGATAAACTTTCTTGAATTACAAGCACCAAGGAGATATTTCCAAATGAGTATTCTGATACAAAGAGAAACACTGCAATATAAAATTAGAGCCTAGAGAAATAAATATGCCTCAAACACTAAATAAAACTTTGAAATATAATAGGGGGTGTCAGTTCTGGCAAATCCGCACTTAAATTAAGTGCGGATTTCAAACCAAATCAGCACTTACAAATCAGCACTTAAATTTTGCAAAAAAGTCACTTATTTCAAAAAAGGGTGTCAGTTATGACCTCAAATCAGCACTTTTTTCCCGTTTTTTTTCACAACCACATTTTGGCCACAAAACATCCCTTCCTTTCTTACCCCATCCCTGTCACATGTGACACACTGACCTTCCTTGCTACCTACCCATCAATCCTCGGCACACACCCCTTCCTGACATTTTCAATATTTTGACCAGGCATGTTTACATTCTTTTTTACTTATTTCTTCTACTTTTTAATCTTTTTTCTTGTTATGTGCCAGTTTCATAATGCCTCCCAGACATTCCAAATCTCAAAAGGTAACTCAAAAATCTGCTTTGTCACAAAAGTCTCCTCGTAAAGCAAGGATTACATAGAAAAAAAAATCAGTGACTTTTTCTATTACTTACAACTGTTTTTACAGAATTGAAAACTATGTTTCAGCTAATATTTTATGGAAGTGAACTCTGTTCTTCGCCTGAAGAACAGAGTTCATCCTCCTATTTTCACATTCTGTTTGCACCAATCTCCAACATTTTCAATATTTTGACCAGGCATGTTTACATTCTTTTTTACTTATTTCTTCTACTTTTTAATCTTTTTTCTTGTTATGTGCCAGTTTCATAATGCCTCCCAGACATTCCAAATCTCAAAGGGTAACTCAAAAATCTGCTTCATCACAAAAGTCTCCTCGTAAAGCAAGGATTACATATAAAAATAATCAGTGACTTTTTCTATTACTTACAACTGTTTTTACAGAATTGAAAACTATGTTTCAGCTAATATTTTATGGAAGTGAACTCTGTTCTTCGCCCGAAGAACAGAGCTCATCCTCCTATTTTCACATTCTGTTTGCACCAATCTCCATCCCTTTCAATTCTATCAACACATGCTTGTCTTCCCTCCCCATGCCTTTTGCTATCCTCCCAGCCCCATTGTATGCCATCCTCTTTTAAAGGTAACTCAAAAATCTGCTTCGTCACAAAAGTCTCCTCGTAAAGCAAGGATTACATATAAAAAAAATCAGTGACTTTTTCTATTACTTACAACTGTTTTTACAGAATTGAAAACTATGTTTCAGCTAATATTTTATGGAAGTTAACTCTGTTCTTCGCCCGAAGAACAGAGTTCATCCTCCTATTTTCACACTCTGTTTGCACCAATCTCCATCCCTTTCAATTCTATCAACACATGCTTGTCTTCCCTCCCCATGCCTTTCGCTATCCTCCCAGCCCCATTGTATGCCATCCTCTTTTGATCCCCATTTCACCCCTCTCAACCTCTCCCAGACCCTTTTCTTCATTTAAAATGCCTCAGAACCCTTAATCGTCCCTTCCAACTCTTTCCCAACCTTTGAGTGACTGAAAAAATATGCGTTTGCTGAAAATATGCGATTTCATGTTGAGTTGATGAAAGAAAACACAGAGAGAAAAAAAAATAAGACTTTAACAGCAAATTCAAAAACCAAAAAAATATGAAAAAAAATTTACCATTCTCAGTGAATAATACATGCAAATTGATAATTTGAAGAGAAAGAGAAAAAAATTAAAATTGCGTTGAAAAATGTTGGAGTGTTATTGGAAGGATTTTCGCCCTTATACTAGTTGATTGAGAAATAGAAGTGTTGGATATAGTCGGAGGTGAATCAACTTGTTCATCTTCATACAGCTCTAACCATTGATCTTTGAGGTCAGCAAGTAGGTTATGAAGTATAGTGCAACACAGAATCCAGTTGATCACCGCCTCCATTTCAGATTTATTTCTAAGAGGACTTCTTAATTCCCTTAAACTAGAAAAACGGCCTTTCAAGATTCCAATAGAATGTTCAATACGGACTCTTGACTTTGCCAAATGATTGTTGAATTTGGCATTTTGACTGTCTTCTGAAGCTGCTCCCCGAAAAGCAGGAAGTACATACTTTCCATTCACATAAGCAGAATCTGCAAGAAGATACTGATTTTCATCAAAGAATTTTTCAGGTTCATTTGAAATATGCATTCTTTGGAAGACGTAGGAGTCATGACATGAGCCAGGATAGCCAGCGAAGAATGATATAAATTTTTTGTTTACATCACATATAATCTGAACATTAATTGAATATCTATAAAGAAGATATATTTGTTTGTGTTAGTTTCAAGGAGGATGAAAGGAGTTAAAAATAATCTACCTCTTTTTACGGTCAAAGTAATTGTTTCCACCTTGAGCAGGTTTCTGGCTCAAAGGAATAGTAGTACCATCAACAAAACCAATACATCCTGGAAAGCCCTCTGCTTGCATAACCTGAGATGATTCAAGTCGCTCTTCTTTTGTTGGCCAGGTGAGAAGTTGAGATTCCAAGGAGTTGATGGCAGTGATACATCGTTTGGTATAAGTGTTAACTGAACCATACCCTAAATCAAAGACATTTTCTAAACGTTTCAAAGCAGCTCCATTACCATTTGAACCCAAACGACATAGTGTGATGGCCAATTGAATTGAAGGATGTCGTTGTTCTTTTTGAGAATTATTGTGAAATATGGGATGATCCTGAATAAGCTCAAGCAATTTAAGGAAACATTCCTGAGAAGTCCTGAACAGCTGTCTAAAACTGGGTGTAGATAGTTTAAGAAGTGTTTGGATGGTGTACTTGGGGGTATGAAGTACTTGAGGCTTTCTGGGAAGAAGGTAACGTTTCCTGGCCATTTTTGATAAAATGACAAAATCTTCTTCTAGATCAGAATCGGAATCAGAGTCCAAGAGCAGTTCAAGCGCCATGAAAGTCATTGCTTTATGTAATTTATCACGATTTGAAAGTGAGGAAGGCATGACTCTTATATGATATGATATGAAGATGTAAGTGATGTACAATGTTTTGAGTTATGAAATGTTATTCTGCGGAGTGCTGCGTATGAATGGGATGATGCTGACAAATCAGTGAAATGGGACTTGATGGTGAAATCAGCACTTTTGGTTGAGAAAGTGCAGATTTGAGTGAAATAAGTGACTTATTTCATTTTGAAATCCACCAGTATTGGGGCTAGTGTGTTTTGGAAATCCGCACTTATTTAAGTGCGGATTTGGTCAAATTTAAGTGCGGATTTGTAAGTGCGGATTTGCCAGAACTGACACCCCCTAATATAGAGATATATCAAATAGAGGGTCTCAAACATTACCATATACAACTCATAAACACACCACAAAAAATGTTTCAAAGCTGACATTAGAAAAATGAAATGCACATTCCCTGAAAAGGTGTACTTCAGAAGAATATGTTTCTCCAAACACATTTTATTTTGTGTCAAACAAGTCATCATAACACAGGGGTAAAAATCCATGAACTAGATTTCTAGTTCAGTTTTGGGTTTCAGGGTATGACTCTGTGTATGATTTTTGGAGTGGCCCTGTTTGAGCCCAGCTTATTTTTTTACTTTTATGAAATTGGCATCTACTTGGCTCATTTCCTTTAATCTTCATGGATTCATCCAAAAATTATATTTGCACATCCTCTTCCCTTCTCTTAGTAGCATACCCACACCACACCACCTTAATCATCTTTCAAAAGCAAAAATAATTTGGGCTCAAAAAGTGACATTCCATGGTTTGTCACAAAAATGTATCTAGGAATGTAATAGGGTCACAAAACTGAACTAGATATCTTGTTCACCATTTTTTCCCAGTGTAACACTTAACTTCTTAATCATGATTAGTCAGAACTAGGTAGAGACATGCCAACACCTAAAAATCTTTTCACCTACTCCTAAAGGGCTTTTTAATTTGTGTGAAATATGTGACTTACTAGCACTTAAATAATTACTTAATTGTACACTTTTTCTTAATTGTAATCACTTATAACTAAAATAAAATGCCACTTTCAGTCAACCATTAGCTTGAGATTACTGCTATGTCTCTACCTCTTGATCTAATGCTTAATTCTGATACTAATTCTCATATTGAACTTAATTTGGCTTTTGTGCGTCACATTCTTGAGAAAAACTACTTGTTTACAAGAAAAAATTCTATATGACAACAACCTCAATATCACCTTGATTTTTCACCAACATTCCTGAAGCTAGCCTTCATCAGATGTTTTGCACAACATTTTCTGGTTTTCTCAGTTTACTTGCATTGACTCAAGATCACTCAATTTTAAAAATAAAAGTAAAGCTGTGTTTTGTATTATACTTATGAATGAGGAGAGCCAGGTTCACAGTGCTTCAGATAAATTTTTATTGTATAGAAGGTCTTGCCTAATTGATACCAATACCAAGATACCTGCTTGAGTCCGGAAAGTGACTTCATGAGCAGTGGAACTGGATTTTTAGTTCCAAGTGGTGTTAATATCCCTTTTGGTAAACAAATTGAGATTTTCATCTCTGGTACCCATTCAACACTCATGTAGAAAAATTTTGTGTTAAGATTGAGCATGCATGCATTAGGTATACTGAAAGGCTGATTTTCTTCTTTACAAGAGATGAGGAATCCACTCAATAGTAAAAAAGAAATGAAGGTTACTATAAACTGGATCAATTCTTGTCATATATCATGCAATCTTCTTGCTAATTTAAAAGATCAATGAAATTAAATTTACAAAAATTAAACTTTTTATCTTCCCCCACAAATAGATGCTAGAAATAATTCATCATCTCAAACCAGTTATATGCATTCTAAAATACTAAAAACTACCCTTTTAGGCTGAATTCAAGTATAGAGACGTGAATAACTTGATTAGTCAGTTTTCTAGAAGATTTTAATGGTCCTATATTAATACTTTAGTACAAATCTAATAGGAATTAAAATATAACTCAATATAAGGGTCTCAGTGATTTTAATCTCACTAATTATAAGTGGGTTACAATCTTAAAGTTGGTAGAAAAATAGAGAATATAATTAAAAAAATATCCAAAGACTTTAAAAATTTCTAATAAAATGTATTGTAATTGTAATGTTTATTTGTTTTAATTGTAATGATAAAAAATGAAGAAAATAAGACCAAAAACCCCCTCCTTTTATACCCAATGATTCTACAATGTGTCCTCCTGATTTAAAAATCCTATACATGGCCAATGACGCCTCACTCTAGCTAATACACCTGAAGATCAACATAAGAAATGACTAATAACACAATTTGAATGATATCAACTGCAAAAATTCTGAGGTAATAGGGATAATCCATCAAAATAAAAAAATAAGCAAAAAAGAGGGTATGTGTATGTAATATATTAAAACAAGAGACTAAAAAAACAAAAATTACACTAAATATAACAAAATATAATGGGTGATTAACAGAAGAAATGAAGGGGCTAGTTATTTTAAATTACTACATGAAACTTACATCCAATTATGACCAATATTGACTGAGAAACCACTGAGAAACCCAAAAAAGGATGTGAAATGTGGGGTAACTGAAAACAGTCCTTGGAAGGCACTTGCATGGGTAAATCCTGGACTAAAAAGCAATTTTTAAGCTTGTTAGTGAATTAAAGGCTCCAATATTGAGGTTGTTAATATAGTTAGTGCATATAATGAGGTCAATGCACTTATAATTAAATTAGGACGCTAAATAAGCATCTGTTGCTTATTTTAGTGCGTTTCCCCATAGTGGGAATATAATGTGGGGTAATTATAGTGCGAAAATTCTAAATTTGCTAAAAATGAAGTTGTTCATGTGGTACCAATACAGGCAGTATGTGGACAGTACACAGAAGCCATTTTGGCATAAAAAACACCAAATTTGAAAAGTGTTATATTTATGGATTTGTGTAGTCAAATAAATATTTCTAACTAAGACAAATTTATCTGTCAAGGCTCATTTTCAATATAACTAAATTTATAGAACATATATTCAACTTATAAGTGATTTAAAGTGCATTTCTTGTTTTTTTCATAAAACAATGAAAACAACTGCTTTAAGTCTACTTAAAAATTATGTAGATTTATGTTTATGGCTCTTAATATTACCCTAACATATTCCAACTTAAAATTAAGTGCAAAAGAACTATAAAAGGTGGATATGTGCATGTATAAAAGGTATAATAATGGCACATATTGTGTTTAATCATTAATTCACTTATGTATACAACTTGTGTATATTTATTTATTGTTCCCATGTGTAATAAATGTGTTTAACCTAAATTATAAGCAATTTTTGCTCAGTTCTGGGAATATCCAGGCTGACATACCCTTTCTTATTTTTAAGACCTAGATTTACAAGTTTTTAATTTTGCTTTTTCCATAATAATTTGTTGCAATGAATTTACCAGTTTCTTAGTTTCATTTCTTTTGGTTCAGATGCCAGACTTGAAATTGCATAAAACTCCTATGATTCTGTCTCACTATAATATCTCATCTTCTTTCATCTCTCACTTGCATCACTCATTGATAGTTCTAATACCTCTCCCTCCTCAGCTCTCGAGGTAAGTCACTTTCTCATTTTTATTATTTTTTTGCTGATTGAAAAGTCTATTTTTCTTTTTTTAATCATCTTTATTTTGCATTGCTTCTTTATCTGTTCTGAATTCTTCTTTTTCATTCTTAATAATTATTTTTTATTATTTTTTATTATTTTTTATTATTTTTTATTATTTTTTATTATTTTTTATTATTTTTTATTATTTATTATTATTTTTTATTATTTTTTATTATTTTTTATTATTTTTTATTATTTTTTATTATTTTTTATTATTTTTTATTATTTTTTATTATTTTTTATTATTTTTTATTATTTTTTATTATTTTTTATTATTTTTTATTATTTTTTATTATTTTTAATTTATTATTATTATTTATTATTATTAATTTTTATTTTTTATTATTTTTATTATTTTTAATTATTTTTGATTATTTATTACTATTAATTAGTATTATTTTTTATTATTTTTTTCTTTACTTTTTACTTTTTTCCCTTTTTTTCTATTTTTTTACATGTTATTCCATTTTTCCCATTTTTTTCCATTTTTCCAATTTCTCTATTGTTTCCATTTTTACTGTTTTCCGATTTTTTCAATTTTTTTCCACTTTTTTAAACTTAATTTCCATTTTTCTTTCATTTCTTTCATTTTTTTCATTTTTTTCCATTTTTTCCAATATTTTGTGCATTTTTTTAATATTTTTTTTTCAATCTTCTTTTCCTTGTTTACTATTTTTTTCCATTTATATATCATTTTTCATTTTTTTCATTTTTTTTCCTTTTTCCCCCTTTTTTTTCTTCTTTTTCTTTTTTTATCCATTTTTATTGACTTTTTGATGTTTTTTGGTCATTTGTAAGATTTTTGTCAGCCAGGTTATATCAGGAGCCAAGTAAATGTTAGGTAATTTACTGGAACCAAAAGAGGGCGTAAAAATATGCAATTTATGTATATAAATTATTATTTTATTGTATAATAAAATTATATAA
This sequence comes from Hemileia vastatrix, assembly GCA_030280995.1. NCBI lineage: Eukaryota > Fungi > Basidiomycota > Pucciniomycetes > Pucciniales > Zaghouaniaceae > Hemileia > Hemileia vastatrix. The sequence continues at coordinate 4,420,273 of JASXTE010000006.1, forward strand.
GTATCTTATTAAATATAAATAAAATAAGGGTTATATTATTTTTTTGTTATATAATTTATTTATACATTTAAATTAAGCACGATATATTTAATATTCTTTGAATTATGGCGCATTTTTATGTATTTAATAAATATAAATTAATAATTAATTAGTTATAAACATATATTATAATTATAAGTGTAAAATTAACTTATAATGTAATTAAATTTATATATTAAATAACACCTTACATATTATTGGCGGTTTGTCTAGAAGGAATAGGAAAAAGGAAGATATAAGAGGAGAAAGAATAGGAAGATAAATACTAATTTGTAAGTAGTAATTTAAAAGTAGACATTTGATTGGATTTATGGAGAGTAATACAACAATAACTTATGAGTAATGACACTGTAGTGGATTTAAATAATATTTAATAATTTTGTAAGTTAGTTTGCAATGCGCGGCAATCAATTATTATTATTAATAAACTTAAGGCAACCTTGGAATTTATTAAAATTTATATTGGAGTTATAAGACTAATAGTAATTGTAATAAGTTGTGTAATATTTAAAAAATATAATAAAATATGAGTATAATAAGTGATAGATAAAAGAGAGGAATTACAAGACCTTTTATAGGCAAGGATAAATTGTGAGGCGCTTCAAATCTATATACAATAATTATAGTATGTGAAACAAAAGACCAAAAGAAATTAATTAAAACATACATATTGAGGGAAAAATGAAACAACAAATTAAATTTGTGAATAAATTTGTCAAGAGGTCTTTCAAGTCTAGAAGATTTTTCCAAGGAGGTCCAATGGCGGTAACAACAGGATTTATGGGCTCAAACTATAATGTATGTATTTTCTTAATCCTTTGATTTATTTACCCAAATAATAAGAGGTGGTTTCAGATACTAGTATAATTTATATTTTAGAATTACGTGGATGTAAATACTAATGTTATAAAATATAGTAATAAGAGTTCTAATTTATATATTGTGAGTTAGTAAAATAAGTAAGTAATGAATGAATAAAAAACAACCAAAAGAGAGGCCTTATATAGGCAAAGGAGGGACAAAGCACAGCAATGAAATTCTAAAAAAAGTAGTATGAGAGAGAGAGAAAAAGAATATTCCAGAAGGAGTATTTTTAAATAATAAATTTGTTCTAAAAATAAGGCATCAAAAAGATGTATTTAAAGATGTATTTACAGAGTATGTCAGAAATACATAAATTTAATTAAATTTTACTGTAGAAGTCAATTCTAAATAAGAAATTTGAATATTTTTTTATATTTAATTTTAATTATTCATTTAATTTTACCATTCTGTAATTAGTTAATTTATTATAGATAATTTTAATGTAACTAATTTATAAATAAATAAATAAAATAATAAGGTGTGGCTTCATCCAGTAAATAATTAATTATTTTACTGGGTAAGTCTAGCAGCCTGGCTGACACTCCCTCACTCTAAAAAAAACAATAAAAAAATGCTATGATTTTTTCTTTTTATATTTCTTTAGCAGAGTAGGAAGATTAGATATTTCCTTCCCAGGTATCCAAGAGTCATATTCAGAAGATTTATTCTTGAATCTCAATAAGTATTCTGTACCTTTTTTAGCAGTAACTATTCTGTCATTTAGAATCTTATCAATTTCTGCTGTCTCAGTGATTTCATTAGGGGTCTTTTTTGGTCTTCCCCTCCTTTTGGGAAATAAATCACTATTTGATGTGTTAGGTTTCAAAAGAGATATTGGAAAAACAGGATGTTTTCTGTCACATGGAGAATACAAAATAACTTCAACTGCATTATCACCAAGCATTCTTCCTACAACAAATGAACCAACAAATGGGTCTTTCAATTTGTTATTACATTGTAAATTGAAGTGGACTGTAGAAATCAACACCTCATCACCCTTTTTTAAATTGTATTCTTTATGCGATTTGTCCCATCTCTTCTTCTCATATTTAAATGATTTTTCAATACATTTTTGAGCATGACTTCTGCAAAGTTGTTGCATTTGAAGAAAAGATTTTACACCAGGATGTAAATCCAATTTAGTTATTTTATTATTGAGAATTTGGGAAGGAGTATTTGGAACATATCCAAGCCAGAGCTCAAAAGGCTTTCTTTGAGTAACAAACTGAACAGTGCTATTATAAGCAAATTCAAATCCAGGCAGTAAGGTAACCCAATCATGAGTGAATCTGTCATTGTCTTTATAATCAAGGCCAAAGGCACAGTACCTTCTTATCATGTCCTCTAGAGTCTGAATCATTCTTTCAGCTAATCCATCAGTCTGTGGGTGATGGGCAGTAGATAGTTTCAGATCACAACCACAAATGTCCGTAAGAGACATCCTAAATTCAAAAGTAAATTTAGGGTCTCTGTCAGAGATTATGGCTTTAGGAAAACCAGCAGTATTAAACATATGAGACCACCATAAGAAAGCTAATTCCTTAGTGGAAAAATCCTTGTGAGTAGGGATAAATTTACACATTTTGGTAAATCTGTCTACAATAACCCAACAAGAGTTATAACTTTCTTTTCCAGCAATAGGTAATCCTGTTAAAAAATCCATGTTTTTTATCTGCCATGGTGCATCAGGAGGTTCAATATGTTGCATTAATCCAGCTCTCTTGCCAGTCAATCTTTTTGATTTTTGGCAAGAATCACAAGATTCAACATATAGTTTGGTGTCTTCAGACATATTAACCCACCAAGCAGTGTTTTTTATTCTGATCATTGTTTTTTCAAGATCAAAATTTCCAGCTAATATGTCATCATGACAAATTTTCAAGATGATGTCTTTCATAGAAGGAAGAGTAACAATGACATTACTCAACTTTCTTCTATAATATAGATATCCTTCATCAATTGAAAATTTACCTTTCTATAAAGCCTTCTGGTACTTTGTTGGAAGGGTTCTAATTAATTCTTGTATTAAAGCATTCTTTGGATCATTTAATATGGTGCATATCTTTTTTAAGTCAGTGTCCTCATTATATGAATCCAGAATAAGCTGTAATAGCTCTTCCTTCATATCAACCACATTTATCCCATAAATATGAATAATTTTATCCTCAGGATCATAATCCTGATTAGAGTCATCATTTTGTAAAGGTAACCTTGATAACATATCCACATTTGAGTGAACAATACCAGACCTATGAATAATTGTCATTCTCCCTCTGTATTCCTGAACAGCTAACTGCCATCTGAACATATGTCTGTGAGGTGTTTTCAAGTTTAAAAGGGATTTAACTGCACTGCAGTCAGTGACAAGTTCAAATTTCTGGTCATCTATGTGATAATGTAGCTTTTCTAGAGCCCAAACTATGGCTAAACATTCAAGCTGAGTGGCACCATACTTCAATTCACTATTTCTCAAGGTTCTTGAAATATAACAAATTACTACTTCTGATACTTTATCATTCATCACTTGTGTTTGATGGAGGGCAGCACCAAGACAAATAAAACTGGCATCAGTGTACAAAACAAATGGTTGATTAATGTCAGGTAAAGCAAGAATTGGTGCTGACATCAAACAGTGTTTCATAGTGTCAAAAGCTCTATATCTTTCACTATTCCAGACAAAAGCAACATCCTTTCTAGTCAGTTGGGTAAGGGGTAAATCTATGACTTGGTAATTTTTAATATACTGTCTATAGTATCCACACATTCCCAAAAAACTCTGGAGCTCTCTAAACATGGTAGGAGCCTTCACCTGCTGTATGGCTGCCACTTCATTTTGGTCAACACATATCTTTAACCCTAAAACAACATGACCCAGCACTTTTCAGGAATGAAAACCAAATTTAAACTTTTTCAAAGCAAGTTTCATATTTATTTCATCCATTTTGTGGAACACTTTACACAGGTGGTTGAGATGGTCCTCAAATGTTTTTGATAATATGATGAAATCATCAATATAAACCATCAGCCATCCTTCAATTATCTCTTGATCAAATGTGTTATCCATAAATTTTTGAAAAACTGAAGGGGCATTTTTAGGGCCAAATGGCATCCTAACATACTTATAAATACCTATATGAGTAGCAATCATCAGAAAATTCTGTGAATTCCTCTCAACAGGTACCTGGTGATATCCCTTATTACCATCCAAGCAGCTTATATATTTAGCACCTTGTAAGGTAGCATGTATAGAGCTAATTCTAGGTAAAGGGTAGATATCATCAACAGTATAAGTATTCAATGCTCTATAATCACCACATAACCTGGCTTTATCTTTCTCATAAGAAATTTGGACAGGTGAGATAACACAATATTTAGGTGTTTCAACTACCTTTTCAAGAATATTCATTTTCAAAAGGGTAGAGATATTATCCTCAATATCTTTTCTCTTTGTGGGAGAAGCAGGTTAAGGCTTCTTCTTCAAACTAGGTGGTATGTCAGTTAATGGACAAGATAATGAGAGTTTCATTTCTTCCTTAACTAATCCTAGCTCATGTGACCCATGAGCAAAGGCCATAGGAAAAGATTTTATCAATTTAATGATGGAATCTTTATCCTCACCAGAAAGTTGTTCTACAAAAGAAGCATTTTCAATTTCAGATATAAGAGAATGCATTTCCTTTGTAGACCTTCCTATATATTTAATTGCAGAATTACATGTGTTCAATTCTGGTTTTAACAATTTTTTGGGGGAGGAGATCTTAAATTTTCTCTTCCCATTTATCCCCATTGTGAAGCATTGGTTTGAAGGATCCAATTTTATGCCATATTTGGTTAAAATGTCATTTCCTATAATAAACCAACTGCTTAAGTTATCTTTTTTCATGACAACAAAGTCACAAATAGCTCTTACAAATTCATGGTTATATTTAACAAACACTGTGGCTTTTTATTTACCAATGGGGGACAAAATAGAGCCACAACCTCTCCAATTTTCAGAAATGATAGGCATCAGTTTTGATTTATAGTCTTGATCCACTGAAGCAAGTGCTTTTTCAGATACTACACTTCCTCCAGCTCCAGAATCCAGAACAACTTCAATGCTGGTTCAATTGATCAAGACTGGTGCTTTGAGAGGGGCAATAACAATTGAGCTATCCTCAATGTTCCTTATGATCTCAGCATCCTCAACTGTAGATAAATTCTTATTATCAATATCAATAGTATTTAAATAATGAATATTTTCTTCCAGCATCAAGATTTCTTGTTGAGATTCATATGAAATATTTCTGGCACAATCACTTGAGGTATCATCCAGAGCTATTGTGTTATCAGCCTGCTCCTCAGTTTGTTCAACAAGATTTATCCTCTTGTCACAAACATGGACTTTCTGCCAAGGCTTGTTGAACTTGAAGAAAGTGTTTGTTGCATACTTTTTTGGTGCAACAGGCGCAGAAGGTTTACAAACCTTTTCCAGAGGTTTCTGTTTGTAAGTGGAGGATTTCTCCAAAGGGGGCCTAGGAATGAATCTTCTGGCATCATACTTGTTTTTTAGAAGGATCTCATTGCAAGTATTAATGAAAGAAGAAGGTTCTCTGGAGAACTCAGTCCTAGCCACTATCAAGTCTTTCAAAGACATTGGTAATTTGTAAAGGATCCTGTCCTTCCATAACTCAAACTCCATATTTGGGTCCATTGCCCTCAATATTTTTACAAGTTTCATTAAGAAATCAATAGGTTTATCAGTAGAAGAGCTATATCTAGTTTCCTCATACTGCCTTTGTTGAGTCACCATAAACTTGGAGCCACCAAATTGTGCTTTAATCAATTTCTTCCAATCTTCCCATGAGTAGTCATTCCTATCCAGGAGAACAGATTCATACCACATTAGGGCTACATTGGTAACCAAAGAAATTAACTTAGAAACAATTTCCTCATCTGGGAGTTTGTAAGAATTTTTTAAGTTATCAATTCTGCAAATGAATTGCTGCCAATCAGAAGAAGAATCACCATCAAATGTTGGGTACTGGTTAAGTTTTGGCCAAATCTTTTGATTTGGAGGAGCCTCCTTAGTATTAGCTTTTCTCTGAGTAAGAAGCAGCTGAAACTTCTCCAATTGTGCAGTAATCTCATTGTTTAATCCTTCTGTTGAAGGTCCTAGTGCATAATCAATTTTTGATGGAAACTCAGTGGTATCAAAAAGCATTTCTGAATCTAATTTTACTATAGATGAGCTAGAAACAGGTAAACTTGGAGCATCCTGTACCATATGTTCCTTCAAAGAAGTTTCAGAATATTTTTGATCATTAAAAAATGAATTCAATTTTTCCTCAATGGTTGTTAGTCTGGTTTTCACTCTTGGAAGACTAGATAAACTCTCATTGATTGTTGCAAAAGATAACTGGGTTTTATTTTGAAAAGATGAATAATGATCACTCAATCTTTTAAGGTTCATCTTATCTACCTCTAGCTCCAGGCAACAGGCAGATACATTATCTTTCAGTTTAGACAAATAATTTTTGATATTTTGCCATAAAGCAACTTTCTTTTCATGGGTTGCTTTGTAATGAAACAAATCATCAGAAACTCTCTGTAACTCACTCCTCAATGCTTGATAAACCTTTTCAGTTAACAAACTATTATATTTCTGAGTCAATTGCATGTTTTTTATTATATGATTTTGTTTTGCAATAATATCCCTCAAATATTCATCATTAATGTTAGCTACATCTGGAGTGTTTCTCAATAAGGAAACAGAGTAACTTTCCAGATTCTCATAAAACTCAGGCTCAAGTGTTTCATCAATAATAGCCATATCAGTATTTATCATTGAAGTAGAAATTAGAACTAAAGGATTAGATACATTTGAAATTTGAGCAATTTGTCTACTGTTCTCAGCCTCTACAGGTCTCACAGTCTCATCTCCTCTTCCAGAATTACCTGAAGGAACTGAATCAGTTACAAGAAATGGTACTTGAGATTCAATAGAAGGGCTTACAATGGCTTGGGCAAGACTTGGATGTGGTTGTTCATTCTCCTTTTTCCTCCTTGATAGGGATGAGGAGGTGTTGGATTGAACTGATTTGTTCTTGAAGGAACTGCCTGAGGTACTCGGTGCTGTTGCTGTTGGGACAGATAATCCCACTGCCACTTTAAGACTTCCACCTTTTCTTGTTGCTGGGGGGCCAGTTGTGGAAGGGCTTTTAGAGGAGGAGGTTTCTTCTTCTCTTGAAGAAAAGACTCTATGTTTTTTACCTTGTCTTCTAGACAGTCTATTCTTGACCTCAACTTGAGGTTTTCTGTCCTCAACACCTTGATATGAGTAGAGAGATTTTTTACCTGCTGGTTTAAGGGCATCTTTTTTATCTTGAAGCCTTTGGGAAGCTCTTCTGGGGGGTTTATTGAAGGTTTTTGTTCCTGGGCATTTGTCTCTACCAGAATCTCCACTTCCTCCATTTCTACATACTTATTGATTCAATGATTTATTAATTTGAGCTAATTTTGTAGCTAAAGGAGAACTCACAGAAGTAGCCTCATCATAATCAATCAGATCCAGTTCATCTTCACGTGCAGCAGAAAACCTTGGTCAGTCATTGTTTTAAATCTAACCTGAAGTGAGGGAAGGAAACAATAAGATGAATTAGTTTTATTTTTGCTTTTTAAAGAAAAATAATAATAAAAGAATATAAAATTCATCAGGACAAAAAATCAACTGAAAATAATAATCAATTATTTATTAATTCAAAATAATCTTATAACCAGGATTTAAAAGAAATCAACTGAAGAAATAAAAATAAATTTTAATTTAACAAACTAATTTATGATAATTATCAGGATTTAAATCAACTGAAAGATTTTTTTAATTACCAGGACTAAATGTCAACTGAAATAATTTGATATAGTTTATTTTTTATTAATTATTAAAATTTTATTGTCAGGACAATTTGTAAACTGGAACAAAAAAAAGATTTTTTAATTTATCAGGACAAAGTCAATTGAAAATTACAATTAATTTTAAAAAAATAAAAATTTATTACTTCTAGGACTAAGAACACAATTGCTCTATCTTTGTCAACTAGGAAAAAAAATATAAAATTCCAAATTACCAGACACCTCCCCCTGTAAAATGAGAAAATTAATGCCACTTACAGAGTGCTGAGTAAATGGAAATACGTAGAGTATGAAGAGTGCAAAGTGACCCACAAATAGTAAAAAAGATAATTACCACAAATATATGTGACTATAGTCAATATATAAACTTAAGTGTTGGAGCGCGGTTTGATTCCTGGTCGCAGCAAAAAGTAAGTCACGTGGCTGATGACATTTGTTGTCATAGTCTTATTCTTGTCCTATTGGAACCTCATTGTTGGTGGTCCCTCAGTTGCCGGCTTCAAGATTTCAATGTGCCTTCAACTATTTGGAAAGGGCCTCAATTATCAAGGGGTCTTTCAAGTCTAGAAGGTTTTTCATGGTGGTCCAATGGCAGTGACAAAGGTATTTGTGGACTTCAAACTTGGGGTACGTATTTCCTTATCTTTTTGAATATTTACTCCATATAAAGAGGTAAGAAATCAAATTATTATTATAATTAATGGATTAGAACTACGTGAATGTAAATACTAAAGCAATAATAGACAGTAATAAATATTTTAGTCTAGTTAAATAGTTTTAATAAATAAGTACGTAATGGAGTGATGAAAACAACCAAAAAGAGAGGCCTTATATAGGCAAAGGAGAGACACAGCATGGCAATAAAATTCTAAAAATAGTAGTATGAGAGAGAAAAAAAGAATATTCCAGAAGGATTATTTTCAAATAATAAAGTTGTTCTAAAAAGAAGGCGTCAAAAAGATGTATTTACAGAGTATGGCAGGAATAAATTAATTTATTTAATATTCACTGTGAAGGTCAATTCTAAATAAGAAATTTGAATTTTTTGTATATATTTATTTTTATTTGAATATTAAAATTTTATTTTAATTTAAAATCTGATTTTTTTACTATAAATTTTTATTTCTTTCAACCTGTCAACGAGCACGGTGTTAGAGAATAAAAATATAAGGGACATTTTTATTATAAATTTTAATTATTCATTAATTTTACCATTCTGTAATTAGTTAATTTATTATAGGTAATTTTAATGTTACTAACTTATAATTAAATAATTAAAATAATAAGGCGTGGCTTCATCCAGTAAATAATTAATTATTTTACTGGGTAAGTCTAGCAGCCTGGCTGACACTAAGTGTATTCAAAAAATGTATCAACTTAAAGGAAACCAATCAATATCAGAAAAAAATCATTAAATAAGTATAAAGAAAATTAAATAAAAAAATTATAAAATTCTGAAAATCATCATCTTCATCAAATAAATCAATTTCAAAAAAATCATAAAGGTCAAAAAAAATCAAAAAAATATCTTAAAAATGATAAAAATGAAAAAAAACAAAAAAATCACAAAAAAATTAAAAAATATATAAAAATTAAAGAAAATCATAAAAAAATAAGAATAAAAGAAATAAAAGAATAAAAAAAATCAAAAAAAAATCATTAAATTCATAAAAATCAAAAAAAATCAAAAAAGTCATTAAAATCATAAAAATTCAAAAAAAATTATAAAAATCAAATAAAATCATAAAAAGCAAGAAAAATAAATGAAATAAAAGAATAAAAAAAAATCAAAAATTATCAAAAAAAAAACCCCAAAAAAAAATCAAAAAATCAAAAATCATTAAAAATTAAAAAAATCATAAAAATTAAATAAATTAAATAAAAAATCATAAATATTTAAAAAAATCCAAAAAATCTAAAAAAAAAAATCTAAAAATCTAAAAATAAAATCTCAAAAATCTTTAAAAATCATTAAATCAGAAAAATTCAAAAAAAAAATTAAAAAATTCATAAAAAATTCATAAAAATTCAAAAAAAAAATTTAAAAAATCTAAAAAATCTAAAAAATCTAAAAATCAAAAAAAAAATCTTAAAAATAATAAAAAATCATAAAAATAAAAAAAGTAAAAAAACCAAAAATAAATTAAAAAATTAAAAAAATTTTAAAAAAAATTAAAAGGTAAAAATCAGAACAAATAAATCACAAAAATTATCGGCGGGCTGTCTAGAAGGAGTAGGAAAAGAAGGACAAAAGAAGAGCTATAATAGGAAGATAAAAACTTATTTGTAAATAGTATTTGAGAAATAGATGTTAATTGGATTTATGGAGAGTAATACAACAATACTTTATGAGAAATGACACAATAGTAGTTTCAATTGATATTAAATATATTTATTTTAATAAGTTATATTTCAATGCGCAACAATCAAGTATTATTGTTAATAGACTTATGGCAACCTTAATATTATATAAAATTTAAATTAGAATTGTAGTACTAATAAAAGTAATAATATTTGTATTTATATTTAAAATATGGTAAAATAGGAGTGTAAATAAGTGATGATCTACCAGAGAGGTTTCCAAAGCTCTTTCATAGGCAAAAGGACCTTCTGGAACAGTTCAATGGTATTTACAAAAGAGAAAGGTATTGTGAAACAAATGATTAAAAGGATTTAATTAAAAATATACAAAATAAGAACAATGAATTAAACCTGTGAATGAGCAATTACTTTCCCACCATAAAGTTCAAAAAAAATATAATTAATATAATGAATGACTACGTGAGTATGAAAAAATGAGAGCTATGAGAAAGAAAATCTAAAACAGGTAATACAAATAACTGAAAAGGTTTAATTAAAACAAAAGGAATTATTTTCACGCTTTTTAATTCAGTATAAAAAAATTACATTAATCATTTTAACCATTTCAAGTAATTAAATTATTAATTTAATTGAAACAACTAATTAAATTAATAAAATAACCTATTTAGAATGAGAAATACAATTTATCATATTAAATAAGTTTTTTACTTAATTTAGTAATTTTAATGACACAATTAATGGTCAAGGAAGTGCCCAATATTTGTGGATAATATTATATGATAAGTTGTACTTTAGTTTATATAAATTTTATTATTCAATTTGTAATTACATTATATGTTGTAACTTATACATATAATATAATCTTAAATAATTAATTTATTGATTTAGAATACATACAAAATGTGCCCTGATATTATAGAATATAATATTTTATATTTAATAAAAGTTTCTTAATATAAAACTATTTTACTTATAAAATACCAGTAATTTATCATATAATTTACTGGGCTCCTAAGATAGCCTGGCTGACACTCCCTCACTCTAAAAAAACAATAAAAAATATTCTAAGATTTTTTATTTTTATACTTTTTAACAGAGTAGGAAGATTTGAAATTTCTTTTCCAGGTATCCATGCATCATGTTCAGATGACTTGTTTTTATATCTCAATAAATATTAAATACCCCTTTCTGAAGTGATAATTCTATCATTAAAAATTTTATCAATTTCTGCAGTTTCTGTGACTTCCTGAGGGTTTTTCTTAGGTCTTCCCCTTCTTTTGGAAAATAAGTCACTGTTGGAAGTGTAAGGTTTAAGCAAGGAAATGGGAAAAAAAGGATGTTTCTTATCATAAGGAGAATATAATACAACTTCTACTGCATTATCTCCAACCATTCTTTTAACAACAAATGGACCCACAAAAGGATCTTTTAATTTGTTATTGCCTTGTAAATTGAAAGGGACAGTAGATATTAACACTTCATCCCCCTTGTCAAATGTGCATTCTTTATGGGATTTATCCCATCTTTTCTTTTCATATTCAAACTCTTTATCAATACAGCTTTGAGCATGTTTTCTGCATAACTGTTGCATTTGCATAAAAGATTTTACACCAGGGTGTAGTTCCAACTTAGGTAATTTATTATTGAGAATTTGAGCAGGAGTATTTGGGACATAACCTAACCAAAGCTCAAAAGGCTTTTTCTCAGTGACAGAATGAACAGTGCTATTATATGCAAATTCAAGACCAGGCAATAGAGTGACCCAGTCATGAGTAAATCTGTCATTGTCTTTATATTCTAATCCAAAGGCACAATACCTTCTAATCATATCTTCCAGAGTTTGAATCATTCTTTCAGCTAGACCATCAGTCTGAGGATGGTGAGCTGTAGACAATTTCAACTCACAGCCACAAATATCCATCAAAGAGGTCCAAAACTCAGATGTAAATTTAGGATCTCTATCAGAGATAATGGCTTTTGGAATCCAACAATATTAAACATGTAAGACCACCATTAGAATGCTAATTCTTTGGTGGATACATCTTTGTGTGTTGGAATAAATTTGCACATTTTGGTGAATCTATCCACTATTACCCAAAAACAGTTATAACTGTCTTTACCTGCTACAGGAAGACCAGTGACAAAATCCATATTAATGATTTGCCAAGGAGAATCAGGTGCATCAATATTTTGTAACAATCTTGCTCTCTTACCTGTCAGTCTCTTAGATTTCTGACAAGAATCACAAGATTCAACATACAATTTAGTGTCTTCAGACATATTAGCCCACCAAGTGGTGTTTTTAATTCTGATAATGGTTTTTTCAAGATCAAAATGTCCTGCTAATATGTCATCATGACATAGTTTTAAGATGGTTTCTTTCATGGAAGGAGGAATAGCAATGACATTGGTCAGTTTTCTCCTGTAGTAAATATAACCATCTTCAATGGAAAACTTTCCTTTACTCAAAGCACTCTGGTACTTTGAAGGAAGAGTTTTTATCAATTCTTTGATAGAAGCATTCTTTAGATCATGCAAGATTGTAACCAATTTATTTAAATCAGAATCTCGTTCATATGAATCCAGAATTAATTGTAACAGTTCCTCTTCCATATCCACAATGTATATACCATGTATATGCACTGTATCATCTTCAGGTACATAAGCTGGGCTGGATACATCATTTGGAAGAGGTAATCTGGACAACATATCAACATTTGAATGAAAATTTCCAGCCCTGTGAATAATAGTCATTCTACCTCTGTATTCTTGAACAGCTAGTTTCCATCTAAACATATGTCTATTTGGTGTCTTCAAGTTTAAGAGGGATTTCACAGCACTGCAATCAGTAACTAATTCAAATTTTTGATCATATAAAGAGTAATGGAGCTTTTCTAAAGCCCATACAACTGCTAAACACTCTAATTGAGTGGCACCATATTTCAATTCACTTTTTCTTAAGGTTCTTGAAATATAACAAATTACTACTTCTGAAAATTTTTCATTAATAATTTGTTTTTGATGGAGAGCAGCTCCAAGTCCAATAAGACTTGCATCTGTATAAAGAAAAAAAGGCTTATTAAAATCTGGAAGAGCAAGTATTTGTGCTGTCATTAAACACTTTTTTAAGGTATCGAAAGATTTTTGGGCATCCTTATTCCATATATAAGCCACATCTTTTATTGTTAGTTTGGTAAGTGGTAAGGCTATGACTTGATAATTTTTTATATATTGTCTATAGTAGCCACACATTCCCAAGAAACTTTGTATTTTTTTATAGAAGTTTTTGCTGACACATTTTGGATAGAAGCATCTTTTCCTTGGTCTACACATATCTGTAAGCCAGACACAACATGACCCATGACTTTTAAGGATTGAGATCCAAATTTACACTTTTTTAAGGATAAAGTCATGTTAATTTCATCCATTTTCTGGCAGACTTTATTCAAGTGTGGTAAATTTTCATCAAAAGTTTTAGAAAAAACTATGATTTCATCAATGTAAACAATTAACCAACCTTCAATTATTTTCTGATGGGATGTGTTATCCATCACTTTTTGGAATACAGAAGGGGCATTTTTAGGGCCAAAAGGCATCCTAACATATTTTTAAATTCCCATATGGGTTGCAATTAGCAAATAATTTTGGGAAGACTTTTCAACAGGCATTTGATGATAACCTTTATTACCACCCAGACAGCTGATGAATTTAGCACCTTGTAAGGTAGCATGTATAGAGCTAATTCTGGGTAATGGGTAAATATCATCCACAGTATAAGTATTCAGAGCTCTATAATCCCCACAAATTCTAGCTTTATCTTTCTCATAAGAAATTAAAACTGGAGAGATGACACAATATTTGGGTGTAACATCCACTTTTTCAATAATATTCATACTTAGAAAAGTTGAGATATTATCTTCTATATCTTTCTTCTTTGTAGGAGAAGCAGGATAAGGTTTTTTCTTTAGGCTAGAAGGTATTTCATTCAAATTGCAAGATAAAGAAATTTTCATTTCATCTTTAACCAATCCCAACACATGGGAACCATGAGAAAAAGCCATTGGGAAAGATGTAATTAAGGCTACTATTGAATACTTTTGGTTATCAGTTAATTGATCACCAAATGAGGCTGTTTCAATTTCAGACAATAATACATTCATTTCCTCTGTTTGTCTTCCTTTAAATTGGATCAAAGAATGGAAAGATTTCAATAAGGGTGTAGAATGCTTTTTAGAAGAAGAAATTTTAAATTTTATTTTCCCATTCATTCCCAAAGTAAAACAATTGTTTGCAGGATCCAGTTTAATTCCAAACATGGTTAAAATATCATTTCCCATGATAAACCAATTGCTTAAATTGTCATTTTTCATGACAACAAATTCACAAATAGCTCTGACAAAACCACCATTATATTTAAGGAATACAGTGGTTTTGTATTTTCCAATGGGACATAAAACAGAACCATAACCTTTCCATTTTTCAGATGTTATAGGTAATAATTTGCATTTATAATCCTTATCTACAGAAGCCAGTGCTTTTTCAGATACTACACTTCCTCCAGAACCAGAGTCAAGAATAACCTCAACATTTTTATTATTAATAATAACAGGTGCTCTCAAAGGTGATATTAAAATAGAACTTTCAGTAATATCTCTAATTACTTCAGCATTTTCTACACAAGATAAGTAAATATCACAATTATCAGACCAATTATCCAAATATTGGATATCTTTTTCTAAAACCAGAACTTCCAGAGAAGACTCATGGTCATAAGAGATATTGCAATCACAGTCACTTGATGAATTATCAAGATCAGCTTGAGTATTTTCAGATTCCTCATTATGTTCAACAAGATGAATTTTCTTGTCACAAATATGTCCTTTTTGCCATGGTTTGTTACATTTAAAACAAGTACTAGTTGCATATTTCTTTGGAGCAACTGGGGCAGAAGTTCTACCATTTTTTCTGGAAGTTTTGTGGAGGGCTTTTGTTGGTCTTTATAAGATTTAACAGGATAATTTCTTGGTTCATATCTATGATTTAGTAGGACTTCATTACAGATATTAATAAAGGAAGAATTCTCTCTCACATGCTCAGTCCTTTCCACAATCAAATCTCTCAGAGAATTTGGTAATTTATAGAGAATTTTATCTCTCCAAATATCATAATCCATTTTAGGATCCATGGCTCTAAGAATTTTTGTAATTTTCATAAAGAAAAAAATAGGTTTATCAGGAGAGGAGGACACATATTTAGCGTTCTCATATAATATCTGCTGAGCAAGCCTGAATTTGGAACCACCAAATTGATTTTCAATCAAGGTTTTCCACTCTTTCCAAGTATAAGGTTGGTTGTCCAGTAAAACCGATTCATACCACATTAAAGCTACATTGGAAAATAAAGAAATTAATTTAGAAACAATTTCTTCATCTGGCAATTTATAAGAGTTTTTCAGATTATCAATTCTCTGAACAAAATGTTGCCAGTCAGATGAAGAGTCACCATCAAAAGTGGAATATTGATCCAGTTTGGGCCAATTTTTCTGGCTACTGGGATGGTCCATCTTTTGGTTTGAATTATATAACAATAATAATTCTTGAAGTTTAGCCAGGTGTTCAGAAATTTCATTATTTACAGAAACAGCTGGTTCATGACCATAAAATGTTTTTTTGCTAGTAGCAAAAGATTTTACAGACACATTTTCAGTTTGTTTAATGGCTGAAATATGGGGAAGAAAAGAACTTCTTTGTTCAGGCCCCTTTCCTTTATTTTTATGCAATTTATTGGCAGCATATTCATGTACACTATAATAATTGGCAGTTAAAGCTGAAAATATTTCCTGTAGGTCAGACACAGAATTTCTTATACTTGGAATTTCAGACATCTGGTCATTTATTTTTGCAAGGGATAAAACATTTCTGTCCTCAAAAACTGTGTATTTGGTACTCAGTGCTTGGACATCATTTTTCAGCTTTTTCAACTCATTGTGTAGAGAATTAATTTCATTATTCAATGAATAATTCTCTTCAAGAAGAGTTTTTAACTCACTCAAAGTTTTATGCAGATGAATATTTTTATCTGAGATAGCTCTATGATCACTCCTTATCTGTTTTTGTTGGCTAAGAATAATATTCAAAGTTTCTTTGATTTTAAAATAGGCTGTATCTTGCACAGAAGAGCTCACTTTACAATGTAAGTGCAAATTATTCAATCTATCACTCTCATGTACTAATACATCTCTTAAATTTTTGTCTTTCACAACATTAAAATCAAGTGTATTTTTTAATATATCCTCAGAGGTCTTCTCAAGCAAGGTATAAACTTCAGGGGAAACAGAATCATTTTTAATTGCAAGTGAAGGATAAATTAAAGAAGTAGAGGTTAAATGTAAAGGTTCATCAAATGATATTTTACTAATTACATCATTAGGGCTACTCATTAAAGGAAGTTGTCTCTTTAAGGGTTTAAATTTTCTTTCACCATTATCCACAATATTACCTGTGGGAGAAGATTTGTTATTATACATACCAACATGTTTATCAAACAGATTACTTACCATGGCAAGGGAGGAGATTTCCCCTGTGCCTTCTTTCTTCTGCCTCCCTGATAAGGATGGGCCTGAGGAGGTTGATGGTAGGTTTGTGTCCTGGATGGGACAGGGTGTTGAGCTACTGGCTGCTGAACATTCTGTTGGTAATGGTTCATCAGGTAATTTTATTTCCACTGTTCCACTTTCAGAGTGTTTCAACTTTGAGTAAAAGAGCTGGGTGCCTGATGGGGCTGAGGCTGAGGCTGAGAGGCTGGGAAAGGAGGAGGTTGAACCTGATTTTTATTTAAGAGCTCCTGCATCTGTTGCCAGATTGTGTCTACTCTTGCCTTTTACTTCATGCTTTCTGCTTTCAGTTCTTTTATATGGCTGGAAAGGTTGTTTATTTGTTGCATCAGAGGGATCTTTTTTATTTTTATACCCTTTAGAGGATTTTCCTGATTGATCTGAGGCTTTACTTCTTTCAGAGTAGTTTGGTGAGGGGGATTTTCCACTTCTCCTGACATTTTCATGTCCTGAAGGGTATGAAGATTTATTGTTAACTGAAGAATTCTTGCAAGTTAATTTTGAAGAACCTACAGAATCATTATCTACATCCACATCAATTTCATCCACATGAAGGTTATCCATGCTGTTTTCCAAACTACTGGACATAGAGCTATGAATAAAAAACTCAAATGTTATTTAATTATTCAAATTTATATTTCAAAAAAAATAAATTATTTCTTGAAAAAATTAAATTCAAAAAACAAATTAAATAAAATAATTAACAATAAAAAATGCAATACAAAAATATGTAATTACAATTGATATTATTAAGAATTACAATGTTTATTAAGGGACCAACCAAAAAAGGTTTTAATAGTTCAACCAAAATAATTAATACAAAAAAAATAATATCTTGCTAATATTGGGACTAAGTACTGAGTACTATTATGGTCAACCAATTTAAATCAAAAAAAAAAATTCAATAAAATTAAATTAATAATTTATTTAAAATATTTTATAATGATCTTCTAGGACTAAGAGTTATAACTCTATTATGGTCAACTAGGAAAAAAAAAATTTTTTTTTGAACACTTACACTCAGTGAATCAGCAATTAAGCTACAATCACTGTTATTGCAATAAAAACTTAATAATATAAGTGAGAGTTGCAAAGTGTCGGCCGGTCGTCTAGAAGAAGGAGAAAGATAGAAGAAGGAAAGAGAGGGGGAGAAGGAGGAAAGGAGTATGGGTAATAAAAGAAATAAATTTTAATAAAATTATTTAATTTATTGAGAGAAGGCAACGATGAGTGAGCTGAGAAGAGACAACAATTTGGTTTTATAAATATTAATATTATTTAAGTAAGAGTTCTGCGCGGCAACCAATATAATTACTATCAGACTTAAAGCAACCTTTAAATTGTTATATAAAATTTTAATTAGAATTTTCTTACTAATAAAAAGAATATAAATGTAATATAAAAAGTGTATTTAATTTGTTGAGTGTATAATAAGTGATCAGGCTACAGGGGATTATCCAAGGCCCTTTTATAGGCAATGGATCCTCTGAAGCGCTATTATATCAGTAAATACAATGATTAGAAAGGAATAAAACAAACATATCAAAAGAGTAAATGAAACATAACAATATAGAGAAAAACATGAAACAATTAATTAAAAGCCCAATTAAGAATCCAATTTCCCCGCCATTAATCCCCAAATCAGTAAGTGACAATAGTAAATAACTAAACAAGATTGGAAACATAGGAACTATGAGAAATATAATTCCCAACAGATGGTACATTCTGATTAGAGGACATTTTAAGTGAAACAAAAAATAATTTGACGCAAAAAAACAAGCAATTAATCTCAATTTAGTCCAAATTAATTTATTTGTTTTTTCTAACACAATTAAGGGTCAAAAGAAGCGTCCTTAATAATTGTTTAGTATCATATGAGAGGTATTAGTTAATATATAAATTTAAGTAATTAATTTAAATATATTATAAATCAAATTTACACTTGTAATTATAATATATGTTTTTTAATTAATTAAATATAAATTTATAATTATTAAATACATAAAAATGCGCCATTATTTGTAGAATATATTATATTATGCTCAATTTAATTGTATATAAAAATATATATAACCAATAAATTTAATGTAACATTTGTATATAATAAAATTCTTATATAATTTCATTATGTAATAAAATATTAAGTTATATTCATTAAATACAAGTCTTACTCACTCTTTAAGGTTTTATAATTTATATATCATTTACTGGACTCCTGGAATAGCCTGGCTGACACTCCCTCACTCTAAAAAAAACAATAAAAAAAAATGCTAAGATTTTTTCTTTTTGTATTTTTTCAACAGAGCAGGCAGATTTGAAATTTCTTTGCCTGGTATCCATGCATCATGTTCAGATGATTTGTTCTTATATCTCAATAAATATTCAGTACCTCTTTCAGAAGTGATAATTCTATCATTGAGAATTTTATCAATTTCTGCTGTTTCTGTGACTTCCTGAGGGTTTTTCTTAGGTCTTCCTCTTCTTTTTGGAAATAAGTCACTGTTGGAAGTATAAGGCTTAAGCAAAGAAATGGGAAAGACAGGATGTTTCCTATCATATGGAGAATACAATACAACTTCTACTGCATTATCACCAACCATTCTTTTAACAACAAATGGTCCTACAAAAGGATCTTTTAATTTGTGGTTACCTTGTAAATTGAAATGGACAGTAGAGATCAACACTTCATCACCCTTGTTAAATGTGTATTCTTTATGGGATTTATCCCATCTTTTCTTTTCATATTCAAATGCTTTATCAATACAATTCTGAGCATGTTTTCTACATAGCTGTTGCATTTGCATAAAAGATTTTACACCAGGGTGTAGTTCCAACTTAGGTAATTTATTATTGAGAATCTGAGCAGGAGTGTTTGGGACATAACCTAACCAAAGCTCAAAAGGCTTTTTCTCAGTGACAGAATGAACAGTGCTATTATATGCAAATTCAAGACCAGGCAAAAGAGTGGCCCAATCATGAGTAAATCTGTCATTGTCTTTATATTCTAAACCAAAGGCACAATACCTTCTAATCATATCTTCCAGAGTTTGAATCATTCTTTCAGCTAGACCATCAGTCTGAGGATGGTGAGCTGTAGACAATTTTAACTCACAGCCACAAATATCCATCAAAGAGGTCCAAAACTCAGAAGTGAATTTTGGATCCCTATCAGAGATAATGGCTTTTGGAAAACCAATAATATTAAACATGTAAGACCACCATAAGAAAGCTAATTCTTTGGTGGATACATCTTTGTGGGTTGGAATAAATTTGCACATTTTTGTGAATCTATCAACTATTACCCAACAAGAGTTAAAGCTGTCTTTACCTGCAACAGGAAGACCAGTGACAAAATCCATCTAATGATTTGCCAGGGAGCACTAGGTGCTTCAATATGTTGTAATAACCCTGCTCTCTTACCTGTTAACCTTTTAGATTTTTGGCAGGAATCACAAGATTCAACATATAATTTTGTGTCTTCAGACATATTAGCCCACCATGCAGTGTTTTTGATTCTAATCAATGTTTTTTCAAGATCAAAATGACCAGCTAATATGTCATCATGACAAAGTTTGAGGATAGTTTCTTTCATTGAAGGAGGAATAACAATCACATTGGTAAGCTTCCTTCTATAATAAATATAACCATCTTCAATAGAAAACTTTCCTTTATTCAAAGCATTTTGGTATTTTGCAGGAAGAGTTTTTATTAATGCTTGAATTGAAGCATTCTTAGGATCATTCAAAATAGTAACTAATTTATTTAAGTCAGAATCTTTATCATATGAATCCAGTATTAACTGTAATAACTCTTCTTCCATATCAACTATAAATATACCATGTATATGAACAGTGTCATCCTCAGGTACATAAGCAGGATTGGAGTCATTATTTGGCAGAGGCAATCTGGAGAGCATATCAACATTAGAGTGAACATTTCCAGCTCTGTGGATAATAGTCATCCTTCCTCTGTATTCCTGAACTGCAAGTTGCCACCTGAACATATGTCTTTTAGGTGTTTTGAGGTTTAAGAGAGATTTCACAGCACTACAGTCAGTTACCAACTCAAATTTTTGGTCATCCAAGTAGTAATGAAGTTTCTCAAGAGCCCAAACAACTGCTAAGCACTCCAATTGAGTGGCACCATATTTCAATTCACTATTTCTTAAGGTTCTTGAAATATAACAAATTACAACCTCTGAGGATTTATCATTAATAATTTGCTTTTGGTGAAGGGCAGCACCCAGACCAATAAAGCTAGCATCTGTATAAAGTACAAATGGCTTGTTAAAATCTGGGAGAGCCAATATAGGGGCTGTCATTAAGCAATTTTTCAATGTATTAAAAGCTTTCTGACAGTCATCATTCCAGAGAAAAGCAACATCTTTTCTGGTTAGTTTTGTAAGAGGCAAGGCTATGACCTGATAATTTTTAATATATTGTCTATAATAGCCACACATACCTAAAAAACTTTGGATTTCTCTTACAGAAGTTGGTGCTTTCACATTTTGAATGGCAGCAACTTTATTATGGTCTACACAAATTTGTAAGCCTGACACAACATGGCCAAGGACTTTCAAAGATTGAAAACCAAATTTACACTTTTTTAAAGATAAGGTCATATTGATTTCATCCATTTTTTGGAAAACTCTATTTAAGTGAATCATATGTTCATCAAAAGTTTTAGAAAAAACAATAATATCATCAATATAAACCATGAGCCAACCTTCAATAATTTCTTGATGGAAAGTGTTATCCATGACTTTCTGGAAAACTGAAGGAGCATTTTTAGGGCCAAATGGCATCCTAACATACTTATATATTCCCATATGAGTAGCAATAAGCAAAAAATTTTGAGAATTTTTCTCAACTGGAACTTGATGATAACCTTTATTACCATCCAGACAACTAATAAATTTTGCACCTTGCAAGGTAGCATGTATTGAATTAATTCTGGGTAAAGGATAAATATCATCAACAGTATAAGTATTTAAAGCTCTGTAATCCCCACATAATCTAGCTTTATCTTTTTCATATGAAATTAAGACTGGGGAGATGACACAATATTTGGGGGTGACATCCACTTTCTCAATGATATTCATTTTCAATAATGTTTCAATATTATCTTCAATATCTTTTCTTTTTGATGGAGAAGCAGGATATGGTTTTTTCTTAAGGGAAGGAGGAATATCACTCAAATTACAGGATAAGGTAATTTTCATCTCTTCCTGAACAATTCCCAAGACATGAGAACCATGAGCAAAAGCCATAGGGAAAGAGGTAATAGAGGCAACAATAGAATCCTTTTGTTCATTAGTCAAATGATCACCAAAAGAAGCGGTATTTATTTCATGTAAATCATCCATTTCAGTTGTTGTTCTACCTTTACATTGGGTCAGTGAGTTACAAGATTTCAACAAATGCCCAGAAGGTTTAGGAGAAGAAATTTTGAATTTTCTTTTCCCATTCATTCCTAAGGTAAAGCAATTATTTGCTGGGTCCAGTTTCACACCAAACATGGTTAAAATATCATTTCCCATAATAAACCAATTGCTCAAATTATCATTTTTCATGACAACAAACTCACAAATAGCTCTGACAAAACCACCATTATATTTGAAGAATACAGAGGTTTTGTATTTGCCAATAGGAAATAAGGTAGAACCATACCCTCTCCATTTTTCAGAAGTTATAGGCAATAATTTACTCAAATATTCCTTATCCACTGAAGCCAAAGCTTTTTCAGATACTACACTTCCTCCAGCACCAGAATCAAGAACTACATCAACATTTTTACCATTAATGATAACAGGTGCCTTTAAAGGGGATATAGGAATAGAATTGTTAGTAATATCTTTAATTATCTCAGCATTTTCTACTGAAGATAAATTCAATACACAATCTTCAGATATATTATTTAAATAATGGACATCATGTTCCAACATTAAAACATCTTTAACAGATTCATTGTCATAGGAGATATTACTTTCACAGTCACTGGAAGAATTATTGACATCAAGTTCAATTTCATCAGTGTCTTCATTTTGTTCAACAAGATGAATTTTCTTGTCACAAACATGACCCTTCTGCCACGGTTTGTTACATTTATAACAAGTATTTGTTGCATATTTTTTAGGTGCAACTGGGGCAGAGGGTTTACCAGATTTTTCTGGGAGCTTTATAGAAGGTTTATTCTGATCATTATAAGATTTACTAAGGTAATTCTTTGGTTCATATCTATGGTTGAGTAGTACTTCATTACAGATATTAATGAAAGAAGAATTTTCCCTTACATGCTCAGTTCTAGCAACAATCAAATCCCTAAGAGAATTTGGTAATTTATACAAGATTTTATCTCTCCAAATATCATAATCCATCTTTGGATCAATTGCTCTAAGGATTTTAGTTATTTTCATCAGAAAAACAATGGGCTTTTCAACAGAGGAGGATACATATCTAGTATTCTCATACAGTCTTTGCTGAGCTAACCTGAATTTTGAACCACCAAACTGATTCTCAATCAAGGATTTCCAATCATTCCATGTATAATGATTGTTATCTAAGAGGACAGATTCATACCACATCAAGGCTACATTGGAAAATAAAGAAATTAGCTTAGAAACAATTTCCTCATCAGGTAGTTTATAAGATCTCTTTAAATTATCAATTCTTTGGATAAAGTGTTGCCAATCAGAGGAAGAATCACCATCAAAGGTAGGATATTGGTCTAACTTAGGCCAATTTTTCTGATTACTGGGATGGTCCACTTTTTGGTTTGAATTATTCATTAGTAATAATTCCTGAAGTTTAGCCAGGTGTTCAGAAATTTCATTATTTACAGAAACAGCTGGTGCATGACCATCACAAGATTGTTTGCTAGTAGCAAAAGATTTTACAGACTCATTGTCAGTTTGTTTAATGGTTGAAATATGAGGAAGAAAGGATGAACTTTGTTCAGGTTTTTTCCCTTTATTTTTATGCAGCTTACTTGCAGAAATCTCATTTAATTCATTTTTGATGGTTAAGGTTGAGAACTTTTCCTGTAGGTCAGACACATAGTTTCTTATTCTTGGAATTTCAGACATCTGGTCATTTACTTTTGCAAGAGATAGAACATTTCTGTCCTCAGAAACTGAGTGTTTGGTACTTAGTGCATGGAAATCATTTTTTAGCTTCTTCAACTCATTTTGCAGAGATTTTATTTCATTTTTGAATGAATAATTTTCCTCAATAAGGGGTTTCAATTCACTCAAGGTCTTATGTAGACTGATATTTCTATCTGAGATAGCTCTATGGTCACTTCTTATTTGTTTTTGTTGACTAAGAACAATATTCAAGGTTTCTTTGATTTTTAAATAAGCTGTATCTTGTACAGAAGAACTCACTTTACATTGCAAGTGTAAATTATTTAATCTATCATTTTCATGGATTAACACATCTCTCACATGTTTGTCTTTCACAATATTAAAATCAAGGGTATCTTTCAATATTTCCTCAGAAGTTTTTTCAATTAAGTTATAGATTTCAGGGGGAACAGAATCATTTTTAATTGCAAGAGAAGGATTAATTAAAGATGTAGAAGTTAAATGTAAAGGTTCATCAAATGACAATTTGCTAATTACATCAATAGGGCTACTAGTTACAGGAAGCTGTCTTTTAACAGGTTTAACTGTTCTTTCACCATGTTCAATAATATTACCTGCAGAAGAAGATTTATTAGAAAACATACCCAAGTGACTATCAACCAAATTACTTACCATGGCAGAGGAGGAAACTTCCCCTGGGACTGGGTTTGGGATTGTGCTTGGGCCTTCTTTCTCCTGCTTTGTTGGTAGGGATGAGGAGGTGGATGGAAATTGGGTGTTCTGGATGGGCCAGGCTGATGATGAGGAGGGTGTTGCACATTCTGTTGGTAGTGACTCATTAGATAATCCCATTTCCATTGCTCTACTTCCATAGTATTTGGATTTTGGATGGTTGAGCTGGGTGGCTGTGAAGGTTGAGTCTGAAATTGAAGCTGATTGGGAGGCAATTGAGGAGGGGCCTGGGCCTGAATCTGGTTCCTGAGTTCTTGGACCTGATCCCACAATGTGTCTACCTTTGCTTTGTACGTCATATTTTCTGTCTTCAACTCTTTTATATGACTGGATAGGTTGCTGATTTGTTGTGGCAGAGGAAGCTTTTTTATTTTGAAGCCTTTTGGAAGACCTTCTTGAGGCACTAGAGGCTTTACTTCCTTCTGTGGTACTGGGGGAAGGGGGTTTGGTTTGTTTGCATTTCCTGTCATTTCCACATCCTGCAGTATGTGAATTCTTTGTGTTAGCATAAGATTTTTTATGACCAACTTTAGAAGAACTTACAGTGTCAGCATCATAGTCAATTTCTATTTCATCCACTTGCATGTTATCCATTTTTTCTGTCAAATTGTTGGACATACTAGTGGGAAGATTAATATTTTACTTTGTACTTTATAAAAAAAATAATCAAAGTTAGTCAATAATTGCTCCAAATAATATAAAAAAAATTTTTTAATTAATTAAATTATAGAAAAAATAACTTTCAATATAAAGTAATAATTAAAAAATTAATTTTTTTTTTAAAAAATTGGATTGCAAGTTTAAATTGGGAATAACAAGTTAGTTAATTCAACCAATTAATTACCAATATTAAATATGGCAATATATTGGGACTAAGCACAATGTACTTTTAAGTCAACCAAAATTAACAATAATTAATAATAAAAAAAAATTAAATTAATAATTCAATTTGTATTAATAATAATGTCAATTCTTCTAGGAATAAGAGGATTTAACACTCTATAATGGTCAACTAGGAAAAAAAAAATTTTTTAAAATTGAACACTTACACTCAGTGAATCAGCAATTAAGCCACAATCACTGTTATTGCAATAAAAATATAGTAATATGAGTGAGAGGCGCAAAGGTGAACTTACTATAGTGATCGAAAAATCACTTCAAAATAATATAAAAATTAATATTATATAAACCTAAGATGTCGAACCCAAGTTCGAAACACAGTCGCGGCAAAAGTTTCGTTTTGCTAGGTGGTCCGTGCGTTTTGTCGTTCGTCGCCAGGCTTCGATCGTCGTCGTCGTTTGGAAAGGCCCTCAGTTGTCGGCCGGTCGTCTAGAAGAAGGAGAGGGGGAGAAGGAGGAAAGGAGTATGGGTAATAAAAGAAATAAATTTTAATAAAATTATTTAATTTATTGAGAGAAGGCAACGATGAGTGAGCTGAGAAGAGACAACAATTTGGTTTTATAAATATTAATATTATTTAAGTAAGAGTTCTGCGCGGCAACCAATATAATTACTATCAGACTTAAAGCAACCTTTAAATTGTTATATAAAATTTTAATTAGAATTTTATTACTAATAAAAAGAATATAAACATAATATAAAAAGTGTATTTAATTTGTTGAGTGTATAATAAGTGATCAGGCTACAGGGGATTATCCAAGGCCCTTTTATAGGCAATGGATCCTCTGAAGCGCTATTATATCAGTAAATACAATGATTAGAAAGGAATAAAAAAACATATCAAAAGAGTAAATGAAACATAACAATATAGAGAAAAACATGAAACAATTAATTAAAAGCCCAATTAAGAATCCAATTTCCCCGCCATTAATCCCCAAATCAGTAAGTGACAATAGTAAATAACTAAACAAGATTGGAAACATAGGAACTATGAGAAATATAATTCCCAACAGATGGTACATTCTGATTAGAGGACATTTTAAGTGAAACAAAAAATAATTTGACGCAACAAAACAAGCAATTAATCTCAATTTAGTCCAAATTAATTTATTTGTTTTTTCTAACACAATTAAGGGTCAAAAGAAGCGTCCTTAATAATTGTTTAGTATCATATGAGAGGTATTAGTTAATATATAAATTTAAGTAATTAATTTAAATATATTATAAATCAAATTTACACTTGTAATTATAATATATGTTTTTTAACTAATTAAATATAAATTTATAATTATTAAATACATAAAAATGCGCCATTATTTGTAGAATATATTATATTATGCTCAATTTAATTGTATATAAAAATATATATAACCAATAAATTTAATGTAACATTTGTATATAATAAAATTCTTATATAATTTCATTATGTAATAAAATATTAAGTTATATTCATTAAATACAAGTCTTACTCACTCTTTAAGGTTTTATAATTTATATATCATTTACTGGACTCCTGGAATAGCCTGGCTGACACAAAGGTTAACTTACTATAGTGATTGAGAAATCACTTCAAAATTATATATTATTTAATATATTATAAACCTAAAAGTTTGAACCAAAGTTCGAAACACGTTCATGGAAAAATTTTGCCTTTTTGCTTAGGTCGTCTGTGCACAGTGTCTTTCATTGCAAAAGGGTGTATCATTGTCGTTATTTGAAAAGGCCTCCAATTATTGGCGGGTTGTCTAGAAGGAGTAGGAAAAGAAGGACAAAAGAAGAGTTAGAATAGGAAGATAAAAACTTATTTTTAAATAGTATTTGAGAAATAGATGTTAATTGGATTTATGGAGAGTAATACAACAATACTTTATGAGAAATGACACAATAGTAGTATCAATTGATATTAAATATATTTATTTTAATAATTTATATTTCAATGCGCAACAATCAAGTATTATTGTTAATAGACTTATGGCAACCTTAATATTATATAAAATTTAAATTAGAATTGTAGTACTAATAAAAGTAATAATATTTGTATTTATATTTAAAATATGGTTTAATAGGAGTGTAAATAAGTGATGATCTACCAGAGAGGTTTCCAAAGCTCTTTTATAGGCAAGAGGAACTTCTGGAACGGTTCAATAGTATTTATAAAAGAGTAAGGTAATGTGAAACAAATGATTAAAAGGATTTAATTAAAAATATACAAAATAGGAACAATGAATTGAACCCATGAATAAGCAATTACTTTCCCACCATAAAGTTCTCAAAAAATATAATTAATATAATGAATGACTATGTGAGTATGAAAAAAATGAGAACTATGAGAAAGGAAATCTAAAACAGGTAATATAAATAACTGAAAAGGTTTAATTAAAACAAAAGGAATTATTTTCACGCTTTTTAATTCAGTATAAAAAAATTAAATTAATCATTTTAACCATTTCAAGTAATTAAATTATTAATATAATTGAAACAACTAATTAAATTAATAAAATAACCTATTTAGAATGAGAAGTACAATTTATCATATTAAATAAGTTTTTTACTTAATTTAGTAATTTTAATGACACAATTAATGGTCAAGGAAGTGCCCAATATTTGTTGATAATATTATATGATAAGTTGTATTTTAGTTTATATAAATTTTATTATTCAATTTGTAATTACATTATAAGTTGTATTTTATACTTATAATATAATCTTAAATAATTAATTTATTGATTTAGAATACATACAAAATGTGCCCTGATATTATAGAATATAATATTTTATATTTAATAAATAGTTTCTTAATATAAAACTATTTTACTTACATAATATAATTTTATTCAATAAGACTTTTTTATTGTAACTACATAAAATGTATAGCATTATTCCCTTAAATTATTCCAGAAATTTATCATATAATTTACTGGGCTCCAAGATAGCCTGGCTGACAAAAATCAAAAATAATCAAGAAAAAAATTTAAAAAAATTATAAAAATAAAAAATTCAAATTCAAAAAAATCAAATAAGAGATCATAAAAATCATAAGAGTAAAAAAATAAAAAACATCAAAAATATCAAATGTTCAAATAAAAATAATATTAAAAAAATATAAAAATGTAAAAAAATATAAAAAAATCAAAACAATGTAAAAAACTCAAAAAAAATTAAAAAACAAATTTAAAAAAAATCATAATAATCAAAAAAAAAAAAATTATAATTACAAAATAATCACCAAAAATAAAAAAAATTCAAAAAAATTCAAAAAATTTAATAAATTAAAAAATCATTAAAAATTAAAGAAATTAAAAAGTTAAAAAAAAATTAAAATTTTCAAAATCATAAAAATTGTAAAACCAATAAAATCAAAACAATCAAAACAAGAAAAACAAGAAAAATTAGTCAAAAATTAACAAAAGTTTAAAAATTTAATAAACTTCTTCAAAAAATTAAAAGGATCAAAAAATTCAAAAAAAATATGAAAAAATCAAAAAAATATGAAAAATTTAAAAAATTCAAACATCTCTTATACAACAAAAATATCATTAATATTAATGAAAATTTAAAAATTCTTAAAAATCTTAAAATAAAAAAATTTCATAAAAATCAAAAAAATCAAAAAATTTTAATAATCAAAACATTAAAAAAATTAAAAATCAAACAAATCATAAAAATTTAAAATCTTAAAGATTTATATAAATAAAAAAATAAAAAATTTCAAAAAAAATTTCAAAATCATCAGTTTCCAAAAAATTATTAAAATACTGAAACAAGAAAATAAAAACCTGTATGAATACTACAGCTCTTAAAATTCATGAAAATCATATAAATTGTAAAAATCTTGAAAGCTATAAGACTACCTCAATTCATTTTTTTTGTTGAAGCAAAGTATAAGGTGGTATAAAATTTCAGAATCTTTAACCTTGATTCTTTGTGTTTTCTGAAATTATGTCAGTTGGTATTCATATAAAAGAAGAGTTTACAAGTTTATCTTTGAATATTCTCTACATTTTCTTATTTTTCTATCACTACGCAATATGGGGCTGGCTTGATAGAAAGTCTGCAACCTTGGACTCAAATTATTCACAGATTGAACACACATTGAGCTATTGACAAAGGAACCATACAATAAGGGATGAACACCACTTAGAAGAGCAGTTTTAGGTGAGTTTTCAAGTAGAGTTCAGTCTGAGTTTAGGTTGGGGACTTTCTAGAAATTCCACCCCCTATATTTTTTAGTGTATAATGCAATATAAAGGCTGCTTCCATGCTCATTTTTTAAGGAGCCTGTATTATTACTAAAGATTATTATATGGTTTTACTCAGAATATATCCCAATTTTTTTTAGTTTTATGTGTAAGTATGATGCACAATGATGCTTATGAGTCTTATTTAGTATTTATTGACATCCCATGAATAAGTGCATTCCTATTTATTAGATTTTCATAAGAATTTTTTACATGCCATTTTTCTTAATACAAAATTCATTCTTCTATGTCTATAAATGTCAAATAATATTTTTATGTGGACTTCACTTAATTATTAATAAAAGCATGTTTGAAATATCAAGTGACTGAAATCTTTTAAATATAAACAATTGAAATTATGATAACCCCATGAATTATAATTCTTTTTAAAATGTTTAAGTATTTCTATTTCATGCCCCCTTGATAATACTGTGTAAAATTGACAATTTGATGATGTTTACTTGGTGAAAATTTTATTTATGATAAAATTTCTTTACCCATGAGGAATGTCATATGTTTTAGATTTAGTTTTCTTAGAATATTAGGGGGTATAAAAGATGACTAATCCGCATTTAAATTTATTGTGGATAAAAAACCTTATACCCCAATTATCTTTTGCAATTATTTTTGCTAACAATTAGGTTATTAGACATTTTACATGTCAAAGTTGAACTCTTATCCGACATTTTTCCACTAAATTTTTCATAACCCCTTTTTGGACAACTTTCTGTCATAACCACATCTTGGCCTACTTTCATTAATAACCACATCTTTGACAACTCTCTGGATATTCCCTCCACCTTACTGCACACTCCCATTCTCATCTCATACTGTCTATTCTCTCCATTCAGAACACCTCTCTATCTAATCTGCTTTTTTTGCTCCTTTTCATATTCAATTATTCTAAAATGCCTTGTCATCATAGATCATCTCAAAGGCTGCCTTCCCACAGTTGTTCTTCAAATTGCACTACTCCCTCTTTACCCAGCTCAGCTGAGAAATAAACGACTTTTCAATTAAAAAAAGATGATCATCTCATTCTTATCAACTGGCTGAAAACTTAATCTAACTATGATTCTTGTTTTGGTACTGAAAATGCAACTAAAGTAGAATAGCCCCCTGCATCAAAAGTTAATGGTTATCTACTAATCACCAATGAATTATGGAATAAGACCAAGGGAAGGATAGATCATTTACCTAAACATATGTCTGAATGTTTCAAGCATTACCTAGCCAAATACAAGAAAGCAAAGACTCTTTCATCTTCCACTGGTTTTGGTATTACTGAAATCTATATCAGTAAGGGCAAAAAATCCATAGATGATAAGCCTGAATATTTATGTCCTTTAAAGATATGGATTCAATTTTTTGATAGAGAGCTGATTTTAATCCTGCAAATATGTTGGATTGTGAAGATTATATCTCCAAACATGATGCCAAAACAAATCTCTTCACATCCTCTTTCTCCACTCAAGCATCCACTTTCTAAATTCAACAAATCTAGATAGATTTGCTATTGATTCTTATGGTGATTTGAACCAGCCTAATCTAACTCAAGTATGTTTTGTTCTTTTATCTTAACAATTATTTTTTTATTTACATTTTCTTATTTCTATAAAGGCTGAAGAAAAAACACAGTAGCCACAATCAACTGAGTCTGAAGCCAGAAACAATGATGAAGAGGAAAATGTGACATTGAAAAAAAAACCAATGGCTTCAAATAGTCTAAATTTCCAATCTCAAAGAAGAAGAAAAAGTGATACTTCATCTCAAACCCCTTTTTCTTCTATCAAACAATTTTTGGAGAAATGTGATGCTGGAAAGTGATATCATACCACTTAATACTTTACTCTGCTTTTCATCTACTTTTTTTTAATATTTCTTATCACTCTATAACAAGTGGGAGTTGCTAATGAGACTCTAAAGTTTGAAAAGAGAAAATATGAGCTCCCTTTAAGGAGGTATGACATGGCACAAGACTTGGAGGAGAGGAAGTACAAGCTCTCTTTACAGAAGGATGATAGCACACAAGACTTGGAGGAGAGGAAGTATGAGCTCACTTTACAGGAGGATGATAGGGAACAAGACTTGGAGGAGAAGAAATTCAAGCTAACTCTTAGTATTGAAAAATAAAAGAAAGAGGAGAAAACACTTGAGCATCAAAACTTAATGGAACAGATGAAATTTAAGCATGATCTTGAAAAAAATTCAAAGAAGAAAAAACTTTTAATTGATTCTGTTAAAGCCAAAAAATCTAATGAGGTAATTGAATGTCTAATAAAAATTTTTAATGACTAGTGTGTTTTATTTCTTTCATACTTCAACTATTCACAATTATTTGTACATAAAATTTTACAATAATTTCCTCTATTTCATTACTCTATCCGTCATTAGTTGAAGTTTTGTTTTTTAATGTTAAAAATTCTTTTGTAAATAAATTTTACAAGTCTCATTTGAAAATTTTCCAACCCCCCCCCTGCATTTTCTTGAAGTAAGGGGTGGGTATTGCCAAAGTTCTTTCAAGTCAAGAATCTTGAAAGTATTATATAAAAATTGGTATTACTACCCCCTGCATTTTATGGGTATCACAAAAATTCTTTCAAGTAAAGAATTTTAAAAGTTTTATAAGAAATTTTGGTAATACTGCCCCCTGTTATGTACATAGTCATTAGTATTCTTGGATACCATATGATTGAGTTATATAAACTGTAGATGGAGAGTCTAGTAAACTCCAATTCTTCTTGGAGTTTGCCACTTACACCGAACTACAGGTAAAGTAACGCATATCATGATTCTTCTCAGAGTTAGCCACTGACTCCCATTACAGGTTATGGTCCCTTATAGTGCTTTTCATTAAACAAGTAAAGTGAATACTGATGTGACTTGAATCCTTTCTGAAATATTTTATGATGTTAAAAAAATTTCTTTTGCCATTAAACCAAGGTGGCACCACTCACAATTTTTCCAACACACCAATTTGGCCCCCCTCTTTATCTTAATCTTCCCCTCCTACCTCCTTACCTGACTAAACCAATACACCAATCTGGTTCCACCTCTCCATTTTATGTCTGAATTCCCTCATCATACTCAATCCAAAGGACCTGTACCTGACTTTACCACCCCTGCTACCTCACCCACCCCAACATCCAACCCTTCACCAACCCCTCTACCCACCCATTCTCCACCACTCTTTTCATTAAAACCCAAACCACCTATTAGAGTTCCTGAAGCTTCAACTTCCAATCAGGCTCAAACTCATTGACCTCTAATTTTACTGGAGGATATTGAAAAAAGTCATAAAGCTCTTGCTGGTTTTTCCAAAGTGACCAATGGCGTCAAAAAATGAAAGCTGATGGATCCAACTGGCATGATTGGGATTTGAAAATCTGATCCATGATGACTGATTATGTAGGGTTGATGTCAGCCTAGATATCCCTAAGACTGAGTATTTCTTATACTTAAAATAAGATAATCTTAAGTACATTAAGCTTATATCTTAAAAATAAGGTTAAAACAATAATATATATGATTATATTACATATATATATAATTACTACTCTATTATATAAATTATAGTAGTTTAAATAGCTTATCCATAGCCTAATAATACTTATTAAGGTGTTAATGGAGTCATAATATACTTATCTTAAGTGATATTAAGTAATTATTGACATACATAAGCTTATATGTATACATAAATCTCATATTTAGTGAAATATGCAGTATATTATGTATACTTAGGTATATAAGTGGGTTTTAGCCTCTTAATAGCCTATAACCTTTGTTTTTCTGCTTATTTTAGGTCATATGGACGTATCCAGTGGACTCACAACGCCTACAGAAGCATATACATCTACTTCAGGCACATACACTCAGTTTGGACAACTTAATCTGCTTCCTTGGATGGATATTCATGGATTTATGGGTTGGGAGGTCATTTCTGGGTTAATATGGATGCTTGTAGATGTTATTGGGGGCTTGTACATTTAATTTGTTTCCTTTATATGCTTTGTGTTTCATTATATTCTCTTTGAATGAGTTATTTTACCTGTTTCTTTATGGTATCCACTTTTATTTGGATTTTCTATTTATGGTATGGGTCTGTGTTATCATTAATTGTGATGGAGGGTCCTTACTGGAGGTCTGGGTGTTGAATCTGCTTGAAGTGGACGCCATGGGGAGGTGATGGGCCCTCGCAGTTCTGTAATTTCCGGGGATAGCAGTGACATCATCTGGGTTGAAGGTCTGTGCACTCCAGTGGATTTGGGTATAAGTAAGGGAGGATTTTGACAGTTATTAGACATCATTCACTTACTAAAATTCAAATAAACATTATAACACAATTATTATTATATAGAAATATATTATAAAGCCTTTATAAATTGATATTATCTTTATATAAGCTATAACTATATTATATTCATCTATTTTCCACCACTAGCACACTTTTAAATCCAAGTATTGTGAGTTTTATTTGAGTATAACTATTTTATTAGTCTTCCCCTGAGGTTCAATCACTAAATCATTTATTAAAAAGTAGTAGGACAATTAATAAATACTATTAAATCATACTTAAATACTAGGTACACTGACAGTTGACATCCTATGCTTTGAGTGACATTTCCTGATCCAAAGGAGATATCACTGATTGAATGGCAAGAACAATTGTTGTAAATACATTTGAAACAACGCTGAAACGCCTGATTGATCCAGATTTCTCCTGTAGAGCTGCTTACCTGGTACTTTACAAGAAATTTAACAGAGCAACCCTCACATCTTGTCTCTCCTTATTCAAATCCTTGATTTCTATTCCATCTAATCTGTTTCTTTATTTCACCAAACACTGGGAGAAAGTAACTGAAACACTGGATGCTATAATTTTTACTGGCTTCAATTTTACTAATTTCTTTGTAAAAGGAATCATGGCCCATTTTTTACTTCCACTATCAATGGTTGATCTCTCAACTGATGTTAGTCAAGAAATTCAGTCACACCAAGATGCCTTGACTATGTCATCAGATGACTTCCTCACACCACACAATATGTGGGGCGGACTTGCTAGCAAGTCCACAACCTTGGACCCAAACTCACCACAGATTGAACACACATTGAGCTATTGATAAAGGAACCATACAATCAGGGATGAACACCACTCAGTAGAACAGCTTTAGGTGAGTTTTCGAGTAGAGTTCAGTCTGAGTTCCATCTGAGTTTAGGTTGAGGACTTTCTAGAAAGTCCACACCCTATATTGTGTAGTCTCACTGAAGTTTTGATGGTAGAAACAAACATCTTGCTAGTAAAATAAGCTCATGAATCACCAAATGTAGCATTAGTTGACCTTAATGCTCTTCAAAAATGATTTATTTGCCAATTCCCAGTTGACTCCTACCATCCTCCTAATGCTCAGAAGAAATATTTTGACTGTGATTTGACAAAACATGTTCATCCAGATTGCCCTTACTACGCTCAATCTGCATTCTATAATCAAGTTTTGGAGATTTACTACAAACTTCAGCAACAAATTTCCAATATTTATAAATCTTTACAATCACCTCTTGACCAAAAAGGCAAAGTACGTTTTCAAATGGCAGAAACTGGCAACAATATAATTGAAGTTGACTCTAGTTCAATGGAGGCCTTAAAAACGGTCATTGATAACATTGATATTAAGAGTGTAGAGTGACAATCTGAATCTCCTGCAATTACCTCTGAAGCTATTCTAGATAGTGGTGCAACCCATCACGTCACTTGTGATGTAAGTCTCCTTTCCAATTACCAACCTGTCACACCTCATATCCCTGTAAAGGATGCAACTGAAAGTGCTCCATCATTCATCATTGGTATGGGGGATCTAAATATAGTTGGCTTAAATTTTACCATTGTTGTTAAAAATGTATTCTATTGTCCACAAGATAGAGATACATTGATTTATTTATTTGATCTAGTTAAAGGGAGTTCAGATTTCTCTATGACATCCAAAAATGAGTTTGTTCTATCAATTGATAAGAAAAATGTTCTCATTTCCAAGATTGATACCAATAGAAGGAGATGGCTTGTAAATACTGCTAAAAATAACTTTGCTTCTAATCCAATGTTACACTCCTCATTGTCATCCTATTTAACATATTCAACAAATGAACCTCTCTCTTTCTTTAAGATTTTTATGGATGATGTGCAGTCAGCTTCTATACATTGACTCTACGCAGCTCCAGGGTCACTTCTTGACTGGCACCAACGACTTTGTCATAACAGTGGCTGGGTCCTGGAAAACCTCATTAAACACAATCTTGGTCAAGGACTTCCAGCAGAGTGTTTGAAAAGAAAAATTGACTGTGCTGACTGTGCAATTGCTAAAAGTGAACGCTAAACTACAGCACTGTGTGAACTAGCTCCCAAATCAATGTTGTCACTTGTGGTAGGTGATTTGATTGGCCCTATAAAAGATGAAGCTACAGGTGGGTATAAGTGGGCTGCCTTATTTTGAGAATAATACTCAATGTATGGTGAGGTGTTCATGTTGAAGCACAAAAATGATGCAATGGATGCCTTCAAAATCTTCCACAACAAATTAATGACAGTCACTAGAAAGAAACTTTGTGTTTTGAGAACTGATGGAGGTGAGTTACATAGCAATGCAAAAAAGCTTTATTTATCTTCTGTTGGTGCAATTTATGAGGTCACAATTCTTTATCAAACCAAACAGAATGGTACTGTGGAAATATTCAATAGCACAGTTGGAAATATTGCATGTACATCACTTCTGGCCAGTGAGCTACCAAAATAATTCTGGGGCCTCACATACAAGTGGGCTTCATTTGTTCATAATTGATTACCAAACAGCCAAATAAAACAATCTACTCCCCTAAAGATGTTTTTTGGTACCAAACCCAATTTCCACAATATGGGCATCTTTGGTGAAAAAGCTTTTGTGCATGTCCATAAATAAATAAGATCAAAATTAGAAAATCATGCACTTGAGTGCAGAGTTTTTGGTTACTCACAAAACAATTACAGATGGCTATTTTGGCATGAAGAATCTGGCCAAATTTTTGAGTCTGCCATGGCAAAATTCCTGGTGGACCACAATATTCTCATAAAATTTCTAAACAATCACCCACTCCTCCATCTAAAGGCTCTTTAACTAACATATTGAGCTCTCTTTCATTTGGGGACTTTACAGCCAAAAAAACCATAGATGCGCAAGATCTCTCTATTCAATCATTGCAGACAGCCACAGCACAGTCACCAATTGCTATTCCTCCAACCTTCAATCAATCAATGAGATCACCCAAAGCTTCTGAATGGGGAATTTCTTGTGAAGAAGAGATGACAAATATGTCATGCCTGAAAGTGTGTTCTGAAGTATTTCCGCCACCTGGCACTATTTCTCTTAAAGGAAAGTGGGTTTTTGCTATGAAGAATTCTCCATATGCCTCACCTCTAAAATTTAAAGCCATTTTTGTTGCCAAAGGCTTCAAACAAGGTTAAGGCATAGACTATAACAATACATTTGTGCCAGCTGCTACATTTGCATCTCAAAGAATTTTTCTTACCCTAGAAGCAATGCATGGCTGGAAGGTATGATCATTTGATGTTACAGCAGCTTATTTGCATATCAAAGTTGATGGGGACCTATGGATTGAACTGCCTCCTGGGATGTCTATGACTCATCTGGGTAATGTTCTTAAATTACATAAGGCATTTTATGGTACCAAATAAGCAGGATGGTGCTGGTGGCTTTATATTGCTGACAAACTTAAGTCATTAGGTTTTGTGGCCAGCCAATATAATACTAGCCTTTATATTCTCAAAGATATCCACACCACAGGAATATTATGGCTTCATGTAGACAATGGAGTGGTGACAGGTAGTAATGAAAAGGTTTTAGAGAAATTTGAATTGGGGCTGAATGGGGGGCTAGAGGTAAAATGGTCAGAAGTATTAGAAGGTATAGTTGGAATAAGAGTAAATTGTGTGGAACAAGGCTTCAAACTAGATTTTCATAGACTTATCAACAAGATCTTAAAAGAGCACAACCCAAGAGGTCTCAAAAGAAAAACTCCATTACCACAATGTCTTCTTATCTTAGTTCATCCAAACCCAATGATATAGGTGTCAAAAGTATGCTCTACCTGTCCATCATTGGTAGTCTCAATTACATAGATATAGCAACTTACCCAGATATATCTTATGCAGTCAATTTTCTAGCCCATTTTTCATCAAAACCTCTAGATACACACTTGCAGGCCCTCAATCATCTCTTAAGATATTTACAATCCACCTGTGATCTAAAGCTGTGCTATATCCACAATCCACCCAGAAACTAACTCTAATGACTTACTCTGATGCATCTTAGGGAGGTGAATGGGCAAGATCCACCAGTTGTCATATAATTTATCTGAATGGTTGTCCCATACTGTGGTCCTCCAAAAGACAAGCAACAGTAGCTGACTCAACTTTTTTTGCAGAGTGAATTGCAATGTGCCTTTCAACCAAAGACAGTATTTGGATTTGCAACCTTATAACTGATATTTGTGGCCCTATATACAGTGTTATTCTCTTCTGTGACAACAAAAGTTTGGTATCATCAGCCAAAAATAATCCTTCAAATAAACACACTAGACACTCCAATAGATACTATTTCTTAGTTAATGAGAAATTTTATATAGGGAATATGAAACTAGAATGGGTATCAGGTACAGAACAATATGCTGATCTTTTAACAAAAAAAAGTAGGCCCTGTTATTACTGTTGATAAGAAATTTCATCTGGGTGTCACATAGTTTTTTTTTCCTTTTTCTCACCTTTACTTTTCTCCTCATCTTTTCATTTCACATATCTTACAAAGCTTTATTTTATTCACTGTTGTACCCAAATGGGGGGATTTTATGTACATAGTCATAAGTATACTTGGATACCACATGACTGAGTTATATAAACTGTTGATGGAGTGTCTAGCAAACTCCAATTCTTCTTGGAGTTTGCCACTGATGCCCAAATACACCCCCTGCATTTTATTGAATTAAGGGGCGGGTATTGCCAAAATTTCAAGTCAAAAATTTTACAAGTCTGATATAAAAATTTGGCAATACCACCCCCTGCATTTTATTGAAGTAAGGGATGGGTATCACCAAAATTTGTACAAGTCAAAAATTTTACATGTCAGATTTGAAAATTTGGCAATACCCCCCCCCCTGCATTTTATTGAAGTAAGGGGTGGGTATCACCAAAATATTTACAAGTCATCAATTTTGCATGTTAGATTTGAAAATTTGGCAATACCCCCCCCCCTGCATTTTATTGAAGTAAGGGTTGTAAATCACCAAAATTTAATATAATCACATAAATTAATATAAAAACAACTAACATATATTAATTCCCCTAGTTTTAAAGTAATGACAATTCTTCCTGACAAAATGTGGACCAAGTCTAGAAACTAGGTTTATGACTTTCTACAAGTTTAGGCAAGATGAGCCCTATGAAAAAATTTAATGTTATCATGATTACCATTTATACAACACAAAGTTGTTGGCCCATTACATTATTTAGGATTTTGAAATATAAGAGTTATTTATAAAAAATTTATGAAAAAATAAAAAATATTTGATGACTCTAATCATCCCCATACTTTTTTTATCTACTTAAAGTTTTTTTATATTTGTTAAA
This sequence comes from Hemileia vastatrix, assembly GCA_030280995.1. NCBI lineage: Eukaryota > Fungi > Basidiomycota > Pucciniomycetes > Pucciniales > Zaghouaniaceae > Hemileia > Hemileia vastatrix. Next base: position 4,459,620 of record JASXTE010000006.1, read on the forward strand.
TTTACCTTCTTTTTTTACCCTGTTCATTTGGTGGATTAATTTTTGACTGATTTGAAAAGAACATCCAAAATTTGTGAACTCTTGAAAAGATTCCAAGCCAGGTGGAGCTTTGGTCATTTGGTGATGATCCTGATAAAAGTTCCAAATTGTGTTGATTGTGCCATTTCCCAAACCAAAATCAATCATGCACTGATGGTCTGGAAAATTTAAGCCATGTCCTTTGATTTTAGCTGGAGATGTGGCCAGTTATTGGGTTGATATATGAGAAAATTCCAAAATTAAGATAACTGGTTTCATTCCTATCAATATGAATCTTATTGTGGAATCCTGTATGAGTAATAATAACATTTGAAAATAAAAGATATTGGTAGCTAAATTCTTCCCATTCAGGGTCACACCAATTTGGTATTCCAAATTTGGTAGGAAGTTGATAATTTTTTTAAAAGCTTTATTGCAGAGTCTTTTGAGGTGAAGAGCAAGAAAAGTATTAAAAGAAGGTAAGGTGTCCCATAAGCAAAAATTTTTCATCTTTTTCAGCTTTAGATAATTTTTTAAGTAAAGAATAGATGCCTATGTAAACAAAATGAGTGAAATGATTTTAAGAATGAAACATATATTATCAGGCATACCAAGAGAATAGCCTTTAACAAATCCTGGTCTAAACATGAAATAAATAAAGTGAAATTTTATAAAAAAGGCTCAAATTTTAAGGTCAATATCTCAGAAACCACTGAACCAAATTCAAATTCATTTATGTAAAATGAAATATAGGCTTTAGAAGAATCTTCAGCTAAAAGAACATAAGATTTGAATAAACCTAACCCTAATTTTGACTCTGATTTCCTAAAATGCACAAAAATTTGAAAAGTGATGATGAAAATTCCAAAAAGAGGGCAATAAAAGCCTAAATAATCATTAGATAAGAGTTTCAGAAGCCATATTCTCTAATTATGCAATATAAAAACATGAAATAATTTAAGTGAAATTCAGAAAATAAGGCTCAACTTTAAAGGTCAAAATTTCAGCAACCACTGAACCAAATTCAAATCTGTTTGTGGGAAACAAAAGGAAGTCTTCAGGAGAATCCTCAGCTAAGAGAACATTAGATTCTAATAAATCTAAACCTAATTCCAATTCTTATTTTCAATATTATACAACAACTTGAAAAGTGGTAATGGAGATGAGAACAAGAAGAGTTTAATAAGTCCACTGTTATCCAGATAAGAGTCATTCATATATTTAAGTATGAAATTTTCATAGAAGGAAAGATATATCATTTAGGCATAAAAAAGGGGATGAAACTTACCTTGATTGAAAAGTAGGAAAAATAGAGTGAAAATGAATGATGTTTTAATTTGGGGGAAATTGAATATGGAGTAAGTGAAACGCATAAAGAATGTGCAATGTATGTGTTTTAATGACATGGAACCAAAAAAAAGTGAAATAGGGGAAAGGGGGATAATGACCATGCAAAGGAGGAATAATGAGTAGGGTGATGGAGCTAAAAAAGAAAGAAAATAGGGAGAGAAAAAAAGGTTAATTTTACCATAAAGATCAAAAATAACCACTTTCAATAAAAATTTAGATACAAAAAAGAAAAAAACAGAAAAAAACCAAAAAAAAATAATTAGCAATCAAAAAATTAAAAAAATGAATGAAATGACTTACCTGGAGAGATGAGATGAGAACATAAATAAAACCAAATTTTTTGAGGGATATATGATGAGAGGAGGAAAAGGATATGAGGTATGAATGAAAAAAAGAAACAGTGAAAAATTATGTGATTGCAGAAAATATGCAGTTGCATGTTGAGCTGGTGAATGAAAACAAATGAGACATCCAAAAAAGAGACATTCACAGTAAATTCAAAATATAAATTAATATGCAAAAAACAAAAACACCAAACCAAGTGAATAAATCACCCAAGCTGAAAATCTGGAGAGTATGAAAAAAATTAAAAATGTTGTGTTTCAAAATGTTGGATGGTGATTGGCATAATGACAGAGCATATGCTGGTGGAAATAATGTTTTGTGATTCAAGGGAGGGGAGAGCTGGTGCAGTTTTGGGATCCTCTTCTTCATAAAGATCATTGAAAAGACATGTAAGCTAAAGTGTCCTCCAAAATCAAGTCAGAATCAGCGTCAGAAGGTAAAGTTAAAGTGATAGAATTCATAGTTGAGTGAAGTTTCTTCCTAGTAGATAGATGCTTAATTATTGTTGGTAGAAGGTTTAGATGTTTAGTGGGAAGTGGGAATTTGCCACCAAATGAGCAGGTGGGAGGTGTAAATAGAACAAAATGTCATGTGTTTGCCACCAAAATTAAGAAGCATAGAGTGAAGAGACAAATAAGGATGAGAAAAAATGTTAAGTGTTTGCCACCAAAATTAAGTAGCATAGAGTGAGAAAAGACTTAAGGATGGCATCAGCAATCATAAGTCATGTGGCTTTATTAAAAATCCATCATGGATATGATGAGTTTGGGATAAGGAATTAGGAATGCAAATTGGGGTATAAGAGGTGGGATAATGCATTATCATGTATTCCTTATCTACTAGCACCAGGGCTAGTGAATAAAAATCTTCTGCAATTAATAATGTCTGATTCTGGGAAAAAAAATTCCTGATCCCTATTTGTGGATCCCTGAACTTTGATACCCCCTATTTAGTGCATGTTTTTATTTTTTTTTTATTTTCATATTTCTATTGAGATTTAGATTTATTTCTTTGAGGGTTTTAATTTTTTATTTCATTTACTATGTAAAATTAGGTTATTGGTGGATTATTTGATTTTTTTTCAATCCACATTTTTCCTTTTTACCATTGTAGACAATCCTATAGTACTAGCTATAGGCCTTGACCAAGGGAGTTGGAGAAAAACCAGAGAGAAAATCCCCAGTCCCTTTAGAAAAATTGAGTGAGATTTACTTGCTAAAGTAAGTTGGTTCCTGTTTTGCTAAAGCCCCTTTTCAACACACTTGACTGCTTGATGAGCCAAGAAAGTGGTCACCAGACAGACTACCAGACCAAAGAACTGAAATGTAGAACAATGTCCACACCAGAGACAGCAAAGATACTTGATGTAGGCTGCAAATCCACACCAGAGACAGCAATAATACTTGCTATAGCTTGCAAGACTATAACAGAGAAAACAGTTGCCAAAGTTAAGTTAAATGAAGAACTCACTTGCAACAAACACAGCCAAATTGTGGCCATAAAACAGTGAAAACTGAGTGAGGAACAATGATATCACCTCCGGATGGTTTTATGATAATTAAGGTTGCCCCAAACTGTCTTATTCAGTATGTACACACAGACCATTATCTAAGAGCCCATGCGCACCCACCAATCTGGCGCCTGTACCTGCCAAATTGAATAAAAAAACCCTCCTGAAGCGCTCCCCAACCTTCTAAAACAGAGGCGGGTGGCCCGCCCGACGTCGGAGGTGCCGCCTGAAGCGGCCCGGCCTCCCTGAAGCCAGAAAACCAATAAAAACAACTAATCTACTTAGAAAAATTAGCTACAACTACTAAAACCTTTAAAACACGGAATTTCACTATAACAACATTGGGACATGAAATATAGAGAAAAATTAGCTCTATCCAATGGTACTAAGCACTTAACCCTAAGACTTAAGGTTAGCCCGTAAAACACAAAAAACAAAATTAAACAGCTATCTTTTATAAATGAAAAATGAGGAAATGACCCCTTAAAACTTAGAATATGAAAAATGTCTTCAAGACATAAAATATAGAGAAAAACTGGGGGCTATCCAATGATAGTACCCACATACCCGCAGACCCAATATCCACGGAATAAAACCAGAAAAATACCCAATTCCTTAAACAATGTCAATTAAGACATGCACAAACAGCACCAAACCGCACAACAAAGGCCCCTGCCAATGTTGGAAGACCACACCATTTTTTAAATAGATTTTACAGGGGTTATCAGGTTAACACAATCCACCATCTGATTACTAGAAGATTAAAGTAAAAATAAAACTATCTAATTCCATCATTTTTTGACAATAAATGGGTTCTTTTGTCTAGGACATTTTATAGTTTGAATTTAATCAGACTTTTTTTTTAGTTATTTTTGTGACAATTATGATTTTGATGAGCTTAAAAATTTTACATTATCAATCAATTAGGTGAATTTTATGGTTTAATGATTTTGATATTTATTCTAGTTTTTTAAAAAATTTCAATTAATAATTTTAGTGGATTTTTTAATTATTTAAAAAAAATTATTTTTTTATTTTTAGAATTTTTTTAATGATTTATTTTAAAATTATTTATTTTTATGGTTTTTAGGGTTTTTATGATATTTTGTATTTTTTTATTTTAAAAAAACATTTTAATTATTTAGATCTATTTAGGTTTTCAAGATTTATGCAATTTATATGATTTATTTAATTCTTAAATTAATTTAATTTTTATAATAATATTTATTATTATTATTTCTTTTCTTTCTTTTATGATTTTTATGATTTTTTAATTTTCATAATTTACATATTTTTTAATTTTAATGAAATTTAAGACATTTTTGAAAATTATGATTTTCTTCTTTTTTGATTTTTTTAATTTTTATTTATTTTTATTTTTATTTGATTTTTGATTTTTTTGATTTTTTTTAATTTTTATGTTTTTTTTATTTTTTTATTTTTATTTTTTGATTCTTTTTTATTTTATTTTTTTTGATTTTTTTTTAAATTTTTTTTTTGATCTTTTTGATATTTTTTGTTTATTTTCCATTATAATTTTTTTTAACTTTTTGTTTTTTATGACTTTTTTGACCTTTATGATTTTTTTGAATTTGATGTATTTGATGAAGATTATGATTTTCAGAATTTTATAATTTTTTTATTTAATTTTCTTTATACTTATTAAGCAATTGTTTTTTGATATTGATTGGTTTTCTTCAAGTTGATACATTTTTTGAACACACTTAGAGGGCAAAAGTTGGATATTCAATATCATGTTGCATATTGCATAGATATGTTTGGCAAAAGAAATGTACATTTGCCCTCATAAATTTTGACTTTTGACTATTACATGGGGGGACAAAAATGATATAACATTTAATTATTGATGATTTTTCATTGAGCACCTTGGTTGATGGGAGCTACCTCTATCTTTTGTTGAGCATATTAATCATAAATGTAGCAAACAATGGGTTTCTTAACATACATTGATTATCTCATGTTTTGTTATAGAAAACATACTTTCTTTTGCCAAACACCTAAGTGAATAGTGTTTTTTTGTTGAAAATTTTTTGAAGTGAGCATGAAATAGTTCAGTTTTTGCTGCACCTCATTTGTTTAACAAAGAATACTGGGGAATTTTCAAATCTCATGAACCAGAACTATTTGTGCAATTTTACATGTCCAATAGTCATGTAGCTTATGGTGTGTTGGTCTATTTTGACTTTTGATTTTTTACATCAGGGGAAAAAAATGATGTAACATTTAATTGTTAATAATTGTTCAGTGAGTGGCTTGGTTGATGCAAGTTGTTCCTATCTGTCATTGAACATGTAAATCATAAATGCAAAAAATGATGGGTTTCTTAACATACATTGATTATCTAATGTTTTGCTATAGAAAACAGCCTTTCTTTTGCCAAACACTTAAGGGAATAGCATTTTTTTTTGTTGAACAATTTTGAAGTGAGAATAACATAGTTCAGTTTTTGCTGCACTCCATTTTGTTAAAAAAGTATACTGGGGAATGTTCAAATCTCATGAACCAGAAATAATTGTGTGATTTTGCATGTCCAATAATCAAGTAGCTTATGGTGTGTTAGTCTATCATTTTTTAGGCATATGCCTTGCTATTATTTTTGATGTAAATTTTTTTTGATTTTTATTTTCTTACAAAAGATGGATTGAGAAATGTGCAGAGGAGAGGTGAGAATTGTTCAAGATAAAGAGAAGGATGATGCAGAGCAAAAAATCAGTGACAGAAAGAGGTAAGATGAATGATGGGTGGTGAAGCAAGAGGGAGAGGGAGAAAGACAGAGGCAGTGTGAGGGGAAAGAGAAGGAGTTGGAGTAGGAGATTAAGGAAGTCAAGAAGAGAAGAAGGTTGTATAGAAAAAGTAAAGTAGAGGTTCATGATGGAGAAAGAATAAAAACTAGACATAATTATACATTTGAGATGGGGAAGTTGATGATTTCACAAAGATGAGAACAGAATCTAATGTGGAGGGTGAATACAAGAATTCATGATAAAAAGAAAAAAAATAAATGAATGAATGACTCATGAAGATTTAGAAGAAGGAGGATATATGAACATGGGGCAGGAGGAGTAACAAAGGGGGGTGTTAAGGTCAGACAAACACAATAATCAAGGGCTCTAAAATGGTTACTCCTAGAGTCATTCCCTTTGCCCAAAAAGTGGCATTTCATGTTTTTTCACAGAAATGCACCCATGAATGGAATATGGTCCCAAAACTGAACTTGACATCTAGTTCACATTTTTCCCCCTGTGTAATAGCTATACCTCTATTAAAAAAGGAGTCAATGTTAATTACTTGCCATGATGACATCTTATCTGGTCATTTTGGTCTAAACAAAACATTAAATAGAGTTAAAAACACAGCCTGGTGGATAAAAATGAAGGAAGGTGTACAAAAATACATTTACACATGTGACACTTGCCAAAAATCCAAAAGATTAACTGGGATAAGAGCTGTGTTAATACAACAAATATAGCAGCCAAAGGCCCCATGGGAAACTATAAACATTGACTTTGTAACTGGCTTGCCATTAGTAGGAAAAGAAAGCTTCAATTCATGCTGGTTAATTGTTGATAGACTAACAAAAAGGTGTAAGTTTATTCTTACCCATAAAGAGGTATCTGAAAAAGACTTGGCATTGATATGGTGGACTCAAATGATGAGCACTTCTGGGTTCCCTAAAGCCATAATCTCTGACAGTGAACCAAAATTTACTTCAGAATTCTTGACATATTTAATGGAAGTATCAGGATGTCAATTAAAATTGTCTATTGCACACCATCCACTAACTGATTCGCTAGCTGATTGAATGATACAGACTCTAGATGATATGATCAGAAGATATTTTGCCTTTGGATTAGAGTACAAATATAATGAGAAACTCCCACATTCCTGGGTAAGTTTGATTCCTGGCCTTGAATTTGCTTAAAATAGCACAACTCATTCTGTAAAAGAGAAAAACACATTTGAACTCTGGCTGGGGTATGTGCTAAATACACCAGTAAATCCTGTTAAACAAATTAACAAATTTATACATACACCCTGGTAATAAATCATTTATTCATATGCAACAAATCTGAAGAAAGCATTCAGAGGAATTCATTCAAAAATAATTTGAGAATGGAAAGAAAAGATGGGATAAATCCTATAAAGAATTTTAATTTAAAAAATGAGATGAAGTCCTTATTTCAACACTAATTTTTTACTTACAAGGTAGTGTTAAAGTAAAATATCTTTTTGTGGGACCTTTTCTAGTCAAAAAAATGGTTGGTAATAACTCTGTGGAAGTCATACTATATGCCCCATGTGATAGGAAACATCCAGTTTTCCCTATCTCATCATTAAAACCTTACAATGAAAATGATCCTGTTTTATTTCCAAAAAGAAGAGTAAGGCCTAAAAAACAGCCTGAAGAACTTGTTGAAGAAGCAGAGATTGAAAGAAAACTCAAGAAAAGAATCCTTGCTAAAGAGAAAGGAACTGAGTATTTATTACGATACAAGGAAAAATCAAGTGAATTTGATAGGTGGATACCTGAAAATTAAATTTCAAATCTGTCCTCCCTTCATAAAAAATTTAAACAGAAATAATTTTCTGTTCAACCTGCTGAGGTTTTAAGACCAGTACTCATAATATTTTATTATGTTTTATTTTTTTTAAATTTATTTTTTAATGCTTAAGATTTTTCTGAATACCCAAATAAGAAAAATAAAAAAATGTATAAGTTTTAATTTTTATTTTTATTTTTTGAGTGGGTAGGTGTCAGCCTGTGTCAGGCTAAGTCTAAGTCCAGAGACGTGAATAGCTTGCTGGTCTAGTTTCTAGAAGATTTACAAAAGGTCCCAAATGAATGCAATGGTATAAAACAAGCAAGTAGTAGAATAAAATCAATTATAAGGCTCAGTAATTTACTCTCACTTATTATAATTGGTATTACAAGGCTTATTGTTGTGCAGAAAAATAGATGTAATATATTTAAAATACTATTCAAAGACTCTCTAAAGTACTAATGAAATGTAAGATAAATTGTATTGGTTATATTGTAATTGTAATTGTATAAATGATAAATTGAATGTAGAAAATATGACCAAAAACCCCCTCCTTTTATACCCAATAATTCCCCAATGATGCCCCTTGATGATTCCAATCCTATACACAGCCAAATGCGCCTCAAAATAACTAATAGACCTGTCCAACAACATAAGGAATGACCAATGACAACCAAAGAATAATATCACATGCCAAAATCCTGAAATAATAGGGATAATCCATCACAAATAAAGAATAACCCAAAAAAGAGTGTATATGCGTGTAATATCTATTTTTAATAGACTAAAAATAAAGAAAAGGTACTAAATATAACACAGTATTAAGGGGGATTAACAGTAGAAATTTTAGAGTTAATTATTACAAATTTATACGTGAAATCCCTGTCCAAAAATAAGCATTATTGACTGAGAAACCACTGAAAACCCAATTTAATGCGTGTAAGGGCTGGTCCCTGTATGCAGACTCTTGTCAGGCGTAACCACAGGTAAATCCTTGACTAAATAGGCGATTTTTAAGCGTGGTAGCATAATTGGGCGCCAAGACTGATGTAACTAATGTAATTAGTGCATTTAATAAGGTTAATTCACATTGAAACTAAATTAAGACACTAAATAAGCGTCCCTTGCCTATTTTAGTGTGTTTCCACATATAGTGCATGTATGTGGGGTAATTTTAGCATGAAAAATACTAACTTTGCTAAAAATGAAGCTATTCACACAGGAAAAATGCAGGCAGTATGTAGCCACTGCACAGAGGCCATTTCTGGCATAAAAAACACCAAATTTGAAAAGTGTTATTTTTACACTTTTAAATAGCCAGATCAATTTTTCCAAATAAGGCAAATTGATCTGTCAAGGCGCATTTTTATTATCCTAACATTTATAGCGCATACACCACACAATATGGGGGGCGGACTTGCTAGCAAGTCCGCAACCTTGGACCCAAACTCACCATAGATTGAACACACATTGAGCTATTGATAAAGGAGCCATACAATCAGGAATGAATACCACTCAGAAGAACAGTTTTAGGTGGGTGTTCAAGTAGAGTTCAGTATGGGTTCAGTATGAGTTCAGTCTGAGTTCCATCTGAGTTCCATCTGAGTTCAGGTTGAGGACTTGCTAGCAAGTCCACCCCCTATATTGCGTAGTGATATATCTAGCTTTTAGTGATAATAAGCGCATTTATCAATTATTTCAATAAAATAATAGAAAAATTAGCTTTATGTGTACTTAAAAATTATGCAGGCATATGGATAAGGTTCTTAAGGTTACCCTAACATATTCTAACTTAATATTAAGTACATAAGACTTAAATAAGGTGGATATATGCGTGTATATAATGCTTTATGATGTCATATATTTGTATTAAATCAATTTTTTATACAATTATTTATTGTTCCCATGTATGCTACATATTTTTAACATAATTTGTTAGTAATTTTACTCAGTCCTGAGAATATTCAGGCTGACACTTGCCCACCCAAAAAAAACAATAAAAAAAATGATAAGTTATACATTTTTATTTATTTATTTGTAATTTTCAGGTATTCAGATTAATTCTGTAGCATTAAAGATTATACTTTAAAGAAATAAAACATAATAAAATATTATGGGTACTGGTTTTTTAACCCCTCAGCTGGTTGGAAAGAAATTTATTTCTGTTTAAATTTTTTAAGAAGGGTGGATAAATTAGAAATTTCTTTTTCAGGTATTCATTTATCAAATTCATTTGATTTCCCTTTAAATCTCAGTAAATACTCAGTTCCTTTTTCTTTAGTAAGGATTCTTTTCTTGAGTTTTTTTTAAATCTCTGCTTTTTCCACAATTTCTTCAGGTTGCTTTTTAGGCCTTCCCCTTCTTTTTGGAAATAAATCAGGATCATTTGCATGGTAAGGTTTCAATAATGAGATAGGGAAAACTGGATGTTTCCTATCATATGGAGCATATAATATGACTTCCACTGCATTATTACCAACCATTTTATTTACTACAAAAGGTCTTACAAAGGGATCCTTTAATTTAACATTACCTTGTAAGTTAAAATGTAGTGTTTATATGAGGACTTCATCTCCCTTTTTGAATTCAAATTCTTTATGAGATTTGTCCCACCTTTTCTTTTCATATTCAAATGCTTTTTGTATACATTCTTCTGCATGCTTTCTACACATTTGTTGCATATGAATAAAAGATTTGGTACCAGGGTGTATGTCCAACCTTGGCAATTTATTTAAAAGATTCACTGGTGTATTTGGAACATACCCCAGCCAGAGCTCAAAAGGTTTTCTCTCTGTTACAGAATGAGTTGTGCTATTATAAGCAAATTCTAAGCCAGGAATTAAAGTTACCCAGTCATGTGTGAATTTCTCATTTTCTTTGTATTCTAAACCAAAGGCACAATATCTTCTGATCATGTCCTCCAGAGTCTGTATCATTCTCTCAGCCAGTCCATCAGTTTGTGGATGGTGTGCTGTAGACAATTTCAACTGACACCCTGAAACCTCCATTAAGGATGTCCAGAATTCTGAAGTAAATTTAGGGTCTCTGTCAGATATAATGGCTTTGGGGAACCCAGCAGTGTTCATCATTTGAGTCCACCAAATTAAGGCCAAGTCTTTTGCAGATACCTCTTTATGGGTTAGAATAAATTTACACATTTTTGTAAGTCTATCCACTATTACCCAGCAAGAATTGAAACTTTCTTTTCCTGCTAATGGCAAACCAGTAACAAAGTCCATGTTTATAATTTCCCATGGAGCTTTTGGTTGCTCTATTTGTTGTAACAACCCAGCTCTCTTACCTGTCAATCTTTTAGATTTTTGGCAAGAGTCACATGTGTCAATGTATTTTTGTACATCATCCTTCATGTTTATCCACCAGGCTGTGTTTTTAACTCTAGTTAATGTTTTATTGTAATCAAAATGACCAGCTAAGATATCATCATGACAAGTACTTAACATTAGCTCTTTCATAGATGGAGGTATAACTATTACATTACTTAGCTTTTTCCTGTAATATATGTATCCATCTTCAATTGAAAATTTACCTTTTTCCAACGCATTCTTATACTTTGGAGGTAACGTTTTTATTAATGCACTCATTGAGGCATTTGTTGGATCTTTTAAGATGGTTGAAAGTTTAGACAAGTCTTTATCAGATGAATAATTATCTAATATTGTTTGCATAAACTCATCTTCTAAATCCACTATATAAATCCCATATATATGTATTACCTCATTCTCAGGCACATAAGCTGGGTTGTCAGTATCATTTGGAAAAGGGCTTCTAGATAACAAATCCACATTAGAATGCAATATACCTGCTCTATGAGTGATTTTCATTCTTCCTCTGTACTCTTGTACAGCTAGTTGCCATCTAAACATGTGTCTATTAGGTGTTTTCATGTTTAATAATGATTTCACTGCACTTCAATCTGTTATTAACTCAAACTTCTGGTCTTCCAGATAGTAATGAAGTTTTTCCAAGGCCCACACAACGGCTAAACATTCCAGTTGTGTAGCGCCATACCTTAATTCAGTTTTCCTTAAGGTTCTGGATATATAACAGATAACTACTTCAGATAATTTACCACTAATTATCTGCTTCTGCTGTAAAGCAGCACCTAACCCTGTAAAGCTTGCATCAGTATACAAAATATAAGGGAGGCTAAAATCTGGCAGTCCCAAGATTGGAGCTGACATTAAACATTCCTTTAATTTATCAAAGGCCTGTTGTCTTTCATTATTCCAAATGAAAGCTTCATTCTTCCTGATTAATGTTGTTAAAGGGGCTGCAATTGTTTGGTAGTTCTTGATATACTGCCTATAATATCCGCACATACCCAGAAAGCTTTGTATATCTTTCACATTTTTAGGTATATAAATATTTTTTATTGCTGCCACCTTGTTCTGATCCACACAAATTTGTAAGCCAGATACAACATGTCCAAGTACTTTCAAGGATTGAAATCCAAACTTACATTTTTTCAATGCTATTGAAATGTTAATTTCATCCATTTTTTGAAATACTCTTTTCATGTGATTTAAATGCTCATCATATGTTTTTGAAAACACTATGATGTCATCAATATATACTAAGAGCCATCCTTCAACCATTTCCTGATGAAAAACACTATCCATCAATTTTTGGAAGACTGAAGGGGCATTTTTAGGTCCAAAAGGCATTCTCACATACTTATATATCCCCATATGTGTGGTGATCAGTAAGTAATTCTGAGAACTCTTTTCTACTGGAATCTGGTGGTAACCTTTGTTTCCATCCAGACATGAAATATATTTAGCTCCTTGTAAGGTAGCATGGATAGAAGCTATCCTGGGAAGAGGGTAAATATCATCCACTGTGAATGTATTTAGAGCTCTATAATCACCACATAACCTTGCCTTATCTTTTTCATAAGAGATTAAAACTGGTGATATTACACAATATTTAGGAGTTGTGTCTACTTTCTCAACAATACCCATTTCCAACAACATTTTAATGTTGTCTTCAATGTCTTTCCTTTTTTCAGGAGAAGCTGGGTAAGGTTTCTTTTTTAAGCTGCCAGGAATATTATCCAGGTCACAACTTAAAGATATTTTCATTTCATGGTCTTTGACCAATCCTAGCTCATTTGAACCATGTGCAAATGCCCTAGGATAAGATTTTATCAATCTCAATATATTGTCTACTTCAATATTTGAGAGTTGAGGACTAAATGAGGCTTTTTGGATTTCATTTTCCAACTCAAGAATCTCAGAAGTGGGTCTTCCACTTTGTTGTTCTTCCTTTGGAGCAATGGTATAAACAGAATTTTCAGAGCAAATCTTGAATTTTCTCTTCCCATTTACTCCAATGGTGAAGCAACTATTTGCAGGATCTAGTTTAATACCAAATTTGGTCAATAAGTCATTTCCAATGATAAACCAATCACTACAATTAATATTATCCATGACTACAAAATCACATACTGCTCTTACAAATCCATTATGATATTTGAAGAATACAGCAGTTTTGTATTTGCCAATTGGACTTAATACTGAACCAAAACCTCTCCAGCTCTTTGTCTGTACAGGTTCTAGTTTTTCTTTGTACTTACTATCCAGTTTCATTAATGTATTAACAGAAACTACACTACCAGCAGCCCCAGTGTCAAGAATGGAATTCATTTCTTTTCCACATATGATAACAGGTGCTCTGATAGGTGTTATTTTGTAAGTATCATGAGATACATCTTTAATTATTTCAGCTTCCTCTATGGAAGTTAAAGATGTATCATTGGAAGATATTGTATCATTCAGGAACATAATATCCTGTTCTAATACCAATACTTCATTCTCTTCATAACTGTAAGAAATGTTACTTTTACAGTCCTCACTAGACTCATCCTTTTCATCTTCATGATTACTGGGTTCAGAATCTTGTGAGTTTTCAATAACATTTATTCTTTTCTTACAGGAATGACCTTTAACCCAAGGTTCATTACATTTATAGCAAGTGTTACTTTCTTGTTTCTTTGGAACAAGAGGAGCAATAGGTCTTTTCCTTTCTACTGGTAATTTACTTGTAGTAGGTTTTACTACCTCAACATTTTGCTTATAATTGTTGTACCTTGTCTCATATCTGTGGTTTAATAATATTTCATTGCATATATTGATAAAACCAGAAGTATCTCTAATGGTTTCAGTTCTAGCTACAATAATGTCTCTGACTGATATAGGCAATTTATATATTATTTTTTCTTTCCACACATCAAAATCCATTTTTGGATCCATGGCTTTCATGATTTTTATCAAACTCATTAAAAAGACCATTGGTTTTTCTCCACTACTTGGAGTATATCTTGATTTTTCATACAATCTTTGTTGAGTGATTCTGAATTTTGGACCACCAAATTGTCTTTCAATTCGTGCCTTCCATTCATTCCAAGAGTAATTAATCCCCTCACTCAATACAGATTCAAACCATAATAAGGCCACATCTGTAAATAAAGATATAAGTTTTGATGTAATTTCTTCATCAGGTAACTTGTATGAAAATTTTAAATTATCAATTCTTTGTATGAATTGTTGCCAATCAGATTTTGAATCCCCATCAAAGGTAGGGTACTGATCTAACTTAGACCAGTTTTTCTGGTTAGTTTTTACTTCCTTAACCTGAGGAATATTAAGTAATTCACTTACTTTTGACAGATGATCATTTATCTCATCCTTTACTGATTTGTGACTCTCAGAACTTATACCACTATGTTCTTTCTCAATCAATGATTTATCAAATGATTCTCTCTTATTTACTGGTGTATGGTTTTTATAAGAGGTGTTTACGTGCTTACTGTCATTATTTTTCAATATGTTAGCTACTTCTATTTCTAGTATCTGCAATCTATTTTGCAAAGCAGGTACATGTGAAAAAGTATCATTTAAATTGGAAAAAGACAATTTTACCTGTCCCTCAATAATAGCCATAGTATTCTGAGATTGATCCAGCTTACTGTGTAACTGCTCAATATCAGATTTTAATTCGATATTTTCATTTAACAAATCATCATTTGACTTTTCAATGAACTTAACTTTATTGGCTGTGTGAGTAAAAGATTTAGTGAGGTTTAGTATTACCTCCTCCATGTCAGTTGAAGACTCCTTGGAATATTCTTCTAACTTTTCAATTCTCAATAACAATTTATTTATTATAGAAGATATAATAGGGTTTTCTTTCATAAAACCATTAATTTCTAACTCAGAAGTGCTCTCAAGATTATATGGGTCAAGATTTGATTCATTTGTTTCAATTTTTATATTTTTATTATCACCATTATCAATAAAGCTATGTACAATGTCATCCTTTAAAGATAAATTCAAATCACTATTATCAAATGAATAATCCTGAATATCATTATCAATCAAACTTAATACCTCATTATCACCTATAAGTAATTCATTGTCAGTATTTTATTGTTGAACATTAGAAGGTGGATGACTTACCAAGGTCTTATTCCACTTCCTCTTCCCCTTTTTCCCTTTCCCCTGTAAGGGTGATGGCTGGACTCTTGATGAGGGTTGCTGTTGTAGTTCTGGGCATACCAGTCCCATTTCCATTTGCTTACAGTTATCATCTGCTCTTCTCCTGGAGCTTGAGAAGGAGCTGGTTGATTTTTTGAGGGAGTTGTTACTGGTTTCACCTGTGCCCTTAGGTCTGTTATTTGTTGGTTGACCTCCATGAAAGTTTGGCCTGCCCTTTTCTCTAAATTCATAAGCTCCTCTTCCATTTTGTTGACCTTTACTGTCAAGCTGTTGTGTAATTGAGATAGGGAGTGAATTTGTTCTTGAAGGGTATTTTTTGATTTTTTGATCTTTACAAGGTTGAGAAGCCTTTCTTTCTCCTCCAGACTCATATGAGGAGTGTTGCTGGGGGAGGTTTCCTCCATGGTGATGTCCTGCAACAAATTTATTAGTTCTTGGTCTCAAGTCATAAGGTTTTGCCTTATTACTTACAATGTCAACTTTTTTACTCATTTTTATCAGTGAAAGTTAGACCAAAGGATTGAGAAATGTGATTCAAACTACAAAAGAGTTTTATCAGTATTTTATAACTATACTTAAGGCAATTAAATTGCTTACTAGTAGGTTTTAAGTGGATAAAATAAGTGCCAAAAGTCAAATATGCTTTTATGTGGTCACTTAATTTGAGTGTTCTACAATATGTAGCCATGTTTTTGTATTTTAAAAAGAAAATTTGTCAGTAATAGTCTTTTCAAAATAAAAAATTTTAATGAACAAACCAGAAAAAGGGATTAAAAGTCCTGTAAACAGAGAATCAATTAATTAGTTTCTATTAATTGGTTTATTATTATCTGCAAAGAACACAATTTTAATTGGTCTATTGACAGACTCCCACTAAGAACACTTTTTTGTTCAATTAGTGGTAAAATTGTTGATTCAATATCACAATTTTATTATATATATAACTGGGCTTCTTTTTCTGAAATCACTAAATTCTTAGTGACCCAACCCTTTGTAATTATAATCCAGATATTATATATAAGGATTTCTAATCACTCAAGCCTCAATTAATTTTTATTTTTACTTACTTGAATAACCACTTGAATTCTTGAGGAAAGGCCCCCAGTTGTCAGGCTAAGTCCAAGTCCAGAGACGTGAATAGCTTGCTGGTCTAGTGTCTAGAAGATTTACAAAAGATCCCAAATGAATACAATGGTATAAAACAAGCAAGTAGTAGAATAAAATCAATTATAAGGCTCAGTAATTTACTCTCACTTATTATAATTGGTATTACAAGGCTTATTGTTGTGCAGAAAAATAGATGTAATATATTTAAAATACTATTCAAAGACTCTCTAAAGTAATAATGAAATGTAAGATAAATTGTATTGGTTATATTGTAATTTTAATTGTATAAATGATAAATTGAATGTAGAAAATATGACCAAAAACCCCCTCCTTTTATACCCAATAATTCCCCAATGATGCCCCTTGATGATTCCAATCCTATACACAGCCAAATGCGCCTCAAAATAACTAATAGACCTGTCCAACAACATAAGGAATGACCAATGACAACCAAAGAATAATATCACATGCCAAAATCCTGAAATAATAGGGATAATCCATCACAAATAAAGAATAACCCAAAAAAGAGTGTATATGCGTGTAATATCTATTTTTAATAGACTAAAAATAAAGAAAAGGTACTAAATATAACACAGTATTAAGGGGGATTAACAGTAGAAATTTTAGAGTTAATTATTACAAATTTATACGTGAAATTCCTGTCCAAAAATAAGCATTATTGACTGAGAAACCACTGAAAACCCAATTTAATGCGTGTAAGGGCTGATCCCTGTATGCAGACTCTTGGCAGGCGTAACCACGGGTAAATCCTTGACTAAATAGGCAATTTTTAAGTGTGGTAGCATAATTGGGCGCCAAGACTGATGTAACTAATGTAATTAGTGCATTTAATAAGGTTAATTCACATTGAAACTAAATTAAGACACTAAATAAGCGTCCCTTGCCTATTTTAGTGTGTTTCCACATATAGTGCATGTATGTGGGGTAATTTTAGCATGAAAAATACTAACTTTGCTAAAAATGAAGCTATTCACACGGGAAAAATGCAGGCAGTATGTAGCCACTGCACAGAGGCCATTTCTGGCATAAAAAACACCAAATTTGAAAAGTGTTATTTTTACACTTTTAAATAGCCAGATCAATTGTTCCAAATAAGGCAAATTGATCTGTCAAGGCGCATTTTTATTATCTTAACATTTATAGCGCATATATCTAGCTTTTAGTGATAATAAGCGCATTTATCAATTATTTCAATAAAATAATAGAAAAATTAGCTTTATGTGTACTTAAAAATTATGCAGGCTTATGGCTAAGGTTCTTAAGGTTACCCTAACATATTCTAACTTAATATTAAGTACATAAGACTTAAATAAGGTGGATATATGCGTGTATATAATGCTTTATAATGGCATATATTTGTATTAAATCAATTTTTTATACAATTATTTATTGTTCCCATGTATGCTACATATGTTTAACATAATTTGTTATTAATTTTACTCAGTCCTGAGAATATTCAGGCTGAAAGCCTGGATAACCCCAGGACTTGGAAAAACATGCATAGAAAATATGCCAGACACATGAACTACACATGGGGATAATGAGGGAAATTATATTAGAGGGTATCAAAGTTAGAAATCTTCCATTTCAGAATACCTCTTTTTTCCACCAAATCAACCATGATTATTTTTTTAAATATTCCATATTGTTCCCCCAAAGCACCTTTTTACTGAGAATTAATGTCAATTTTGTGGGTTTATTTTTTTGTTGTGAAATACCTTTTAAATCATTACACATTTCTAACTTTGATACCCCCTATTATATGTATGCATTAGTGAAATAAGTCAGTTATTACAATATATGCCATTATAATCTTTAGATACAAGCATATATCCACCTTTTATAGTTCTTATTTACTTTATATTAAGTTGGAATATGTTAAGGTAATCTTAAGAACCTTAGACATAAGTTTAAATAATTTTTAAGTGGACTTAAATCTGTTATTTTCATTAGTATGGTGAAATAATGAATAAATGTGCCTTCAATCAATTAAAAGTTGAATATATGAAATATATATTTTATGATATTACAATTGCCCTTTGAAAGATTGATTTATCTTATTTAGGACTATTGATTTGGCTATTTAAATTTATAAAAACAACACTTTTCAAAATTGATGTTTTATATGCTAGAGATGGCTTCTGTGTACTGGCCTTATGCTGCCTGCCTTTATCCCACATGCATAGCTTCATTTTTTAACAAAGTCAGTAATTTCACACTATAATTGCCCCACCATGTATTCTCCATATTTGTAAAAAAACTAAAATAAGGGATTGGCACTTATTTTGTGTTAATTTCATTATTAGTGCATTGACCTCATTATATGCACTAATTTTATTAATAACCTCAAGATTGGCACCCAGATTTCACTTTCACATTTAAATTCACCTAATGAGTCAAGGATTTACCCATAAAAGAGCCTTCCAAGAGTCTTCATTTACTCAGCCCACATTTCACATCTTATTTTGGGGTTATCAATGATTTCTCAGGCAATATTGGTCATTTTAGATGGGGATTTCACACATATATATTTGTAATATTTACTACCTTCATTTCTACTTTTAATCCCCCTTAATCAGATATTATATTTAGGTCCTTTCTATCCTTATTCCGTCTTTTATTTTAAGAATTACATGCATATACTCTCATTTCGGTCATTACTTTATTTTGATGGATTAACCTCTGTAATTTTTGTATTTTGGTGTGTGATATGATTGTTCTTTTGTTATTGGTTGATCCTTGAGTTGATGGGCATGTGTAACTGCTAGTTTGGGGCATCATTGGCCATGTAACGGATTGGTAAATTAAGGGGGAACATTACAAAATTTATGGGTATAAAAGGAGGTGGTTTTGGGCCTATATTCTACATTCCTTTACATCACCTTACAAATACATAACCAAACCAATACAATACATATTCATTAGTACTGCTAAAATCTTTTAAATATTGTTTTAAATCATTGGTTCTATTTTTCTACCAACTGTAAGCTGTATACCATTTATAATTAGTGAGATTAAATTACTGAGATCATCACATTGAATTATATTTTATTACTTAATTGGATTTGGACAACACTATTCATACTGGACCAGTAAAATCTTCTAGACAACTGACTAATCAAGCTATTTACGTCTCTTTACTTGAACTAAGCTTGACATGTTTGGTCATGTTTGAAACCCCATAATAGGGGGTGTCAGTTCTGGCAAATCCACACTTAACTTAAGTGCGGATTTCAAACCAAATCAGCACTTAAATTTTGCAAAAAAGTCACTTATTTCAAAAAAGGGTGTCAGTTATGACCTCAAATCAGCACTTTTTTCCCGTTTTTTTTCACAACCACATTTTGGCCACAAAACATCCCTTCCTTTCTTACCCCATCCCTGTCACATGTGACACACTGACCTTCCTCGCTACCTACCCATCAATCCTCGGCACACACCCCTTCCTGACATTTTCAATATTTTGACCAGGCATGTTTACATTCTTTTTTACTTATTTCTTCTACTTCTTAATCTTTTTTCTATGGGTGTCAGTTCTGACCTCAAATCAGCACTTTTTTTGTGATTTTTTTTTTCAAAACCACATGTTGGCCACATCATCCCTTTCTTTCCTATACCATTTTGTACTCTCCAAATGTCCTCTTTGTGTACTTCATTCACTTGGGTTGGTATTTTGGTTTGTTGCATATTCATTTTTTTTGGAATTTACGGTGAAAATTTTTTTTTTGGATGGCTCATTGGTTTTCTTTCACCAGCTCAACATGAAATCGCATATTTTCTGAAATCGCATATTTTGTCAGTGATTTTTTTTTTCATTCATCCCTCATATCCTTTTCCTATTCTCCTCCAACATCCCTCAAACAATTTGGTTTCATTCATTTTGTCATCTCATCTCTCCAGGTAAGTCACTTTATTCTTTTTTTTTTGATTTTTTGATTACTAATTATAATTTTTTTTGTTTTTTTCTGTTTATTTTTTTTTTATCTAATTTTTTTTTGTAAGTGGTTATTTTGGATTTCAATGGTATAATTAACCTTTTTTTTCTCTCCCTCTTTACTTTCTTTTTTAGCTCCATCACCCTACTCTTCATCCCTCCTTGGCATGGTCATTATCCCCCCTTTCCCTTATTTCACTTTTTTTGGCTCCATTTCATTGAAACACATACATTGCACATTCTTTATGCATTTCACTTACTCCATATTCAATTTCCCCACAATTCCAACATCAATCTTTCTCACTCTATTTTTCCTACTTTTCAATCAAGGTAAGTTCCATCTCCTTTTTTTCATGCCTATATGATATCTCATTCCATTTATGAAAAGTTCATACTTAAATATATGAATGACTCTTATCTGGATAACAGTGAACTTATAAAACTCCTTTTGATCTCATCTTCATTACTACTTTTCAAGTTTTTGTAAAATTTTGAAAATCAGACTCGGAATTAGGGTTAGGTATATTCAAATCTAATGTTCTTTTTACTGAAGATTCTCCTGAAGGCTATCTTTCATTTCCCACAAACAGATTTGAATTTGATTCAGTGGTTGCTGAGATATTGACTGTTAAAGTTGAGCCTTTTTTTTCCCAATTTAAATTTTTATTTCATTTTTTATGTAACAAATTAGGGTTAGGTTTATTTAAATCACATGTCCTTTAACTGAAGATTCTACTAAAGAATATCTTTTATTTCCCACAAACAGGTTTGAATTAGGTTCAGTGGTTGCTGAGATTTTGACCTTTGAAGTTGAGCCTTTTTTCCAAATTTCACTTGTCTTATTTCACATTTTTATATTGCATATTTAGAGGATAAGGATTCTGAAACTCTTATATGATTATTATCTAGGCATGTATCCGTTGCTCAAGAATATCACTAAAGCTCAAAAAGATGAAGATTTTTGCTTATGGGACACTCTACCTTCCTTTAACTCTTTTCTTGCTCTTCGACTCAAAAAGCACTGTAATAAAGCATTTGAAAAAAATCATGAACCTGCAACCAAAGTAGGAATACCGAATTGGTGTGACTACGAATGAGAAGATATCAGCCACGAATATCTTTTATTTTCTAATGTTATTATCACTCATTCTGGATTTCACAATAAAATTCACACCGATACCAAGGACACCAATTTTCTTACTTTTGGTATATTCTCATATATCAAACCGATTACTGGCCAACCAATACCATCTCCAGCTAAAATCAAATGACATGGTTTATATTTTCCAGACCACCGGTGCATCATTGATTTTGGTTTGGGAAATGGTATCATCAAAACTATTTGGAATTCTTCTAAGGATAATCATCAAACAACCAAAGCTCCTCCTGGTTTGGAATCCTGTCAAGATTTAACACATTTTGGTTGCTCATTTCAAATCAGTCATAAGTTGATTCAAAGAATCAATAAGGTAATGAAAGAAGGTAAAGTTAATCGATTTAAAAAAACTTTATTTAGATCCAAAAAGTATGGGGATTAGAGTTGTCATCAAAAATTTTATATTTTTCGTAAATTTTTAATAAATATTTTTTATGTATCAATTTCCTCAACTAAAGTAATGGGCCCACGACCTTGTGTTGTATAAATGGTAATCATGATAACATTTATTTGTTTCATGGGGTTCCTCTAGCCTATACCTGTGGAAAGTCCCAAACTTTTGTTTCTAGATTTGATCTGCATTTCGGCTGAGGGATTGTCATTACTTTAAACTAGGGAAATTGATATATATTAGATATTTATTTAATAATTTATGTAATTATATTAAATTTAGATGACTTCCACCACTTATTTCAATAAAATGCAGGGGGGGGTGTATTGCCAAATTTTCAAATCTGACATGTGAAATTGATGACTTAGAAAAATTTTGGTGATATCCACCCCTTGCTTCAATAAAATGCAGGGGAGAGTATTGCAAATTTTTTAAAACAGATATGGAATTTTTTTGACTTGTAAATATTTTGGTGAAAATTTTTGACGAGAATGTGAAAGTAATTGTTTCAACCTTGAGCAGGTTTCTGGCTCAAAGGAATAGCAGTACCATCAACAAAACCAATACATCCTGGGAAGCCCTCTGATTGCATAACCTGAGATGATTCAAGTCGCTCTTCTTTTGTTGGCCAGGTGAGAAGTTGAGATTACAAGGAGTTGATGGCAGTGATACATTGTTTGGTATAAGTGTTAACTGAACAATACCTTAAATCAAAGACATTTTCTAAACGTTTCAAAGCGGCTCCATTACCATTTGAGCCCAAACGACATAGTGTGATGGCCAATTGAATTGAAGGATGTTGTTGTTCTTTTTGAGAATTATTGTGAAATATGGAATGATCCTGAATAAGCTCAAGAAATTTAAGGAAACATTCCTGAGAAGTCCTGAACAGCTGTCTAAAACTGGGTGTAGATAGTTTAAGAAGTGTTTGGATGGTGTACTTGGGGGTATGAAGTACTTGAGGCTTTCTGGGAAGAAGGTAACTTTTTGTGGCCATTTTTGATAAAAAGACAAAATCTTCTTCTAGATCAGAATCAGAATTGCAATCAGAGTCCAAGAGCAGTTCAAGAGCCATGAAATTCATTGCTTTATGTAATTTATCACGATTTGAAAGTGAGGAAGGCATAACTCTTATATGATATGATATGAAGATGTAAGTGATGTACGATGTTTTGAGTTATGAAGTGTTATGCTGCGGAGTGCTGCGTATGAATGGGATGATGCTGACAAATCAGTGAAATGGGACTTGATGGTGAAATCAGCACTTTTGGTTGAGAAAGTGCAGATTTGAGTGAAATAAGTGACTTATTTCATTTTGAAATCCACCAGTATTGGGGCTAGTGTGTTTTGGAAATCCGCACTTATTTAAGTGCGGATTTGCCAGAACTGACACCCCCTAATAAAGATAAAATAAGAAGATTTCTATATTATCAAATGAAACATATATTAATCATCATCAGTATTATTATTTAACCATGGAGTCATATGAAAGATGTTTGTCCAAACCATTCCAATCAATTCATCACCAACATAGATTTTTTAGACGTCATACAACTCTACACATTTCCAATACAAAATGTCATGATCATGGATTTTTTACTCTAATTTTTTTTTTTTAAAAAAAAACCCACAAAATCCATTCAATTAAATAAAATAAGATAAAGATAAAGATAGGAAGAACTTTATTTCCCAAATGAAGAGGAAGAAGAAGAAAAAAGACTATAACTTTAAAATCATGGATATACATAGGGAAAAAATATATAATAAAATAAAATTCCATCAAATCCTATGTTCATGTTCATGTTTGTGTTAGATTTTTAATTTCTAATTTTTTTACCTTATGAATCATGGCTGATTTGGTCAAAAGAAAGGCCATTTTTGTGATGGCAGATTTTCAACTTACTTGGACACCTTTCAATTAATTGAAGTGATGATTTTGGAAACATTGACACTGCTTAATAGCTAATCCGGTATAAATAACTCAATGGATTGATTGCACACTCTCTGTTAGAACATTAAAGAAGGATCTACCTATTTGACATGAACAACAACATCTATTTTTGTCTCTTTCTTTGTTTAAGAAAGCCATCTCACACGAACACCATGTATTAGGAAAGCAAGGAGAAAACAAAAAGAAAGAAAGACTAGGTAGGAAGGAAAAAGGTGGTGGGTGATGTTAAGATGAGGGTCTAACAAGATCATCATCTTTTCCGGCACTTTAATATACAGAGAAGCATGATGAGTAGATAGACAAAAGTAGATAGATTGAGATAGCTTACAGGAATTTATCCATAAATGTAGTAGGTTGAGGGGGTGCCTAAGATGAAAAAGGGAGGGAGGTGAGAAGAAGAAGAAGAAGGGGCAAAAAAAGGGGATTACATACTTCTTCTTGATCGAAATATTTCATGACTTGGGAAGGCATTTTCCAAACATTCATAAACTCTTGAAATTCCATATGACCTTTAGCGATTAAGAGATCGATAGTAGGAAGATGAGAGAGATGACGATGGTGATTAAACTTTTGACGTATTTTAGCTCTTAGAGCAGTATAAGGGATATCAAGAGCGTACATCTTTGAAAGAGAAAGAGGTTAGGTGAGGAATTGAGAATTGAGAAGGAAGGAAGGAAGGACATGCCTGACATATTTCAGGAGCGGACCTGTACCAGTCTCTGTAAAGACTTCTAGCGCGAGCATGAGCAATTGAGAGCGAGGGAGATCTGTATAAATAAAGTGATGAGTGATGAGTGATGAGTGATGAAGTGGTGAAGTGGTGAGAAAGACAGACGAAAGCGTGGTGCGTGCCAGACGGGAAGGAATAGTGAGGGCGAAGTTTGGCGGCATTGGCGAGTGAGAAAGAGGGCGAGAAAGCGATAGAGATGCATACGGTCAAGACATATTGCATACGGTCAAGACATATTGCATATGGTCAAGACATATTGCATACGGTCAAGACATAGTGCATACGGTCAAGACATATTGCATACGGTCAAGACATAGTGCATACGGTCAAGACATATTGCATACGGTCAAGACATATTGCATATGGTCAAGACATATTGCATACGGTCAAGACATAGTGCATACGGTCAAGACATAGTGCATACGGTCAAGACATATTGCATATGGTCAAGACATATTGCATATGGTCAAGACATAGTGCATACGGTCAAGACATAGTGCATACGGCCAAGACATAGTGCATACGGTCAAGACATATTGCATATGGTCAAGACATAGTGCATACGGTCAAGACATATTGCATACGGTCAAGACATATTGCATATGGTCAAGACATATTGCATACGGTCAAGACATAGTGCATACGGTCAAGACATATTGCATACGGTCAAGACATAGTGCATACGGTCAAGACATATTGCATACGGTCAAGACATATTGCATATGGTCAAGACATATTGCATACGGTCAAGACATAGTGCATACGGTCAAGACATAGTGCATACGGTCAAGACATATTGCATATGGTCAAGACATATTGCATATGGTCAAGACATAGTGCATACGGTCAAGACATAGTGCATACGGCCAAGACATAGTGCATACGGTCAAGACATATTGCATATGGTCAAGACATAGTGCATACGGTCAAGACATATTGCATACGGTCAAGACATATTGCATATGGTCAAGACATAGTGCATACGGTCAAGACATATTGCATACGGTCAAGACATATTGCATATGGTCAAGACATATTGCATACGGTCAAGACATAGTGCATACGGTCAAGACATGGTGCATACGGTCAAGACATAGTGCATATGGTCAAGACATATTGCATACGGTCAAGACATATTGCATATGGTCAAGACATAGTGCATATGGTCAAGACATATTGCATACGGTCAAGACATATTGCATACGGTCAAGACATAATGCATATGGTCAAGACATAGTGCATACGGTCAAGACATAGTGCATATGGTCAAGACATATTGCATACGGTCAAGACATAGTGCATACGGTCAAGACATGGTGCATACGGTCAAGACATAGTGCATATGGTCAAGACATATTGCATATGGTCAAGACATAGTGCATACGGTCAAGACATATTGCATACGGTCAAGACATAGTGCATATGGTCAAGACATATTGCATACTGCATACCCCATACTGCATAAAGGGCTCCCCCACAGCGCTTTCCCTCCACCGTCCAATTCTTTCTTCAATCCTTCTTCTTCTTCTTCTTCCTCCTCTTTTTCTTCTTCTTCCTTTTTAAATTCCACTTCCCTTACATAATGCGCAAAACTACTCTTTTCGTCGCTGGTTTCGGTAAAATTAGAGCTAAAGATCTCGCTTATGAGTTTGAGAGGTATCTATTTCTTCCACTTCTTTATCTTCTTCTTCTCATCTCCCTCCCTCTCTCTTTTCAGATTCGGAAGACTTGTTCGTTGCGATATCCCCGCTCCAAAAAGCGCTACTGCTAAATCGTCAGTCTTCTCTCTCCCCTCTCTCTCTCTTTCTCTCTCTCTATCTCTCTCTCTCTCTCTCTCTCTCTCTATCCCTCTTTGGTTGCTCTACTTGTATTTCATCATCTCTCCTCTTTTTGTCTTTTCTACTCTCTACTACTCTACACACTCTCTTCTCTCCATTTCGGCGATCGGCCCTCCTTCATCTCTGACATCTTCATGTCTGTTCGTCGTTTGGGGCCGTTCGTACCCCCCCTTCTCTCTCGCACGCTCCCGAGAGAGAGAGAGAGAGCTTTGTCTCCTTTGCCTTTCTCCCTCTTTTTTTTTTTTTTTTTTTTTTTTTTTTTTGCCTTACCCCTCCCGAGTCTCCTCTTCCTTCCTTTAAACATTCGATCGATGTCCTTCATCCTTCCCTATTCGCCTTTCATGTCTCACATCCCTTCCCTATCGAATAATCCCTCTTTTCTCAAGTAATACGTCTTTTATACGTACTCGTACCTATACTCACACAGACACACACATACATATATATATATATATATATATGCTTCTCCTCTCTCTCTCTCTCTCTCTTTTCCTTCTTTCTACGTTTATCTGCCTCCTCCCCTCCTCGTATCCGATACACACACATACCGAATATTGTCCCGATCGACCATCGAAACTAACGATCCCCTCCCTCTTTTCCTTGTGTTGTTCAATTTTTTAATTTGCCTCTACTCTCTACTGAACACGATCTTGATCATTTTAGCTATGCATTTGTCGAATTTGAAGATGATCGTGATGCTGCCGATGCCTACTATGAAATGCACGGACGTCGAATAGATGGCGACACATTAAATGTTCAAGTAAGTTTTTTTTTTAAAAAACCCCCCGCAGTTGAAATTGAATTGGATATTAACTAATTTATATGTTGTTTGTGTGTGTGTGTCGAAATGTGGATTTTTTTAGTGGGCTAAAAACGCTCCTTCCTCCTCTTGGCGTTACGAGCGTCGTTCTCGTTCCCCAATTGGAGGGAGCAGTAGGCGTTATCGATCCCCAAGTCCCTATGGGTACAGCAGTCATGCCGCTGACTCACACTATCATTATCATCATCGCTCTTCTCGTCGCTCCCCTAGCCCTTATTACCGCCATTCTTCTCGTGGCGGGGCTGGGGGCAGTCGTCGAAGTCGTAGCCCTTTGCCCAGTCGTAGAAGCCCTTCTCCACCCATATGTGAAAGTGCCGACAAAGGTCATCATTCACATCGTGGTGGGTCAGTGGAAGAAAACATGAGCAGGGGTGATTTGGAATACCAAAATGGAACGGTTAGTTTAGGTGAGGTGGTGGAAAAACGTGCCATGAGCAGATCGCCCTTGAGAAATGAGTAAAGCTATATATTTATAGTCTATATTATAGTAGCCAAATGCTAGTTTGATGATGATGCCTTATTATTTTTTTCTCTCTCTTTTTACTCGATGATTGCGCTCCTCATTATAATGCAATCCATTTTGACAATATCATTTTTAGGGTTTGAAATGAGTTCCTTGTGTTGCTGCTTGCTGTTTGTGAAAACAGAGCCCTTATCCCTTCTGACACATGGGGGCGCGTTTGGATGATGATCCAGCAGCCAATTGGGTTTCTCTTGAATGGGATTAGGGATTGTGTTGAAATGGATCAATAAACAGCATGAATCCTTTTTAGTTAATAAGAAAACATGACACTACCTGGAAAAGTGGTTTTGCAGGCACTGATCGCAAGCCAAAATAAAAACTGGTCTCAGGAATCACAAAGCAGAGATTGTGAGATATCCTGCTATGTATCTTTGAAACTACCTATCTCTCTAGTTATTTACACTACAGGGAAACACCTGTCGCTTCATGTGCTTGCGACGGCAGTTGCAACATTTGACAATGCATTATATATGAATTGTCGCTCCGAAATTTGGAAGCGACAAGTGAGAAGCATGTGTTTGTAGTGAGGCGACAAGTGAGA
The DNA here is from genome assembly GCA_030280995.1 of Hemileia vastatrix. NCBI lineage: Eukaryota > Fungi > Basidiomycota > Pucciniomycetes > Pucciniales > Zaghouaniaceae > Hemileia > Hemileia vastatrix. Next base: position 4,487,934 of record JASXTE010000006.1, read on the forward strand.
AGCATGTGTTTGTAATGAAGCGACAACTACCCAGTTGGCACCATTTTTGCATCTTGTCTTGCTCATTTTTCCTCATTTGGATCATATCTCATTGCACTCAGTTGAAGACTATTTGCTTTAGTATCTCTCTCTTCTCTTTATATCAATAAAACTATCTCAGAATGAGATTTTGTCAAGGCTCCGAATGTATCCAGCAATTGTGCTTAAATCACAAAGGCCAACACCAATATGGAAAATACGTTTCTCCTCGCACTTTTGAAAGGCATCATCTGAATGATATAGAAAAAAAAATAAGTTTATGGATTTCTGTGAAGATTCGGACAGCTCATCTGACGAGTCATCTTCTCTTAATGCATCTATTCCACTTAGTGAACCATCACAAGATGGAGAAAGATATCCTGATGATGGTAGTGATGTAACTGGTAAGTTGTTTTATCAGTGACACTTTTCAAACTTTTCAACTGACCATTTTATCTGAGTTAATTTAAAAAAGGATCTTTGAGGATGATAAACAATTGGCTTTACGTTGGCTGTAATCTCAGCAGGGGAAAAATGTATCAGCACAACGAAACTGATTGTAAATATTATTAAAGATTCTCAGAACTCCTTGATCCCCATCTCATCGCTTGATAAATTTCCACTTGATCCTCAAACTAATCTGAAGCAGTCTGACTTGATTGTCAATTTCTTGAATATGACATGTTGCCCAATGTGTTTTCATCTATATCCACAGGATGATAGTTGTCCAGCTCTTTGTACTTATAAAATGTTTCGTAGTTCAACTCCATGTAATGAGCCACTATTCTATTTCAAAAATGGACTTCGTGCAATTAAAGATCCTTGACAATCCACAAAAAAAACTGTGCAGCATCAAATAGTTTCCCCAAAGAGATTTGTGTTCCTTATCTGGTATTTGTGGTTCAGAAAATATTAACTTGGACTCAATGGTTTCTAGGCAGGTCAGATGTTGAAGAGGCGATAGAAAACTGGGCAAAAGAAGTCAATGAAAACAATAGCTTCTTCTCTGATGTGCAGCATGGTACTGCATTTAAAAACATGGAATGGAATAAGCATCCTGATTCGTTGAACTTGGCTATCTCTGTATTTATTGATTGGTTCAACCCCAAAGGAAATAAAATAGTTGGCAAGGTCAAATCAATGGGAATAATATCTTTCAGCTGTCTCAACCTCCCACCTGGACTCCGTAACAAGATTGGCCAGATTTGTATTGCTTGAATAACACCTGGACCTAACTCTCAAGATACCGAAACTATTGATCATATATTGAAGCCATTTGTTGATGAGCTGATAACTCCTGAGAATGGAGTTGTAATTCCAACGTTTCTGAAACCTGAAGGGCATATGGTGCAAGTGAGACTTCTCTCCTTAGTTGGTGATCTACCTGCAACAAAAAAGCCTGCTGGATTTGCATCACACTTGGCAACTCAGTTTTTCACATGGTGTATGGCCAAATGTGATCAAATATCATTCTTAAAATGTGGAGAAAAAAGGCTTAAAAATGAAGTTATCAAAATTGCAAAAAAAGTCACGAGATGCAAAAGTTCAAAGTACTAGAGAAATTTTACTTAAGGAAAGTGGTGTACGGTGGTCTGAACTCAACTGGCTAAATTACTGGGATCCAACATGATATGTAGTGCTAGGTGTGATGCACAATTGGTTTGAAGGGGTTATTAGTGATCATTTCCAACACTGCTGGAGATTCAGGAGTGTTCCGGGATATATAACTAGGAAACAAAGTCTACCACAAAGCCTCAGTCAAGCTATGAAACGTGTACAACTTGACAGCAATATAGAAATAACCATCATTGATTCCAGCTCTGATGATGATGATGATGAGGAGGAGGAGGAGGATGACTTGGAGCTGGAAAATGGACAGGACAGGCAGTTCTTTTCTCGGAGTCTCATTGAAAAATTTCGATCCATCATGAAAGGCGTAGTTCTACCAAGTGGTTTAGCCAAAATTCCTCAAAATCTTGGTGAAGACAGACATGGACAGCTCAATGCATATCAATGGTACATGCTATTTTCCTACGTAATACCTCTAGTTATTTTAGAGCTTATTATAAACAATATCAAGAAGCTGCGACCAGGGTCAAACCAATTATGATTTCTTTACAATACAGGTCATTTGGTTATGTGTACACATATTGTTTGTTCAAGAAGTCTTGATATGGATTTAATCAACAGATTTGAAATCCAATATGAAAAGTATAGCATTTTAGTAAAAAAGCTCTTTCCTGACTGTAAAGTAAAGCCCAATCACCATTTTTCACTTCACCTGCCTGAGCAAATGAAAACTTGGGGGCCTTTAACTGCAATTTCCAAGTTTCCAGGTGAGAGGTTATTATTAGTTTTTTGCAAAAAATCAACACTAACAACAAAGCAGGTGAGACCTATAAACACAATTTAAGTTTTTTTATTAACTATTGATCAAAGTGGTATTTGTGAAACAGATAAGATAAACATCACAATGATGAGGCGAGGTTGTGAACTACAAAGGCGATGGTGAAAAAGGAGTATCAGGATATGAAAAATGGGAAAAAGAAAATTGGTCGAAATAGAAAAGCTAGAGAAATTGACTTACCTGATGATGTTTACAACCTATTGTGGGACTTTATCAAAAAGGAAGATAAAAATGTTCAACACCAACACAAAATTCCTCTTCCTGTCACCACACATTAGGGGGTATCAATGTTCAGGGATCCGCAATTAATTTAATTGCGGAAAATAATCTGCATACCCCAATTATCTTCTGCAATTATTTTTTCTAATAATTGGGTTATTAGACACTTTATGTGTCAATGTTCACCTCTTATCCGACATTTTTATCCCCAATATTTCATAACCACATCTTGGACAACTTTCTGGATATCCCAGCCTTCCCACCTTGCTGCACACTTCTACCCTCATCCCATCCTGTCATCTACCTTGAAAAATTTTTCATTGAAATGTCAAATCCTCTTTACCATAGACAATCTCTCTCACCAACATCTTGAATTCTGGGCCAGAACCTCCCCTATGTGGTAAGAAAGAAAATATTTTCAATCTATGAATCAAAACATTTAGCATTGTTTGATTTCATAGCATATTTTGAACTGAAATGGTATGATCTTTCTCAACATCCAGACTTGAGAGGCAGTGTTAGACCTATCTTATGGGAAGTAGATGGTAAATAGATTTTCTGTTTTATGTGACGAGCTACTGCTTCTAACCAGGATACTGCTGTATTATTTTTATTTTTTCCTTCTCTAAAAGAGACTCCACCTCACTGCTTCACCTCTACTTGATTCCCCACCCTGCAAATTCACCTCGCTTGCCTCCCATTTACCTCCAATAGAGACCCCTCTCCTCAAACTTACCTTGCTCTCCATCTCTTCATCTCCACTAGACACCCCAGAACACCCTTTCAACTTTAATTGATGCCCCACCCCTTTAATCCATGTTGCTTTACTCCGATTTGCCTCCAATAGAAACCCCACTCCTAAAACTTACATCGCTCTCCATCCCTTCATCTCCACTAGACACCCCAGCACACCCTTACAACTTTATTTGATGCCCCACCCCTTAAATCCACTTCGCTTTACTCCCATTTGCCTCCAATAGACACCCCACTCCTAAAACTTACCACAATCTCCATCCATTCATCTCCACTAGACACCCCAGCACACCCTTTCAATTTTTATTGATGCCTGGCCCCTAAAATCTACCTTGCTTGCCTCCCATTTACCTCCAATAGAAACCCCAACACACCTTTTTAACCAAACTTGATGCCCCAAGCATCAAATCCATCTTGCTCCCTTCCTCATCATGCAAAAATTAACTCGCCATCCTCTCCATAGCCTCCAACCAAAAACACTCCACCTTTACATCCAATATTCCTTTCTTCACTTCATCTCCACAAAAAAAATGATAATCTTAAAGTATGTAATATTAAATTTATAGAGATGAATAAAGAAAAGTAATACAAATATATTAAAATAATTTTATGATACAGACAACTGTTTTGCAATAACTGAAATAGTCTATGGGACAAGATATATGATTTAATAGCCCAATATAATATATATGAACATTATTTGAAGAAAATAGCTAATAAATAAATAAATTATGAACCAATGAATAAAAAAGTTATTATATTTCACACCATTAAGCATCTCCAAAAAGTAACTAAAATTCTGACAAACAGTCACTTTAATTTGTACAATTATATATTTGGCAAAACCATAAATGCTTGGCCTTTTTTCCAAAAATTATTTAATACTTTTCTTGCCTGTATCAGCACTTTTCCGGCCCTAATTAGGGGTTTTTAGGATTTTTTGGGTGATGCATCCAACATAAAAGATGCCACACCAGTATAAAACGTCCACAAAAAAATGACAAAAGGGCCAAGAGTAATCATTCATGCCATAAATAAGTAAAAAAGTAAATTTGTTCCCAAAAAATATTAGAAAATTATTGACCTGAATCTTTTGTAAGTTTCCTGAATACAAAAATTATGGTCCTGTTACATTCAAAATTTTTGAAATATATATTTTTTCTCTATAAGGATGTCTATAAGTAAAGGTTAATGTGATAGTTTGTATTAATATTAACTTTTTTTTATAAATCTTGATTAATGTGGACAAATTAAATATATGTTCAAGGTACTAAAGAAGCACATAAGAGGGTGGCAAGCTAATTGTTGGGTGATGAGGTGTCAATTGGAGGTGAAGAGGAAGGGAGAGAGGTGGATTTGATGCTTGGGGCATCAAGTTTGGTTAAAAAGGTGTGTTGGGGTTTCTATTGGAGGCGAATGGGAGGCAAGCAAGTTGGATTTGAGGGGCCAGGCATCAATAAAAATTGAAAGGGTGTGTTGGGGTGTCTAGTGGAGATGAATGGATGGAGATTGTGGTAAGTTTTAGGAGTGGGGTGTCTATTGGAGGCAAATGGGAGTAAAGCGAAGTGGATTTAAGGGGTGGGGCATCAAATAAAGTTGTAAGGGTGTGCTGGGGTGTCTAGTGGAGATGAAGAGATGGAGAGCAAGGTAAGTTTGAGGAGTAGGGTTTCTAGTGAAGGTGGAAGGGAAGGGAGAAAGGAAGATTTGAGGTGTAGTGGAATTGGTGGGAACATGAGGGAAGGATAGGATCAGATACTTATGTTAATTTACAAAGGAAATATTTACAAAAAAGGAATAAACCATGAATGTAAAAAAGAAATGAGGGTGTGTAGATAGAAAAAAAGGTTAAGTGTTTGCCACCAAAATCAAGTAGCATAGAGTGAAGAGAAACATAAGGGTGGCATCCGCAATTATAAGTCATGTGACTTTCTTGCAAATCCATCATGGATGAGATGAGTTGGGATCAGGAATTAGGAATGGAAATTTGGGTATAAGAGGCGGGATAATGCATTATTGTGGATTCCTTATCCACTAACCCTGGGGCTAGCAGATAAGAATCTTTCACAATTAATAATGTTGGATCCGGGCAAAAAAAATTCCTGATCCCTAATTGTGGATCCCTGAACATTGATACCCCCTAATATGGGGGGTGGACTTGCTAGAGAGTCCACAACCTTGCACCCAAACTCACCACAGATTGAACACACATTGAGCTATTGATAAAGGAACCATACAATCAGGGATGAACACCACTCAGCAGAACAGTTTTAGATGGAGGTTCAAGTAGAGTTCAGTATGGGTTCAGTATGAGTTCAGTCTGAGTTCCAGCTGAGTTCCAGCTGCGTTCAGGTTGAGGACTTGCTAGCAAGTCCACCCCCTATATTGCGTAGTGTGTGGACTCAAAAGTGTTCTTAGTATTTGATTCAACAATCCAAAATTTATCCTATGGCAATCTCTTCCTATCTGTCAAAAAACCCAACAGCTGCATATTTTGGAAGGATGAATTGGGTAACGTTCAGTGTGGTGTAATTGAAAAAATTTATGAATTCAGAGATCATTTGAAGAATTTAAAAAAAGTCCTATTTGTTTCTCCAATCACAAATATATACCCCAAAAAATTAAATGTCCCATCCTCAGCATTTCAATACCTCTTATAACTTCAAAAAGTAGTTTCAGGACAAATAAATTATAAAAAGCAGGTAGTTGTCAAGCCTTCCAATGTGACATGTGTAGCAGTATATAAGTTTTTGCCAAAAAAAAAAACCTTTTCTATTTCTCTTAATGAAATCATCCTCATGCCCCACAACCATTCTTCTCTCCTTGATACCTCTAAAATTGATTGATTATATCTTAATCTCTTTTCAAGATATGTTTGTTTTTCTTTTTCACTATATTACTTATCAATGTTTTCACATATCTTCAATTTTTAGTTTTCATGTAATTGCTGTGCTAAAAATCAAAAAGTATGCTTTCTCAAGTCTTGTAATTAAGTTATTTTATTAAAAAATTTATTATATAGTATGAAAATGCAGAATATATATGAAATAATGTTTGCACAGTTCATTTTTTATCAGCTGTTTGTTGCAACAATGTTTGTATTTTTCAAAACCAAACTGGAAACAATTTATTAGTATCATCCAAATCAAGTGATTGGTGGAATATTTTGTCACAAAAGGCATGATACTTGATGTTACACATGTAATTTTACCTGAATATCTCACAAAAGACTCAAGGTTCTATATTTTCACCTGAATTTTGTGAAACAACAGTCCAATCTTTACTGTCTATATAATTCATATGTTTTTCAAACTATTGTATAGATAATTTTGATTTCTAGAGACAAAAAAAACAATAATGTTATCATTTCACCATCAATAAATCAATATATCTTATTATCAAATAGTAAAATGTGCAATAAATATGAAAAATTTCACATCATTAGCATTAGCATCAAAAATTTCCCTGCTCAACTCCTTCAATTTTATCATCATCACCTTCAATTTCCTCTTCCCCCTCTTCCTCCACTTCTTCATCATCCCCTTTGTTGGCCGGTTGTCTAGAAGGAGTAGGAGAAGAGGATGAAGAAAAGGAAGCAGAAGACAAAGAAGAAGAAACTAATGACTACTTTGGGACTGAGGGAAGAGGTCTTGTAATGGATTATAACTTATATATATATCCTGTAAGTATTTTTTAAATCAATCTGCTTATAAACAACACAATTATTAATACTAAAAACAACCTCTTAATGCAACCGTGAAGTTATCTAAATACTTATAACTGTTAATGGGATAAATACCACAATAATAGTAATAGTTGTAAAAATATAATTGTAGTTATTTATTTATAAAACAAAACGCTTTGTAATAGGTGAGTAAAGTAAGTGATTTTCAAGGGGTCCTTTTGGTCTAGAAGCTTGGTTCGAGGTTTTCACAAGGTTTTTAAGGGATGAAATGGACTCTCAACAAAATAGTACGTATTTTTTTAATCAAAATGATTGTTTTACTCAAATATAAGAGGTAGAATTTAAATATTAATATAGATTATAGATTAGAATTACTCTTTTGTAAGTACTAATTTTATAAAATATAGAAATAAGTGTTATATTGTAAAATATAGTAATAAAAGTAAGTAATGAAGGAATGTCTTGAAAAGCACAAAGTAAGAGGCCTTTTATAGGCAAAACATGAGGGAATAAAATATACGAACTTTACACCATCTACTGTAAGAGTGTTAGAAAAAGGATAACAAAAAAAAGGAGCACATATAGGACATAAGAAATAAATAAACTGGTATGTCAACAAGGGCATCAAATTTATTAGCAATAAAGTTTGAGTTCCTTGGACTGTCAAAATTAATTACACAATAATCAATTAATTATATTACTTTCACGAAATTCCAGATCTCTCACTGAGGTAATATAATTGTTTTAAAGTTTTTTTATTATAATTTTTTTATTAAATTTTATTCCCATTGACTTATACTATTGAGCACGGTGTTAGGGAGTAAAATTGTAGGGGAAATTTTATTTAAACTAATTATTTATACTACTTATTGTACTTAACTAGTTAATTGTAAGTAATACTTAAGTAGATAATTAATTATTAGTAAGAAGAAGGGGTGTGGCTTCAACTCAGTAAAATAATCAATTATTTTACCGGTTAAGTCTAGTAGCCTGGCTGACACTCCCTCACTCTAAAAAAACAATAAAAAAAATGCTATGATTTTTTCTTTTTATACTTTTTTAGTAGAGCATGAAGATGAGATATCTCCTTCCCAGGTATCCAAGAATCATATTCAGATGATTTATTCTTGAATCTCAATAAGTATTCTGTACTTTTTTCAGCAGTGACTATTCTGTCATTTAGAATTTTTTCAATTTCTGCTGTTTCAGTGATTTCATTTGGGGTTTTCTTTGGTCTTCCCCTCCTTTTTGGAAATAAATCACTATTGGATGTGTAAGGTTTCAGAAGAGATATTGGAAAAACAGGATGTTTTCTGTCATATGGAGAATACAAAATAATCTCAACTGCATTATCTCCAATCATTCTTCTGACAACAAATGGACCAACAAATGGATCTTTCAATTTGTTATTACCTTGTAAGTTGAAGTGGACTGTAGAAATCAACACTTCATCGCCCTTTTTAAAAGTGTATTCTTTATGGGATTTGTCCCATCTCTTCTTCTCATATTCAAATGATTTTTCAATACATTGTTGAGCATGATTTCTGCATAGTTGTTGCATTTGAAGAAAAGACTTTACACCAGGATGTATATCCAATTTAGGTATTTTGTTATTGAGAATTTGGGCAGGAGTGTTTGGAACATATCCAAGCCAGAGCTCAAAAGGCTTTCTTTGAGTAACAGAATGAACAGTGCTATTATAAGCAAATTCCAACCCAGGAAGTAATGTAACCCAATCATGAGTGAATCTGTCATTATCTTTATAATCAAGGCCAAAGGCACAATATCTTCTTATCATGTCCTCTAAAGTCTGAATCATTCTTTTAGCTAAGCCATCAGTCTGTGGGTGATGGGCCGTAGAAAGTTTCAGATCACAACCACAAACATCCATCAGAGACATCCAAAATTCAGAAGTAAATTTAGGGTCCCTGTCAGAGATTATGGCTTTAGGAAAACCAGCAGTATTAAAAATATGAGACCACCATAAGAAGGCTAATTCTTTAGTGGAAACATCCTTGTGAGTAGGGATAAATTTACACATTTTAGTGAATCTATCCACAATAACCCAACAAGAGTTATAACTGTCTTTTCCAGCAATAGGTAATCCTGTTACAAAATCCATGTTTATTATCTGCCATGTTGCATCAGGAGGTTCAATATGTTGCATCAATCCTGCTTTTTACCAGTTAATCTTTTTGATTTTTGGCAAGAATCACAAGACTCAACATATAATTTTGTGTCTTCAGACATATTAACCCACCAAGCAGTGTTCTTAATTCTGATCATTGTTTTTTCAAGATCAAAATGTCCAGCTAATATGTCATCATGACAAATTTTCAAGATGATTTCTCTCATAGAAGGAGGAATAACAATAACATTACTCAACTTTCTCCTATAATATAGATATCCTTCATCAATTGAAAAATTACCTTTTTCCAAAGCCTTCTGGTACTTTGGTGGAAGGGTTTTAATTAATGCTTGTATTGAAGCATTCTTTGGATCATTTAATATGGTGCATAACTTTTTCAAGTCAGTGTCCTTATCATATGAATCTAGAATAAGCTGTAATAGCTCTTCCTCCATATAAACCACATATATCCCATGAATATGAATAATTTCATCCTCAGGATCATAAGCAGGATTAGAGTCATTATTTGGTAAAGGTAACCTAGATAACATATCCACATTTGAGTGAACAATACCAGCCCTATGAATGATTGTCATTCTCCCTCTGTATTCTTGAACAGCCAACTTCCATCTGAACATATGTCTGTTTGGTGTTTTCAAGTTTAAAAGGGATTTAACTGCACTGCAGTCAGTGACAAGTTCAAATTTCTGGTCATCTAGGTAATAATGAAGCTTTTCTAGAGCTGACACTACAGCTAAACATTCTAATTGAGTAGCACCATATTTCAATTCACTATTTCTCAAGGTTCTTGAAATATAACAAATTACTACTTCTGAAACTTTATCATTTATAACTTGTTTTTGATGGAGGGCAGCACCAAGACCAATGAAACTGGCATCAGTTTACAAAACAAATGGATGATTAAAGTCAAGTAAAGCAAGAATTGGTGCTGACATCAAACAGTGTTTCATAGTGTCAAAGGCTCTTTGTCTTTCACTATTCCAGACAAAAGCAACTTCCTTTCTAGTTAATTGGGTAAGGGGTAAAGCTATGACTTGGTAATTTTTAATATACTGTCTATAGTATCCACACATTCCCAAAAAACTCTGTAGCTCTCTAACTGTATTAGGAGCCTTCACCTGTTGTATGGCTGCCACTTTCTTTTGGTCAACACATATCTGTAAGCCTGAAACAACATGACCAAGAACTTTTAAAGAATGGAACCCAAATTTACATTTCTTCAAAGCAAGTGTCATATTTATTTCATCCATTTTTTGGAACACTTTGCACAGGTGGTTGAGATGGTCCTCAAATGTTTTTGAGAATATAATGATATCATCAATATAAACCATCAGCCATCCTTCAATTATCTCTTGATGGAATGTGTTATCCATGACTTTTTGAAAAACTGAAGGGGCATTTTTAGGGAAAAATGGCATCTTAATATACTTATAAATACCCATATGAGTAGCAATCATCAGAAAATTCTGAGAATTTTTCTCAACAGGTACCTGGTGATATCCCTTATTACCATCCAAACAGCTTATATATTTAGGACCCTGTAAGGTAGCATGTATAGAGCTGATTCTAGGCAAAGGATAGATATCATCAACCGTATAAGTATTTAGTGCTCTATAATCACCACATAACCTGGCTTTATCTTTCTCATAAGAAATTAGGACAGGTGAGATAACACAATATTTAGGTGTTTCAACTACCTTTTCAATAATATTCATTTTTAAAAGGGTAGAGATATTGTCTTCAATATCTTTTCTCTTTGTGAGAGAAGCAGGATAAGGCTTCTTCTTTAAACTAGGTGGTATATCAGTTAATGGACAAGACAATGAAAGTTTCACTTCTTCCTTAACTAGTCCTAGTTCATGTGACCCATGAGCAAAGGCCATAGGAAAAGACTTTATAAAGTTAATGATTGAATCTTTATCCTCACCAGAAAGTTGTTCTCCAAAAGAGGCATTGTCAATTTCAGACATAAAGGCATGCATTTCTTTTGTAGATCTTCCTTTATATTGAGCTACAGAATTACATGTGTTCAATTCTGGTTTTAATAATTTTTTGGAGGAAGAAATCTTAAATTTCCTCTTCCCATTCATTCCCATTGTGAAAAATTGGTTTGAGGGATCCAATTTTATGCCATACTTGGTTAAAATATCATTCCCTACAATAAAACAATTGCTTAAGTTATCATTTTTCATGAAAACAAAATCAAAAATAGCTCTTACAAAACCATGGTTATATTCAAAAAACACTGTGGCTTTGTATTTAACAATGGGGGAAAAAACAGAGCCATAACCTCTCCAATTTTCAGAAATGATAGGCATCAGTTTTAATTTATAGTCTTGATCCACTGAAGCAAGTGCTCTTTCAGAAACTACACTTCCTCCAGCTCCAGAATCCAGAACAACTTCAATGCTGGTTCCATTAATCAAGACTGGTGCCTTGAGAGGGGCAATAACAATTGAGTTATCCTCAATGTTCTTTATGATCTCAGAATCTTCAACTGTAGATAAAGCATTATTATCAATATCAATAGTATTTAAATAATGAATATCCTCTTCCAGTATCAAGATTTCTTGTTGAGATTCATATGAAATATTTCTGGCACAATCACTTGACGTATCATCCAGTGCTACTGTGTCATCAGCATGCTCCTCTGTTTGTTCTACAAGATTTATCTTCTTGTCACAAACATGGTCTTTCTGCCAAGGCTTGTTGCACTTGAAGCAAGTGTTTGTTGCATACTTTTTTGGTGCAACAGGGGCAGAAGGTTTACCAACCTTTTCCAGAGGTTTCTGTTGGTAAGTGGAGGGTTTCTCCAAAGGGGTCCTAGGAATGAATCTTCTGGCATCATACTTGTTGTTTAGAAGGATCTCATTGCAAGTATTAATGAAAGAAGAGGGTTCTCTGGAGAACTAAGTCCTAGCCACTATCAAGTCTCTCAGAGACATTGGTAATTTATAAAGGATCCTGTCCTTCCATAACTCAGACTCCATATTTGGGTCCATTGCCCTTAAGATTTTTACAAGTTTCATTGAAAACTCAATAGGTTTATCAGTAGAAGAGCTAAATCTAGCTTCCTCATACTGCCTTTGTTGAGCCATTCTGAACTTGGAGCCACCAAATTGTGCTTTAATCAATTTCTTCCAATCCTCCCATGAGTAGTCATTCCCATACAGGAGAACAGATTCATACCACATTAGGGCAACATTAGTAAACAAAGAAATTAACTTGGACACAATTTCCTCATCTGGGAGTTTGTAAGAATTTTTTAAGTTATCAATTCTGCAAATAAATTGTTGCCAATCAGAGGAAGAATCACCATCAAATGTTGGGTACTGGTCAAGTTTTGGTCAATTCTTTTGATTTGAAGGAGTCTCCTTAGTACAAGCTTCTTTCTGAGTAAGGAGCAGCTGTAACTTCTCTAGTTGGGCAGTAATCTCATTGTTTAATCCCTCTGTTAAAGGTCCTGGTGCATCATCAATTTTTAATGGAAACTCAGGGGTATCAACATGTATTTCTGGAACTAATTTACTTTTAGCTGAACTAGCCACAGGTAACTCTGGAGCATCCTGTACTATTTGTTCCTTCAAAGAAATCTCAAAATACTTTTGATCAATAAACAATGAGTTCAATTTCTCCTCAATGGTTGTTAGTCTAGTTTTAAATCTTGAAAGACTAGATAAATTCTCATTGATTGTTGCAAAAGATAACTGATTCTTATTTTGAAAAGATGAAAAATGGTCATTCAATCTTTTCAGATTCATCTTATCTATCTCCACCTCCTGGAAACAGGCAGATACAGTATCTTTCAGTTTAGACAAATAATTTTTTTTATTTTTCCATAAAGCAACTTTCTTTTCATGAGTTGCTTTGTAATGAGACAATTCATCAGAGACTCTCTGTGATTCACTTCTTAATGCTTGATAACCTTGCTCAGTTAAAAAACCATTAACCTTCTGAGTTAATTGCATATTGTTCATAATATGATTCTGCTTTGCAATAATATCTCTCAAGTACTCATCATTAATCTTTGCTACATCTGGAGTGTTTCTCAATAAGGAAACTGAGTAACTTTCCAGACTCTCATAGAACTCAGGGTCAAGAGTTTCATCAATCACAGCCATATCAGGGTTAATCATTGAGGTAGCAATTAAAAGTAATGGATTAGATACATGAGTTATTTGTCTACTGCTCCCAGCCTCTACTGGTCTCAAGGTTTCTTCTTCCCTCTCAGATTTACCAGGGTTTGCTGGGTATGACCATATTGGGGTTTCTTCTTCTTTTGCCTCCTTGATAGGGGTGATGAGGTGTGGGGTTGACCTGGTTGGGTCTTGATGGACCTGCCTGAGGTAACTGACACTGGTTTTGAGACAGGTTGTCCCACTGAGTGTTTAACTAGTCCCACTGCCACTTGGACACTTCCACCTTCTCTTGGGACTGGGGAGCCAATTGTTGTTGATCCCTGGGGGGAGGAGGTTTCTTCTTCTCTTGAAGAAAGGTATCTATCTTTCTCATCTTTTCTTCCAGAGCATCTACCCTTGCCTTTAGTCTCAAGTTTTCTGTCCTTAGCTCCTTTATGTGAGTTGACAGATTCTTTACCTGTTGAGGCAATGGCATTTTTTTTATTCTGAAGCCTTTTGGAAGTTCTTCTGGTGGGTTTATCACAGGCTTCTGATCCTGAGTTGTGTCTACTAGGATTTCCACTTCTTCCATCTCTACATCCTGTTTGGGGCAAGGATTTATTAATCTGAGAAATTCTTCTTGTTAAAGGAAAACTTACAGAAGTAGGCTCATCATAATCAATCAAGTCTAGTTCCTCTTCACGTGCAGCAGAACCACTTTGGTCAGTAATTTTAAGATTTAACTGAAATGAAGAAAAGAGACAATAAGATGAATTAGTCTTTATTTTTAATTTTTATTTAACAAAAATAAAATAAAAATAATAAAAAAAATCTTTTTAGGATAAAAATCAACTAAATAAAATTAATTTATTAATTCAAAAATAATTTAAAGCCAGGATTATAATATAATCAACTGAAGAAATAAATTAAAAATTTTTATTAAAAATTTTAATTAATTATTTTCAGGATTTAAATCAATAAATTTATTACCAGGACTTAATGTCAACTGAAGTAATTAAATATGAATTTTATTAATTAAAAATTTTTTATTAAACTGATCACTTAACTACCAGGACTTAATGTCAACTGAAGTAATTAAATATGAATTTTTATTTAAAAAATTTTTTATTAAACTGATCACTTAACTATCAGGACTTAATGTCAACTGAAGTAATTAAATATGAATTTTTATTAATTAAAAATTTTTTTTATTGAATTTATCACTTAAATACCAGGACTTAATGTCAACTGAGGTAATTAAATATGAATTTTATTAATTAAAATTTTTTTATTAAACTGATCACTTAACTACCAGGACTTAATGTCAACTGAAGTAATTAAATATGAATTTTTATTTAAAAAATTTTTTATTAAACTGATCACTTAACTATCAGGACTTAATGTCAACTGAAGTAATTAAATATGAATTTTTATTAATTAAAAATTTTTTTTATTGAATTTATCACTTAAATACCAGGACTTAATGTCAACTGAAGTAATTAAATATGAATTTTTATTAATTAAAAAAAAATTTATTGTCAGGACAATTTGTCAACTGGAACAAATAAAATTCAAATGAATCAGGACAAAATGTCAACTGAAAATTATAATAATTAATATTAAAATATATAATTGTTTATTACTTCTGGGACTAAGAACACTATTGCTCTATTATTTTCAACCAGGAAAAATAAAAAAAAATATAATAATAAAATTAAATCCAAATTACCAGACAACTCCCCCTGTAAAATGAGCAAATTAATGCCACTTACAGAGCGCTGAGTAAAAGGAAATACGTAGCAAATGAAGAGTGCAAAGTAACCCACAAATAGTAATATCAATAATTACCACAATATATATGACGATTAGTCAGTATATGAACCTAATTTATGGAGCACAGTTCAATTGCCGTTTGCAGCAAAAAAATTTGTGTCAGGTGACGTATGACATTCGTCGTTTTTGTCGCTCTCTCATCCTTACAGGTACTCGAACGCTGATGGTCCCTTCGATGTATGCCTCAAATAACGTTGCGCCGTCGATACTTTGGAAAGGCTCTTAATTTTCAAGGGGTCCTTTTGGTCTAGGAGCTTGGTTCGAGGTTTTCACAAGGTTTTTAAGGGATGAAATGGACTCTCAACAAAATAGTACGTATTTTTTTAATCAAAATGATTGTTTTACTCAAATATAAGAGGTAGAATTTAAATATTAATATAGATTATAGATTAGAATTATGCTGTTGTAAGTACTAATGTTATAAAATATAGAAATAAGTGTTATATTGTAAAATATAGTAATAAAAGTAAGTAATGAAGGAATTTCTTGAAAAGCACAAAGTAAGAGGCCTTTTATAGGCAAAACATGAGGGAATAAAATATACGGAATTTACACCATCTACTGTAAGAGTGTGAGAAAAAGGATAACAAAAAAAAGGAGTACATATATGACATAAGAAATAAATAAACTGGTACGTCAACAAGGGCATCAAATTTATTAGCAATAAAGTTTGATCTCCTTGGACTGTCACAATTAATTACACAATAATTAATTAATTATATTACTTTCACAGGATTCCAGATCTCTCACTGAGGTAATATAATTGTTTTAAAGTTTTTTTATTATAATTTTTTTATTAAATTTTATTCCCATTGACTTATACTATTGAGCACGGTGTTAGGGAGTAAAATTGTAGAGGACATTTTATTTACACTAATTATTTATACTACTTATTGTACTTAACTAGTTAATTTTAAGTAATACTTAAGTAGATAATTAGTTATTAGTAAGAAGAAGGGGTGTGGCTTCAACTCAGTAAAATAATCAATTATTTTACCGGTTAAGTCTAGTAGCCTGGCTGACAGTGATGGGCTGAAGGGGATTACCCAAGACCTTTTTATAGACAAGGAGTCCTCTGAAGTGCCACAAATTTTTACATACAAATTAGTAATATAGTGAGAAAAGAAAATAAAAGAAAATGAGTGAAGCTTGGATATTGAGAGAAAAATATGAAACAAATAATAAAATTCTCAATAAAGAAATAATTTTCCCATACTAATTTCCCAACCTAGTTAATTAAAATAGTGAGTAACTATGTAAATTAGTAACATGGAAAACTGTGAGTAATTTATCAAAAAACAATTATAACTTTTACGCAATTATTTATATAATCAATTTAATCCCAAAACAGAAATTAGTAATTGTTTTAACCATTCCATTTGAGTAATAACCAAATTAAGTGAAAAAAGTAATTAATTTAATGAACAACAATTAAAATTAAGTATTTTAATTTATTTTATTAAGTATTTTAACTTATTTAATAGAAATTTTTTTAACAAAGTTAAGGGTCAAAAAGAACCCTATATTTATGGATTATAACATATGAGAAGATTGATTTAATATATAATTTTAATTAATTAAATTTTAGTTACATTATAATTTTAATTTTTCAATTGTAACTATAACATAGATTTACAATTAATTAATTATTAATTTATTAATATTAAATACATAAAAAATATGCCACAATTTATAGAATATAATATATATTATGTTTGATATAATTGTATAAATAAGTTATCTAGTAATAAAATTAATATAATACTTATTTTAATTATTTTAATAAAATTTTTATATAATTTTATTATGTAAGAAAATATTATTTTAAATGCATAAAATACATCACTTTATTCCCTCCAATAAAATATTATACATTTTACTGGGCTCCTGAGACAGCCTGGCTAACACCCTTCTTACATTTTTTCCGCTTCCTCTTCCCCTTCCCCATCAACATAATCAGGATCATTAGCCTCTTTGTCTTCTTCCTCTTCCTCAAGTTCACTCCTCTTTTTAGCATTCTTACCAAAATGCTGATCATTTTTGGTAGGGATTTTCTGAGAAACCTATACATAACTTTAATTGTCATATAACTTACCAGAATCCCCTTTTTCAAAGCCTTCATCAGATTTATATTTTCCTTGTTCTTCAGTATGTATAGGACCACACTCCTATTGTTCATCTGAAGAGTCTTCCTACTCCAAGTCACTTAATAATTTATATGCACTAGAATGGAAATTCCAGAACTCTGATGTGAATTTTGATTCACAGTCTTTTTCATCAGGATGAGTTTGGCCTTTATTCAAAAGTAAGTCATTGGTGTTCGGAAGAAATGCAAATTTACCAGTGTCAACAATTGTTTGCTGTTGAGCTGGGGTAGGTTTCAAAAACCATTGGGGGTCATGAAAATCAAATGGAAGTCGCTTTGGGGCCACTTTAAAAGTTGATTCAATTGGGTTCTTAGGTAATAGACAAATCCTTTGAAAAGAGATTGGATCTTTCCCACTAGCTTGAATCATTCTGATATCTAAATGGCGCATGAAACGGCTAGCATTTTGGGAGCAATAGGGCAATTTTTTGATAAGAAAATACCCTTTTTCTTCAATGAATTCATCATCACTATGGGCAGTGACTTGAGCTATTATTTTCATGTATCTTTTTGGAAATTTATTTTGCTTTCCAAACTCAACTCGTGCATCTCTCAACTGTAAAGATTATATTAATTTCAAAATTAAAAAATGAGTATATCTGTTCTTTTGAATTATTTGCCTATATGAATCTTTCACATTTTTCCCTGCCTCCTTCTTCTCCTTCTTGAATCTTATAAGCATTAAATACTTCAAAAAGTGATTGTATGCTTGAATTAGAAATGGCATGTTTTTGAGATATTTTGGATTAATGTTGAGAAACATGTAAGATTTTGAAGCAGAAATCTCGCAAAACGTTGTTCTTGCAGATATTCGACAAGCAGAATTGTACAATGATGAAGGGTCCTCTTCAAGGTTTGGACACCAAATTTGTATACCTAAATGTTTTAAGAGTCCTTTGGCATATTTAACAAAGTTATCATATACATATACTAAGGAGTGGCCAATTTTCACGCTACCAGACTTCACATGATCAAGTGTGTTAACTTCTTATATGGGAACAAGGGCAGGTGATGAGTTGAGCTTTAAAACTTGTTTAATTTGTTCTTTTTATGAGAGTTGAGAATAAGAAAATTCCAGTTCAGCTGGTTGGGGTGCTTTAGGGACAGAATCTTGCTTCAATAACCCCCAAAGGATCTTGATATGTATAAAAATTGTATTCTGGAAAGAATTGAGTTAAATTACTGTACATATACACAAATATGTCAAAAAATAGCACCTTAGTTGTATAAAAACTGGCGGGAATTCACCAGTCTGTAGTTGGGCAGGGTTACATTGGGGGGATGGGAGGGGAGAAGCTTCAAAGCTTTTTTTGACTTGCTTTACTGGCTTTTCTGGGCTTCTTGAACTTTCATAGGTAGTTGGAGGTGGGGAAGATGCAGCACAAACATTTCTTGGAGCTGAAACTGACATTTTCAATGAGATGGAGGGTGTGGGATCACCATTTGTTTTTTTTGCAGGTGGATAGCCAAACAAACTATTAGCATATTATTTTTTCTTTGATGGGAGAGAATCTTGATCTGGATCACTTATATCCATTGATTTAAGGAAACAAAACTTTTCAGCTAATTCTCCAATGATGCTGTCATACTTCAATTCTTGTTTTTGAGAAAAATCCTTGAGGAAAGCTTGAAATTGTGCTGCTTGTGCAGCTAAAGCTTGCAAAACTTCTTGTGCAGTATTAGCACATTTAACATCCCTGCTGATGTCCATTTACTACAAAAAAATTGTAAATAAGAAAAGGAACAACATATACAATATTTAGAATTCACACAGCATGCAGACCAAAAGAATCAAATGAAAGCTCACAAGTAACTAGATTCAATGGGATTTTCTGGACAGGGAAGAGTGGTTCCTCAAAAAATAATGGAAAAGTATTTAAAGAAAATAAGTATAGAAAAAATGATAATGATATAAAAGTACGTACCAAAAGATCTGTTGAATACTAAATTTTCCACATGTCTATGACATGTGTTATAATGAATTAATTCCAAGTCAAGAAAATAAGGATTGATCTGTTTCATATTTTTAATTGGAAGAAAAGAATAGATAAAGAAAGAAAGGACAAAAGAATGAAAGGAATGAAAGGAAGTCAAAAAAAGAAGAATTTGTGTCTGAGAAAAAGTAAAATGAAAAGCGTGAAAGAAAAAATGAAAGATGTAAAGAGAGAGAACAAGAAATAAAAGAGATTAGAAATTAAAATATAAAGAAAGATGAGGAAGAAATGCAAAAGAAAGTACAAAAAAAACATGAATACAGCTAAGTCAAAAAAGGTTGTGAGAGTTTTGACAAAAAAATCAAATTTTCTTTCACTAAAAAAGGATTTGCATATTCAAAAGGGTTGGAGATTAGTCAGGGGTACTGCCTTTGGAATAAACTAAACATTTTCTGGTGAGAGCAACTTTGATTTTTTTGTTAATATTTCTGCAAGCATATGTGACTTGGCTGTATAATTGAGTAATGAGAAGAAATAAGATATATGAAAGATGATGGGGAAAAAGAGAGTGAAAAAATGTCTTCAGATGAAGAAAAATGAGGAAGAAAGAGGAATTCTAAGAGAAATGGAAAATAAAGGAATGAAAGGAACATTATCAGTTACTAGGATGCATGTCTGAAATAATCACAACCAGAAAGTTTTTTTTTATTATATTTCATACAATCTCACCCAGTGAGGGGCATGAGGGAATAGGAGCTAAATGGTGTATATACATGATAATGTAGACAATTGAGTTAATAAAAAGGGCAATAAAAGGAAACTATTTGGTACTATTCAGGGAGGGGAACATTTTTAGGGAATCTACCAGATAGGAACAACCAGCAAGTTAATTAGCTGATTCTGATTTGATTCAGCTTTGTTTATTAACTCAAGTTACGTTGTGGAAGGGTTTCAGCTTAATGTTTCTGGATAGTCTTTAACTAATTGTTGCATACATCCTGTAAGTTGTTGCAGAGTCCCTGACAATTTTCGCATCTGTGAATGGCACCATCTATGCATGATCTGTAGAAAACCTGCAACTTACGACTGGACATAGCACAGATTGTATTCAGCAGATGTTTTCCTGTTGTGTTAGGGGGTGAGATGGTCTATGTGGTTGAATCATTTCCTGGATGGCCACTAGTCAGTCACCTTGACTTTTGTGTTGCAGGTTTGAATCCTTGTTGCCTCACCCCTTTTAACCACACACCCTCTTTTTCCATGGTTGGAACCCTTGTTTTCATGCTGGTGTTGAGGTCTTGTTCTTTCAAAAATATCTCTATTCTCTCTCATAAACCTAAAGTGAATGGACACATGCGTGAAGGCTGAAGAACCAACCCCACTTTGCCATCCCCCCATTATCTGGATGATTGTGCTTGGTCATTCACCTTGGGTCAGCTGCAGAATTCCACTCCCCTTACATTCTTGAAAACACTACCCATCAAACCATGACCCCTTAAGGATTAACCTTCACCCTTCCACCCTATGGAAACCCCATCTGTGTCCTCAAAGGCATCTATCTACCCCTGTTATTCTTTTAATTTCCTAGAAAACTTACCCATTATGTTCATTACTCCTCACATGTATCTAGCCTATTGGTTTACAATGCCTTCATGCCCATAGCTGGGTGAGATTGTAAGAAATTAAAAAAACAGTTAGAAAGCAATTGTTATTTGCACTTAAGACCTACCTAAGACCTTTAAGTGCCAAAAAAATTGCTACTTAACTGTTGCGCCATTGTTGCGCCCCCAGACAAATCAAACATTTATTGTAGTGAAACTTGACATTAACTCTCAGTAAAAGGGTGTTTGGGGGCACAATATGGCATATTTTAATAAATATTCATGGCTGATTTGTTGGAAAAAAGAGGAATCTTGAAATGAAATATTTCTAACTTTGATAACTCCTAATATCATGCCCAAACATGGAAACTCAGCCATTAGAAAATCCCATTTTTTCATTCAATAAAATAGCCATCAAATATTCAATTATGATGTATTTTACACCTAAGTACCCTTCTTTGTTGACTTAACGTGGAGGGAATTCATATTTTTAAATGACTAAAAATGAACTTAATCAAAATCAGCTTTTACATGATTCAACAATCGATTTTCAATTGTGTTAATATCTAAAGGCCTTCAACTGGGAAAATAAAGGAAGAAATTAAAAAGTAAGTTAATCATTTTAATGCCCCAAAAATATTATTCACTTACAATTATTGTCAGCCAGGCTACTAGAACTACCCAGTAAATAATTATAATTATTTACTCAAATAGAGCTATGTCTTTACCTCTTACATAATTAGTTATATTTAATTTATGTTTACTTATAATATTATAAGTAAAATTAATTTATTATATAATTATAATGTTTCCTCATTTTCTTACTCTATGAAAGTGTCCTCATGACAGCTGAAAAGTAGATTAAAATATAACAATAAAGAAAATTAAAGAAAAATCAAATATTTTATTAACCTTGAAATGTACAGGAAATACTGTGTACAGAACATTCTTTCTAAAATATATTTTAATTTGAGATTTAATTGTGGGAATTTCTCACTGTTCTTTTCTTGTATTTAGGATGTGGTAGCATATTTTTTCTCTCTCTTTTGCCTATATAAGGCCCCTAAATTTTTCTGTTTTCATTCATTCCATTCTTTACTTACACCAATATTATATATATAAATAAGATATAAATTACTACTATTACAATCCTCTTAGTATTTACAATTCAATAGTCTAAGGTATAAAGTAATAATAATAATTCCACTCTTCACCTTTAACTTGAGTAAAATATATAAAAAATTTAAAGTATGTACCAAAATCTTGAAATCTTGAGTTTCCCTACCCTTCACCGCCATTGGACTACTGGAATTATCTTCTGACCAAAAGAACCCTCTAACAACTGAGGGCCTTTCCAAATTTTTGTCATCCCATTGATACCTTGATACCGACGACTTTGTGGGACCATTGACTCCAGAAACTAATAGCAATTCTTGGATGAATGACAAATGACAAAGTTCAAAGGCACATGACTGTATTTATTTGCCGTGACCGGGATTTGAACCTCCCTCCAAATTAGAAGGTTTATATAGAAATAAACATCCTATATTCTGTAGTGACTATAGCAGTTACTATCTGTAGGTCTCACTCTGCACATTTCATATTACATGTATAAGTTTTTATTACTCTACACACTTTAACTGGCATTGACTTGCTCAAATTACAGGGGAAAGTGTGGTATATAAATTTTTTCCCTATTAGAAAAAAATAGAGCACAAATTTTTCTTAGTCCTAGAAATAATATAATTCTAATTATTTGATTAAAAAATTTATATTAATTAATTATTTCAGTTGACTATTTGTCCTCATAATTAATATATTATTTTGTTATTGAAGTTGACTTTTAGTCCTGGTAGTAAATTAAAACAATATATTAATTAATTATTTGATTAAAAAATTCTATTAACTAATTATTTCAGTTGACTATTTGTCCTGAATATTATTATATTATTTCATTATTTCAGTTGACTTTAAGTCCTGGTAATAAATAATAACAATATATTTATTAATTATTTGATTAATAAATTATACTATTTGATTATTTCAGTTAAATTTTGGTCCTTATAATTAATATATTATTTCATTATTTCAGTTGAATTTTAGTCCTGGAAATTGATAATAAATTTTAAGTTTTTTAATATTTTTATCTATTTTTTTTAAAAACACAAAGAAAAATAATCACTGACAAAATATTGATATATTTTTCTTTCAGCCCAAGTTATACAAATAATGGCTATTTAGATGTTTCTACAATCTGTGAAGAGGATTTGGATCTAATTGATTATGATGAAATTTATGTAAGCTCTCGTTTGACTACTAAATTTTCCCCAATTAATCAATTATTGAACCAAACAGGATGTAGAAATGCAGGAGGTGGATATCAAGAAAGAGAAAACCCCCCAGGGCTCCAAGCCCCAGGTTCTCCCTCCAGAGGAGCTTCCAAAAGACTTCAAAATCAAAAAAATTGCTGTTACAGCAGCAGGTAAACAACCTTTCAAGTCACATCAAGGAGTTGAAAACAGAGAACCTCAAATTAAAGGTAAAGGGAGAACTATTAGAAGAAGGAATAAGAAGAATCAAGACTTTTCTTCAAGAGAGGAAGAAACCTCTGCAAGTATCAAAAACCCCTCCACAGCTGGCTCCTCAGCAATGAGAAAAGGTCTCAGTGTCAAAATGGCAGTTGTACTGGCTGAACACTCAATGGGACTCACTTCAAGCCCAGAAGATGCAACAGGATCCTCAAGCATGTCCCTCCAGGCCCCAGAAATTTAATTCAACCCCTTCTCATGTTTACCAAAGAGGAAAAAGAAAGAAAAACAACCACATCCAAGTTTTTCCAAAACCATGGTAAGGCCCTTTATTGAATCTCAACTTCCTTTTCTTGTAACTGATCCAGTTCCTTCAGGTAACTCTGGGATGGGAGATGACACTTTAAGACCAGTAGAAGCTGGCTCTAGAAGAGTTAATAATCAATGTTCTACTCATTTAAATACTCCTTTAGTTTTAATTTCTACCTCAATGAGAAATCCAGATATGGCTATTGTAGATAAATCAATTGATCCTGAAGTATATGAGACTCTTAAGAATTACTCTGTCTCTATTCTGAGAGATGCCCCTGATATAGCAACTATTGATGACCAATATTTGAGAGAAATTATCACCAAAAAAATCAGATAGTGAAAAAACACCAATTAAAACAAAAATTTAATAGCTTTTTAACTGATCAAGGTTACCAGGCATTGAAAAGTGAGTTGAATAGGTTTTCTGATGAATTTTTTAGGTACAAGTTAAATTATAAAAAGAAATTTGCTTTGTGGAAAAATATTAAAAATGATCTATCCAAATTTCAAGAAACTATGTCCATCTATTTTCAAGAACTAGAAGATCATAAATCAAACCTGAAAAAACTAAATGATCATTATTCATATTTACAAAATAAGAACCAATCATCTTCTTCTACCATCAATGAGACATTAACTAGTATTCCAAGGGTGAAAAATAGGTTAACCAACGTTGAAGAACAATTGAACTCTTTATTATATGACCAAAAATACTCTGAAACTCCTCTGAAAGAAACTGTTGCACAGGTTACTCCAGATGTACCTGAGCCAAGCTCCTCTAAAGAAGAATTAGTACAAAAGAAACCTGTAGATATTTCTGAGTTTCGATAAAAAATTGATGATGCACCCTGTTTATCTACAAATGCTTTAAATAATAATATTACTTCCCAATTATAAAAATTGAAGCAGCTTCTTACACAGAAACAGGTAAGCCAAAAGGAAATTACTTCAAACCAGAAAAATTGGCCTAAACATGACCAATACTATCGGCCAGTCATCTAGAAGGAGGAGAAGGAGAAGGAAGATAGAAAGGAGGAAGGTGAGATAAAATGAAAAGGTAAAAAAATAATAATAAAAAATATATGTATTTTAAAAGAGAAGGCAACGAGACTTGCATGAGAACTTTGACAAAATAGTAAGGTTTTTTAAACTATAATATAATTATTTTACTAGTAGTTACTTTTAATGTGGGGCAATCAATAATATTATTATTAGACCTATTGAAACTGTAAAATATTTATTTAATTTTAAATTTAGATTTTATAAGGCTAATAAAAAATAAAATAAATGTAATATAATTAAAATTGTATTGAGTTGAGTGTATATAATAAGTGATAGAGCTATGGGGGGTTTCCCAAGGCCCTTATATAGGCAAGGGGCCCTCTGAAGCGCCACAAGAAATTATATCCTATAAAAAATAAGATAAGAAATAATTAATAGTTAAATTTAAGTGTACCAAATCTGTAAGGGAAAAATATAAAACAATTAATTAAAAAATAAGTAAGAGCCCAAAAAATCCACCAATTTAACCCCAAACAAATCTTTAAAATAAGTGAGTAATTAAAAAATATTGAAACACTTGAAGTATTAACTAATTCAATTTATAACACGTTTGATAATAGCCCATTTTAAGTGAGACATAAAAATTAAACTATTTTAATAAAAAAATTAGTATAATTAATTAATTAAGTCTGGAACATAATATATTAATTAATATAACCCATTTTATTAGTGTGAGAATTAAATTAGGTTAAAACAATTTATTAATTAAATATTATTACTAAATTTTAGAATACAACATTAGTAATTAATTAAATAAAATATTTTGACTAATTTAATACCTTAATGACATAATTATGAGTCAAAAAAGCGCTCAATATTCATAATTTATATTATATAAAAGTTTTATTTTAATACTTTAATTTAATTTATTTATTTAATCATATTATAAGTTAATATTTTGATTTTTCACCTATAATATATTTAATAAATTAATTAATAATTTATAAGTATTAAATACATGAAAAATGCGCCAACATTTTATAGAATATAAAGTATTTAATGAGTTTTAGTTGTATCTATAATTTATTTAATAATAAATTTAATATAACCCTTATTTTAGCTATATTATAATACAATTGTTATATAATTTTATTATGCAATATAATATTAATTTATATACATAAAATGCATAATTTTTCGCCCTCATTAAGCTCCAATAGATTAACATACAATTTACTGGGCTCCTGGTATAGCCTGGCTGACACTCCCTCACTCTAAAAAAACAATAAAAAAATGCTAAGTTTTTTTCTTTTTGTACTTCTTTAACAGAGTAGGA
Source organism: Hemileia vastatrix (assembly GCA_030280995.1). Classification (NCBI taxonomy): domain Eukaryota; kingdom Fungi; phylum Basidiomycota; class Pucciniomycetes; order Pucciniales; family Zaghouaniaceae; genus Hemileia; species Hemileia vastatrix. The sequence goes on from JASXTE010000006.1 coordinate 4,513,972, forward strand.
AGATTTGAAATCTCCTTTCCAGGTATCCATGCATAATGTTCAGATGATTTGTTCTTATATCTCAATAAATATTCAGTACCTCTTTCAGAAGTGATAAATCTATCATTGAGAATTTTATCAATTTCTGCAGTTTCTGTGACTTCCTGAGGGTTTTTCTTAGGTCTTCCCCTTCTTTTGGGAAATAAGTCACTGTTAGAAGTATAAGGCTTAATCAAAGAAATGGGAAAAACAGGATGTTTCCTATCATATGGAGAATACAATAGAACTTCTACTGCATTATCTCCAACCATTCTTTTAAAAACAAATGGTCCTACAAAAGGATCTTTTAATTTGTGGTTACCTTGTAAATTGAAATGGACAGTAGATATCAACACTTCATCACCCTTGTTAAATGTGTATTCCTTATGGGATTTATCACAGCTTTTCTTTTCATATTCAAATGCTTTATCAATACAGCTTTGAGCATGTTTTCTGCATAGCTGTTGCATTTGCATAAAAGATTTTACACCAGGGTGTAGTTCCAACTTAGGTAATTTATTATTGAGAATCTGAGCAGGAGTATTTTAGACATAACCTAACCAAAGCTCAAAAGGCTTTTTCTCAGTGACAGAATGAACAGTGCTATTATATGCAAATTCAAGACCAGGCAATAGAGTGACCCAGTCATGAGTAAATCTGTCATTGTCTTTATATTCTAAGCCAAAGGCACAATACCTTCTAATCATATCTTCCAGAGTTTGAATCATTCTCTCAGCTAGACCATCAGTCTGAGGATGGTGAGCTGTAGACAATTTTAACTCACAGCCACAAATATCCATCAAAGAGGTCCAAAACTCAGAAGTAAATTTAGGATCTCTATCAGAGATAATGGCTTTAGGAAAACCAATAATATTAAACATGGAAGACCATTATAAGAAAGCTAATTCTTTTGTGGATACATCTTTGTGGGTGGGAATAAATTTGCACATTTTTGTGAATCTATCTACTATTACCCAATAAGAGTTAAAGCTGTCTTTACCTGCAACAGGAAGACCAGTGACAAAATCCATGTTAATTATTTTCCAAGGAGCATTAGGTGCTTCAATATGTTGTAATAGCCCTGCTCTTTAACCTGTCAACCTTTTAGATTTTTGGAAGGAATCACAAGATTCAACATATAATTTTGTGTCTTCAGACATATTAGCCCACCAAGCAGTGTTTTTGATTCTAATAAATGTTTTTTCAAGATCAAAATGACCAGCTAATATGTCATAATTACAAAGTTTAAGGATAGTTTTCTTCATTGAAGGAGGAATTACAATTACATTAGTAAGCTTTCTTCTATAATATATATAACCATCTTCAATAGAAAACTTTCCTTTACTCAAAGCATTTTGATACTTTGCAGGAAGAGTTTTAATCAATTCCTGAATTGAAGAGTTCTTAGGATCATTTAAGATAGTAACCAACTTATTTAAATCAGAATCGTTATCATATGAATCCAGTATTAATTGCAGTAACTCTTCTTCCATATCAATTATAAATATACCATTGATATGAACAGTATCATCTTCAGGTACATAAGCAGGATTTGAGTCATTATTTGGCAGAGGCAATCTGGACAGCATATCAACATTGGAGTGAACATTTCCAGCCCTATGGATAATTTTCATTCGTCCTCTGTATTCTCGAACAGCAAGTTGCCACCTGAACATATGTCTATTAGGTGTTTTCAGGTTTAAGAGGGACCTTACAGCACTACAGTCAGTTACCAATTCAAACTTATGGTCATCTAGATAGTAATGAAGCTTCTCAAGAGCCCAAACAACTGCTAAGCACTCTAATTGAGTGGAACCATATTTCAATTCACTATTTCTCAAGGTTCTTGAAATATAACAAATTACAACCTCTGAGGATTTATCATTAATAATTTGTTTCTGGTGAAGGGCAGCACCCAGACCAACAAAGCTAGCATCTGTATACAGGACAAATGGTTTTTTAAAATCTGGAAGAGCTAAGATAGGGGCTGTCATTAAGAAAAATTTTAATGTATCAAAAGCTTTTTGACAGTCAATATTCCAGATGAATGCAACATCTTTCCTAGTTAGTTTGGTAAGAGGAAAGGCTATGACCTGATAATTTTTAATATATTGTCTATAATAGCCACACATACCCAAAAAAATTTGGAATTCTTTTACAGAAGTTGGTGCCTTTACATTTTGAATAGCAGCAACTTTGTTGTGGTCTACACAAATTTGTAGGCTTGACACAACATTGCCAAGGACTTTCAAAGATTGAAAACCAAATTTACACTTTTTCAAGGACAAGGTTATATTTATTTAATCCATTTTTTGGAAAACCCAATTTAAATGAACCATATGTTCATCAAAAGTTTCAGAAAAAACTATGATATCATCAATATACACCATGAGCCATCCCTCAATTATTTCTTGATGGAAAGTGTTATCCATGACTTTTTGAAAAACTGAAGGGGAAATTTTAGGGCCAAATGGCATTCTAACATACTTATATATTCCCATATGAGTAGCAATAAGCAAAATGTTTTGAGAATTTTTCTCCACAGGAGCTTGATGATACCCTTTATTACCATCCAGACAACTAATAAATTTTGCACCTTGCAAGGTAGCATGTATTGAATTAATTATGGGTAAAGGATAAATATCATCAACAGTATAAGTGTTTAATGCTCTGTAATCTCCACATAATTTAGCCTTATCTTTTTCATAAGAAATTAAAACTGGGGAGATGACACAATATTTGGGGGTGAAATCCACTTTCTCAATGATATTCATTTTTAATAATGTGGCAATATTATCTTCAATATCCTTTCTTTTTGTTGGAGAAGCAGGATATGGTTTTTTCTTAAGACTAGGAGGGATATCACTCAAGTTACAGGATAAGGTAATTTTCATCTCTTTCTGAACACTTCCTAAGACATGAGAACCATGAGCAAAAGCCATAGGGAAAGAGGTAATTGAGGCAATAATAGAATCCTTTTGTTCACTAGTTAACTGATCACCAGAAGAAGCAGTATTTATTTTATTTAATAAATCATCCATTTCAATTGTTGGTCTGCCTTTACACTGGATCAGTGAGTTACAAGACTTTAACAGATTCCCAGATGGTTTTCTAGATGAGGAAATTTTGAATTTCCTTTTGCCATTCAATCCCAAGGTGAAGAAATTATTTGCTGGGTCCGATTTCACACCAAACATGGTTAAAATATCATTACCCATAATAAACCAATTGCATACATTATCATTTTTCATGACAAAAAATTCACAAACAGCTCTGACAAAACCACCATTATATTTGAAGAATACAGAGGTTTTGTATTTGCCAATAGTAATTAAGATAGAACCATACCTTCTCCATTTTTCAGAAGTTATAAGTAATAATTTACTCAAATAATCCTTATCTACTGAAGCTAAAGCTCTTTCAGACACTACACTTCCTCCAGCACCAGAGTCAAGAACTACATCAACATTTTTACCATTAATGATAACAGGTGCTTTCAAAGGGAATATGGCTATAGGATTGTTAGTAATATCTTTTATTATTTCAGCATTTTCCACTGAAGATAAATCCAATACACATTCTTCAGATATATTATCTAAATAATGGACATCCTGTTCCAACATTAAAACATCTTTAACAGAGTCATTGTCATAGGAGATATTACTCTCACAGTCACTAGAAGAATTATTGACATCAATTTCAGCTTCATCAGTGTCTTGATTTTGTTCAACAAGATAAATTTTCTTGTCACAAACATGATCCTTCTGCCATGGTTTGTTACATTTATAACAAGTATTTGTTGCATATTTTTTAGGTGCAACTGGGGAAGAGGGTTTACCAGATTTTTTTGGGGGCTTTGTAGAGGGTTTATTTTGATAATGATAAGATTTAACAAGGTAATTCTTTGGTTCATATCTATGGTTGAGTAGTACCTCATTACAGATATTAAGAAAAGAAGAAATTTCCCTTACATGCTCAGTTCTAGCTACAATTATATCTCTAAGAGAATTTGGTAATTTATACAAGATTTTATCTCTCCAAATATCATAATCCATTTTTGGATCAATTGCTCTCAGGACTTTTGTTACTTTCATAAGAAAAACAATGGGTTTTTCAACAGAGGAGGATACATATCTAGTATTCTCATACAGTCTTTGCTGATCCAACCTGAATTTTGAACCACCAAACTAATTCTCAATCAAGGATTTCCAATCATTCCATGTATAATGATTGTTATCTAAAAGAACAGATTCATACCACATCAAGGCTACATTGGAAAATAAAGAAATTATCTTAGAAACAATTTCCTCATCAGGTAGTTCATAAGATCTCTTTAAATTATCAATTCTTTGGATAAAGTGTTGCCAATCAGAAGAAGAATCACCATCAAAGGTAGGATATTGGTCCAATTTAGGCCAATTTTTCTGATTACTTGGATGGTCCATTTTTTGGTTTGAATTATTCATCATTAATAATTCCTGAAGTTTAGCCAGGTGTTCAGAAATTTCATTATTTACAGAAACAGCTGGTACATGACCATCACAAGATTTTTTGCTAGTAGCAAAAGATTTTACAGACTCATTGTCAGTTTGTTTAATGGCTGAAATATGAGGAAGAAAGGAGGAACTCTGTTCAGGTTCTTTTTCTTTATTATTATGCAGCTTATGGGCAGAATTCTCATTTATACCATAATTATTGATGGTTAAGGTTGAAAATTTTTCCTGCAGGTCAGACACATAGTTTCTTATCCTTGGAATTTCAGACATCTGGTCATTTACCTTTGCAAGAGATAAAACATTTCTGTCCTCAGAAACTGTGTTTTTGGCACTCAGTGCATGGAAATCATTTTTAAGTTTTTTAAACTCATTTTGTAGAGATTTAATTTCATTTTTCAATGAATAATTTTCCTCAATAAGGGGTTTCAATTCACTCAAGGTTTTATGCAGATTGATATTCTTATCTGAGATACATCTATGGTCACTCCTTATTTGTTTTTGTTGGCTAAGAACAATATTCAAGGTTTCTTTGATTTTAAAATAAGCTGTATCTTGTACAGAAGAACTTACTTTACAATGCAAGTGCAAATTATTTAATCTATCACTCTCATGTATTAACACATCTCTTAAATTTTTGTCTTTTACAACATTAAAATCAAGGGTATCTTTCAATATTTCTTCAGAAATTTTCTCAATTAAGTTATAGACTGCAGGGGAAACAGAATCATTCTTAATTGCAAGAGAAGGATTAAATAAAGAAGTAGAAGTCAAATGAAAAGGTTCATCAAATGATAATTTGCTAATTACATCATTGGGGCTACTCATTACAGGAAGTTGTCTTTTTAAGGGTTTAACTGTTCTTTCACCAGAATCCACAATATTACCTGAAGAAGCTTTGTTATTATACATACCAACATGTTTATCAAACAAATTACTCACCATGGTAAGGGAGGAAACTTCCCCTGTGCCTTCTATCTTCTGCCTCCCTGATAAGCATGGGGCTGAGGAGGTGGATGGTAGGTTGGTGTCCTGGATGGGCCAGGGTGTTGAGCTGGTTGTTGAACATTCTTTTGGTAATGGCTCATCAAGTAATCCCATTTCCACTGTTCCACTTGCAGAGTGCTTTGATTTTGCGTGAAGGAGCTGGGTACCTGATTGGGCTGAGGTTGAGGCTGAGGCTGAGAGGCTGGGAAATGAGGAGTTTGAGCCTGTTTGGGATTTAACAATTCTTGCATCTGCTGCCAGAGTGTGTCTACCCTTGCTTTTTACTTCATGCTTTCTGCCTTCAGTTCTTTGATGTGACTGGACAGATTGTTTACTTGTTGGTTTAGAGGTATCTTTTTAATTTTTATACCTTTGAGTCGATTGTCCTGATTTATTAGAGGTTTTACTTCTTTCAGAGGTGTTTGGTGAGGGGGGTTTTCCACTTCTCTTACCATTTCCACGTCCTGAAGGTTTTTTGTCAGCTGAATAACTTTTGTAAGTTAATTTAGAAGAACCTACAGATTCAGTGTCATTATCCGCTTCAATCTCATCCACATGTAAGTTATCCATGCTGTTAGCCAAACTACTGGACATTTAAACTGTTAAAATAGAATCAAAATTTTTTAATGATTTAAATTGTTATTTCAAAATAAAATTTATTGAATTTTAACAATAAATTTTTTTTAATTTTTATCAAAAAATCAATTAATTAACAAAAATGTAATACAAATAAATGTAATTACAATTATTTATTAAGAATTAACAGTAATTAAAATGGGACCAACCAATAAAGGTTTAATAAGTCAACCAAAATAATTAATACCAAAAATTAATATAATGGTGAATCGGGACTAAGTACTGAGTACTATTATGGTCAACCAATAAACAAAAAATAATAATATAATTAATTTAATAATTTATTAAATATTAATTGTCTTCTAGGACTAAGAGTTTTACTCTATTATGGTCAACTAAGAAAAAAAATTAAAAAATAATGAACACTTACACTCAGTGAATCAGAAATTAAGCCACAAACACTTTTATTGCAGTAAAAATTTAATAATATGAGTGAGAGGTGCAAAGGTTAACTTACTATAGAGATTGTAAAATTACTTCAAAATAACACTACAAACATTTTTATGTCGCATCACACTGATGCGACTTTCAGTTGCATTGAAACTGCTGCGACTTTTTGCATATGCATTTTGAAATAAATTGGTGCAACAATTCAATCATTTCGCATCATTTTTTCCTTTATCTTCTAGTTTCCTCCCTTATTTACTTACCCAGGTCGGTGTTTTTATCCCTTAACTTCTTTTATTTTATCATTGTTTCATTTTCCTTTCTCCTTCCTTTCATTTATCATTCTTCTCTTTTTTCTTTCTTTTATTTCAGATTCTATTACTAGTCTTCTATTTTACTAACAAATCAATACTCTCAGGTGGCTTTTTTCAACATGTGCTCAGAAACCGATTATTGGATACTTGTGTATGTAATTTCATTTTTTTTTGGCATTTATTTTTCTTTTCTATACTTTTACTGAGAAACACTATATTTTATATTGATTACATGTGGTAGTTTTTGGATTGTTCTGGAACAATATTTTGGAAATAAAAAAAATCACAAATGGCTATTTAAGTAAGTCTAGGTCCCTTCCCCTTTCAATATCTTTCCTCTCCGTCTTTTTATCTGCCCTGTTGTTTTGCTTTCCAAAATTAACATAATTTCTGCATTTTTCAGATTATTTTCTTTGCTAAAAAAGTAGTACCACCCCACCAAAAAAATCTTTTTTTCATATTAATTAATTTAATTTATTATTTATTATAAAATAAGATAAAATGGACCAATCAGAGTATGATATATCTAACGAACAGCAAATTCTTAGTAGACAGAACCTTATTAGACCGTCATTTACTCTCCCAGCTGATGCCTAACAAATTCTATCTCGAATCTTGGGAGAGCAGACATCAAAGTACAAGACAGCTTTAAGTCTTCAGGAATCTCAATATGAAGCACTTGTAGCCGAGTTGTCCAATGAGCTTAAGTCCTTGAAGACAAATACTTTTCCAAAAGATTTTGAGGCCCCCAGCCAATCAAGAAACTCATCAAAGATGAAAACTTGCTCTCAAGATTCAGCTCAAGGAGGAACGAATACCTCATCCACTTCCTCAAAACATCCACATGTTGAGTCAAATCAAAAATCTAGGTTCACTCGAGCTGCTTCAGCCCCACCTGAAGCTTCCAACATTTCAGCAAGCAGAACCCCAAGATTGCTCAACACTGTCAAAGAGAAAGCCCGAGCTGTCCAATTTACAACAGCAAGACGTCATCCTCAACAGATGTTAAGGGGTGATTTTGATCCCAAATTTACCTCAACAAAGGTATGTTTCTTTCCTCTCTATATTAACTTATCAATTTTAAAGTGTATATTTTTTTAAAGAATGCCTTGTTTGTTCATCTCAAACTTCTCTGGGGTCTGTTCAAGCAAGATTCTGTTCCTATAGCTCCGGAGCCACAAGACATTAACCAATTTTATCAGCAATTCTCTAGTATTTCACAAGTTGAGTCGGTAATCAAAAATTACTTTTCGCCTCCACTTATTCCCATTGAAGACGTCCAATGCATGAAAGAAGCTCGGTGTGGTCAAATCAAAATTGGGAAGTCGCTAATTCTCCTCAGCAATAATTTCATTTGCTACACTCAGGGATTGTTGAGTCGTCTTGGTCTAAGGATGTGGCGCCCTAATCTTGAAGAAAGTTCTTCCTCACTTTATAATGCAAGCTGTCATATTGCTGCTCTAACAACATTCCAGGAGATTGCCGGCAGCAAAGCGTATTCTTTTCTCAATTTCAACATGTCATATGTTGCCGATATGTCTTTATTAATACAGGCATATGATCATTTTGTGCATTACTTAATGCACAGCAGGTTCAAGAAAGAAGTTATGGAAAGCGGGAAAAATCAAAAGGATGCTTATAGGAATAAAATACAAAAAAACCGAGAACGTGTAAGTTTTTTTTTCTAACTAATTTCTGATTTATCTTTTTTTCTCATATATACAATATTCATCAGTTAAGGGATGCACGTGTGGAGTTTGCCCGTCATAATAAGTTTCCAAAGTGATACATTCAAATTCTGGATGATGTTTGTGCCCATAGTGATGAAGAGTTCAACGAAGACAAGGGTTTTTATGTCATCAAGACACTTTTCTATCGATCAGTTAATTGTGGCAAATTCATGCGGCGTTTAGATGCCCAAATGATGCAAGAGGCAGAGCAAGATCTAGAAATTTGCCGCAGAGTTCGCAGGTTGCCAAAAAATCCTATTGAATCAAGTTTTAGAAAGGCACCCAGGAAACTTCCCCTCAATTTTTATCATCCATCATGGTTTAAGAAACTTTCACCATCTCAACAAGAATCAATCCCAGATGTTGAAAACGTGGCTTTTCTCCCTGATGCCAGTGACTCTCTTTTCCTCAAAGGTAAAGCACATCCAGATGAAAAGATGGGTGATAAGACTTTTACTCGATACTATTGGAATATTATTGCTGAGCCTTATGGTTTGTTGGAGGATGAGTTTGATGATGATAAGGTAAGGGGGACTACTCAAGAAGATCGGGAAAATGAATAGTATGATTTTGTAGATGGGGATGAGATTCATGGTAGCGAGAAAGTTTCTAGTAAATTGGTATGGTAAGGTAAACTCTTACAGTCGCCTTGCTGTAAGCAGAATCCGGAGGAGATATGTGGATTTAGCTGAAAACCCTGTCCTTCCAATAAAAAATAACAAAATGGGAATTCTAAATCACTAAGCTACCCAGTCTACTTGGGTCTGATTGATAAAAATAATGAAACTCTGATATGTTTAACGCTTATTGAGATTTAAGTAAAAGTGGCTGTTGAGAAAGAAATACTGATAACAACAATTAAGGTGTACCAGTGAAAGATCTGTAAAGATTGACTTTTATGTTTTTATTATAATTTGAGTTTTTATGAGACAGCAATAATCAAGTCCCAGCGATGAAGACCTTTCTAAAGATACCCTAATTGAAGTGTGATTTAAATTGTTGAGTAGTATTTCTAAAATGTTATATATAAAATATAAAGTTATAAGGGTATTACAAATTTATTTAATTTGTTGAGTAATAAAAAATGAGACCGTGGTGGTTAATGATTAAGCTGTATGTTGTATCTCCCCCTCTCAATTTCGAGTTTGAGAGGCTCTTAAGTATTCCTAGTCACGTGCCTAAGTTTTCCCCTCCAGAGCTCTCCCAGAGTCAATCTGGAGCCCGTACGGAGTCCGTCCGGACTTCCGGACTCAATTAGAACCTTTAAAACTATAATAAAAAATCTAGAAAAATTACACATGATAGAACCACTTCTCCTTTACATTCCAATCTAATTTTCGTAGTCTGCGCAGCTCTAATTACCCCGTGAAAATTCATCAAAGATAAGTAATTTCTATAAAACTTTAAAATTCATTTAAAAAAATATAAGAAAAATAGTAAAAATTCTGGGAAAATTTCCCAAGGTTCTTGAGTGACTCGACTTGATACTTATAAATTCTTCAGACCTTTAAAATAAGTTTTCTCCATAAAATAAATTGTTTTCGCGTAGGCATTCACTCTTGACCAATTTCTTCATATTTAAAACTCAAATAAATTAAATAAAACCCTTTTATAAAAAAATAATAACACCAATCTTGCACGCCGTAATAACTCCATTTACGTACTAAGGTGCCATACTAAACTTTAGGCTACCACATCGGATGACAAATATTTTGCAGAGGGTGAAGCAGGTGATTTATATATGCATCAAGAAGATGATAGAAGTGATGAATGTGAAGGTGAAAATGATGATGATGTTATGTCTGGGATGGAGGAATAAAAATGGTGACTTGTATTAACTATTTACATTGTGTAGAAAACACAAATTTTAGTTTTTTAAAATTGATTTAGAATGTTACTGATTTTATAGCTGCAAGTGTCATCTAAAATTATTTATACGTTTATTTTCTTGTCTTTATAATTTTACACCTTGAGCAAAAAGATAACTTATATTATTTTATTTCAAAATAAGAGGTGCTTCTTCATGACAAAAAGTAGAATTTCATCAACAATCACATATGTTTATTTTCCTCTCTTTACAATACTAAGTCTCAACGGAATAGATGAAATACTTTATTTAATTGCAAAATATTAAATTTGGTAAGGTGTTTCCTCACAGCAAGAAGTAGATAATTTAAAAATACAAAGACGCTATACTGTACTGGAGATATCAAGTACTGGGGAATGGTCATAAGGAGTGAGAGCAATTCCATCAAAAGGTATAGAAAAAGTGTTTTTAGGTAAAAGCCGATATGCAGCCACACCTATGATATCACTGCTATCCACAAATAAAATTTTATTATAATCAATCTGCCCAACAACAGCTTTATGAAGAAACAATAAGTGTCTAAAGTGTGTGCTTTTAACCTTTAGCTTTTTGGGATATTTATTATCTATTTGTGAAGTTAAGACAATAGTTCTGATACTTTTCTTGTGATCTTTAAGCCGATAGATATTTTTAACTAGACCATAATTTGTCTTACCATCCTGATTTCTCCACAATATACAATTGTTAGGTTTCATAACTGAGATTTTGGTATGAGAAACATAAATGTCTTGGATTGATTGCGCTTTTCCAAATAATATTTCAGATCTTAAAGGAATTGGAAATGCATCTTGATGCACAACATTTGGATCTTCACGACTAATGAACTTGTATAATGCTTCATATACCTCATCTGATAAACAAATTTCATCGACAAGATTTTCTATACCAAGAATTTCTTCATTTTCTTCCTCCATCAACTCCTGAAACTCAATTTTATCCTGTAGCCGCTGTAACTCACAGCCATTTCGCATTAAAGTTTCATTCATTTTATCTGTCAAATTTTCTACCCTATCAGCATATTTTACTTATCAAGAGAAAAAAAAATCTATGTATATCACTCACCAATTTTATTATTTGTATTAATTTTCTGCAAAAATTTAATTAGTTGCTCACCTGGAAACTCGGAAACTCCCATCAAAGGGCCCCACATCCTCATTTGTTCAGGTATGTGAAGTGAAAAATGATGATTTGGTTTTGCCTTGAAACCTGGGAAAAGTTCTTCAAGCGACTGAATATAGCCTTTATAATTTCTCTCAAATCTCATGAAATCATATTCCTCAAAGTATTGTGAACACACAACATGAGTACAGTGAACCAAGTAGCCAGTATTGTATAGAAACTTTGAGCGAACTGAATTAAATGGAATATTTTCCTGGTCATCAACAAAAAGCTCCAAAATAACGAGAGGAACCACATATGCAAATAGGGTATACCACTGGGAAGCAGTCAGTTTTCCATGCCTTTCTTTGCCAAGATTTGGAGGGGGCCTTGAAAGGCCAGCTGGTAGAACCAGTTCTTTCATTATCAAGCGAAAATATTCAATATCTCCAGATGAGAAAAATTGTCCATTACCACCACCATCAATTAAAAGATCAACATATTCATCATCATCATCATAATCATCATCATCATCACTATTTTTTTCATGTTTTGATTAGAGCTGATATTTACTGACAATCCAGACATGTCTTCCATCATTTGTGTGCACTTCATTCCTTGAAGGGAGGTCGTATGGTTTTTTTGTTTAAGGTATGTATTATTTGGGACAGTTCTGAAACCCCAGCAAAATAGTAAATGGTGTTGGAGAACACCTTCAAGCCAATTATGCATTACACCCAAAACAACATTCTGGGTAGCATCCCAGTAATTTAGTAGATTAAGATCAGACCAGCAAATTCCATGTTCCTTCAGCAGTTTTTCTCTGATGTCATGAAATTTAGCATCTCGTGATTTTCTCGCAATCAAAATAAAATCTTTTTTAACTCTTACCACTCCACGCTCTAGAGAAGGTAGGTTGTTTATCTTAACATCGCACCAAGAGCAGAAGCAAGTCGCTGAGTGGGAAGCTAAACCAGAAACTTTCTTTGTTGCAGGAATTACCCCCAACAAGCAAAGAAGTTTGACTTGTACTAAGCGTCCTTTTGGGTTTTGGAATGTTGGAATGAAAACTCCAGCTTCTAACGTAATAAGTTCATCAACAAAGGGTTTTAGGATGTGATTAATAGTTTCAGTATCAGGTGAGTTTGATCCAGATGTGAGTCCAGCAAGACAAATGTGAGAGATTTTATTTTGAATTTGGGGTGGAAGATTAAGACAGCTAAAAGCAATCACGCCCATTGAGTCCATTTTTCCAGCAATCCTGTTTCCCTGTGGGTTAAACCAATCAACAAACATTGAAGCGCCAAATTTAATGAATCTTGCCCTTTTTTCCACTTTAACTTTTTGAAGGCAGTTCCATGCTGTACATCAGAGAACTTGCCTTGATTATTTTGAAGTTCATCAGCCCACGATTGAATTAACATCTCAACATCGGGTTTTTGTAGGAGCCATTGCAACCAAGTTAAGATTTTTTGAGAAACAAAAAAGCATCAGGGAACATTATATTTAGGGGGTGAAAGCTTAGATTTTTTGTGAAATTCGGAAGAACTACCAAGATATTTAACCCCACAAAAGATTTCCTTAATAACATAGAGTTCTTCGCAGCACGGATTTAATCTAGATAAAGATTTGTATTTGCAAAAAATGGTGAATAGATGCCCTGGTGGATATAAGCAAAAGCATTTCCTGCAACAAAGTGTTTTTACTAGTTCAACATTAACTTTAGCTCTTTGAAGATAGGAACGAGGATCAATAGGGATTTTCTTGGTAGCTGAGATAGATATAGTTGATTTTTGAATCTCCTGGACAATCTTTGTCACAATTTTTATTACAAATCTACACTTTTCTAGACTAAGATTACAAAAAAGATGTAACCAAGTGATTAAAAGCACAAAATATACTGTTTTAAATTTTTAAAAAAATAAGCAAATAGTTGAAAATATTGATTTATGTGTTTAGAAACTTCACAAATGAATTTATTTTCTGCAAAATCAGAGCCAAAATTCCTATACTCAGAATAATGACTGTCAGACATTGAAGTGACGGGTTCAGATGCTGATGAACTTTCGGGCGAGGGAGAACAATATCTTGATCTTTCTAAATCCTTTTTAAGATTATTATTTCGAGCTTTCTGAGATATATATTGTCCAGGTTGTGGTTTGCCTTTGGCCTTAAGGCACGTGAGAAGACTGAAAACAGAGCACAGGCACAATTCCATTTGTCTATATTTTGAAGGGAGAAAAATTGAAGAATTATGTAAATAAATGAAATGGAAGGGGAAAGCAACTGGATAGATAATGGACTTATTGAAATCGTTTTTGTGATTATTATAAATTCCGTGAAACACAATGATAAATGCACAGATGAAAAGGGATTATGCAAATAAAATTGAATTGTTGCAACATCCAACTTGATTTTCTGGCAGTTGACGCAGCAATGAAATTGCATAATTTTTGAAACTCTATACATGCAACAACAGTTGCATTAGTCTGATGCGACATAATAATGTTTGTAGTGTAATATATGAATTAATTTAATATAAACCTAATAGATCGAACCCAAGTTCAAAACACAGTCGCGGCAAAAGTTTACTTTTTTGGCTGGGTGGTCTGTGCGTTATGTCGTCCATTTCAAGTATTGGTATCGTTGTTGTTGTTTGGAAAGGCGTCCAATTATTGGCTGGTTGTCTAGAAGGAGGAGAAGGAGAAGGAAGATAGAAAGGAGGAAGGAGAGATAAAATGAAAAGGTAAAATAATAATAAAAAAAATGTATTTTAAAAGAGAAGGCGACAAGACTTGCTTGAGAACTTTGACAAAATAGTAAGGGTTTTTAAATTATAATATAATTATTTTACTAGTAGTTACTTTTAATGTGCGGAAATCAATAATATTATTATTAGACCTATTGCAACTGTAAAATATTTATTTACTTTTAAATTTAGATTTTATAAGGCTAATAAATAAAATAAATGTAATATAATTAAAATTGTATTGAGTTGAGTGTATATAATAAGTGATAGAGCTATGGAGGGTTTCCCAAGGCCCTTATATAGGCAAGGGGCCCTCTGAAGCACCACAAGAAATTATATCCTATAAAAAATAAGATAAGAGATAATTAATAGTTAAATTTAAGTGTACCAAATCTGTAAGGGAAAAATATAAAACAATTAATTAAAAAATAAGTAAGAGCCCAAAAAATCCACCAATTTAACCCCAAACAAATCTTTAAAATAAGTGAGTAATTAAATAAGATTGAAACACTTGAAGTATTAACTAATTCAATTTATAACATGTTTGATAATAGCCCATTTTAAGTGAGACATAAAAATTAAACTATTTTAATAAAATAATTAGTATAATTAATTAATTAGGTCTGGAACATAAGATATTAATTAATATAACCCATTTTATTAGTGTAAGAATTAAATTAGGTTAAAACAATTTATTAATTTAATATTATTACTAAATTTTAGAATACAACATTAGTAATTAATTAAATAAAATATTTTGACTAATTTAATACCTTAATGGCATAATTATGAGTCAAAAAGCGCTCAATATCCATAATTTATATGATATAATAGTTTTATTTTAATACTTTAATTTAATTTATTTATTTAATCATATTATAAGTTAATATTTTGATTTTTTAACTATAATATATTTAATAAATTAATTAATAATTTATAAGTATTAAATACATGAAAAATGCGCCAACATTTTATAGAATATAAAGTATTTAATGAGTTTTAGTTGTATCTATAATTTATTTAATAATAAATTTAATATAACCCTTATTTTAGCTATATTATAATACAATTGTTATATAATTTTATTATGCAATATAATATTAATTTATATACATAAAATGCATAATTTTTCGCCTTCATTAAGCTCCAATAGATTAACATACAATTTACTGGGCTCCTGGTATAGTCTTGCTGACAAATACCCAACATTTGATGGTGACTCATCCTCTGATTGGCTGAAATTCATATGCAGAATTGATAATCTTAAGAATTCTTATAAACTACCAGATGAAGAAAGTGTGTCTAAATTAGTTACTTTATTTTCCAATGCTTCCCTCATGTGATTACTCTTGGGAGGATTAAAAAAATTAATTAAATCACAATATGGTGGCTCAAAGTTTGGCTTAGCCCAACAAAGGAAGTACAAGGAATCTAGATATATCTCATCCTATACAGAAAAACCTATTTAGTTCCTAATGAAATTAGTGAAAATCCTGAGAGCTATGGACCCAAAAATGGATTATAAACTTTGGAAGGACAGGATCCTTTATAAATTTCCAAGGTATTTAAGAGACTTAATTGTTTCAAGAACTTAATTCTCAAGGGAGCCTTCTTCTTTTATTATTACTTGTAATGAAGTCTTTTTGAATAACAGGTATGAATCTAGGAAGTTCTTCCCTAGAACTTGAGTGGAGAAACCCTCCAACTACCAACAAAAACTTCCAGAAAAAGCTGGTAAACCTTGTGCCACTGTTGCACCTAAAAAATATGCAACAAACACTTGCTTTGAATGCAGCAATCCTTGGCAGAAAGGCCATGTTTGTGACAAGAAAATAAAACTTGTTGAACAAACAGAGGAGCATGAAGATGACACAGTTGCATTGGATGATACTTCAAGTGATTGTGCCAGCAACATTTCTTATGAGTCTAACCAATAAATCTTGATGTTGGAGGAAGATATTTAATATTTAAATGATATTTACAATGATAAAAATGATTTTTTTACAGTTGAAGATGCTGAAATCATGATAAATATTGAGGACACCTCAATAACTATTACCCCTCTCAAGGCACCAGTCTTGATTAATGGAAAAAAACATTGAGGTTGGTTTGGGTTCCAAAGCTGGAGGAAGTGTTGTATTTGAAAAAAGAACTTGCTTCAGTGGAACAGTATTATAAATAAAAACTTATGCCTGTCACTTCTGAAAATTGGAGAGGTTATAGATCTGTTTTGTCCCCCATTGGTAAATATAAAGCTATAGTATTTTTAAATATAGCCATGGCTTTGTAAGAGCTATGTGTGACTTTGTAGTTATGAAAAATGATAACTTAAGCAATTGGTTCATTGTGAGAAATGATATTTTAACCAAATTTTGCATTAAACTTGATCCCTCAAACAAATGCTTCAAAATGGGGTTGAATGGGAAGAGAAAATTTAAAATTTCTTCCCCAAAAAAATTAATAACATCAGCATTGAACACATGTAATTCTGTGGTTTAATATAAATGAAGATCTACAAAAGAAATGTCTGCCCTCCTATCTGAAATTGAAAAAGCTTCTTTTGGAGAACAAATTTCTGGTGAGGAAAAAGATTCCATCATTCAGTTGATAAAATCTTTTCCTATGGCCTTTGCTCATGGGTCACATGAACTAGGATTGGTCAAAGAAGAAATGAAGCTTTCATTATCTTTCCCATTAACTGGAATACCACCTATTTAAAGAAGAAACCTTATCCTGCTTCCCCCAAAAAGATAAAAGATATTGAAGACAATATCTCTACCCTTTTAAAAATGAATATTATTGAAAAGGTAGTTGAAACACCTAAACATTGTGTTATCTCACCTGTCTTTATTTTTTATGAGAAAGACAAAACCAGGCTATGTGGTGATTATAGAGCATTAAATACTTATACTGTAGATGATATCTATCCTTTCCTAGAATTAGCTCTATCCATGCTACCTTAAAAGGTGCTAAATATATCAGCTGTCTAGATGGTAATAAAGAATATCACCAGGTACCTGTTGAGAAAAATTTCCAGAAATTTCTGATGATTGCTACTCATATGGGTATTTATAAATATATTAGGATGCAATTTGGCCCCAAAAATGCCCCTTCAGTTTTTCAAAAAGCTATGAATAACACATTCAATCAAAAAATAATTGAAGGATGGCTGATGGTTTTCATTGATGATATCATAATATTCTCCAAAACATTTGAGGACCACCTTAGCCACCTATGTAAATTGTTCCATAAAATGGATGAGATAAATAGGACATTTGCTTTGAAAAAATGCAAATTTGGCTTTCATTCCTTAAAAGTGCTTGGTCATGTTGTCTCAGGGTTACAGATATGTGTTGACCATAAAAAAGTGGAAGACATACCACAGTTAGAGAGCTCTAAAGTTTTTTGGGAATTTGTGGATACTATAGACAATATATTAAAAATTATCATGTCATAGCATTACCACTAACCCAATTACCTAGGAGGGATGTTTCTTTTTTCTGGAAAAGTGAAAGACAATGAGCCTTTGACACCATGAGACAATTTTGGATGTAAGCTTGAATTCTTGCTTTGCCTGACTTTAATCAACCATTTGTTTTATACACTGATTCCAGTTATATTGGCCTTGGTGCTTCTCTCCACCAAAAACAAGTTATGAATGACAAAGTATCAGAAGCAGTGATTTGTTATATTTCAAGAAACTTGAGAAATAGTGAATTGAAATATGGTGCCACTCAACTTGAGTTTTGGGAAGCTGTGTGGGCTCTGGAAAAACTACATTATTATCTGAATGACCAGAAATTTGAACTTTTCAATGACTGCAGCACAGTGAAGTCCCTCTTAAACTTAAAAAACACCTAGCAGAAACATGTTCAGATGGCAGTTGGCTGTTCAGGAATACAAAGAAGGATGAAAATTATTCATAGGGCTAGTATTTTTCACTCAAATGTGGATATTTTATCAAGGTTACCTTTGCCAAATGATGACTTTAATCCAGAATATGTTCCTGAGGATAAAATAGTTCACATTCATGGGATATATGTGGTTGATATGGAGGAAGATCTATTACAGCTTACTCTGTATTCATGTGATAAAGACACTGACTTGAAAAATTTTTTACTATATTAAATGATCCAAAGAATGATTGAATACAAGAATTAATTAAAACCCTTACACCAAAGTACAAAAATACTTTGGAAAAAGGTAAATTTTCAATTGATGAGGGCTACCTCTATAGTAGAAGAAAGTTGAGTAATGCTATTGTTATTCCTCCTTCTATGAAAGAATCATCATGAAAATTTGTCATGATTACATATTGGAAGAACATTTTGATCTTGAAAAAACATTGATTAGAATTAAAAACACTGCTTGGTGAGCTAATATGTCTGAAGACACCAAACTATATGTCAAATCCTGTGATTCTTGCCAGAAATAAAAGAGATTGACTGGGAAAAGAGCTGGATTAATGGAACATATTGAATCTCCTGACTCACCATGGCAAATTATAAACATGGAATTTGTAACAGGACTACCTATTTTTGGGAAATACATCTGTAACTCTTTCTGGGTTATCGTGGACAAATTTAAAAAAATGTGTAAATTCATTCCTACTCACAAAGATGTTTCCACTAAAGAAAAAGCCTTCTTGTGATGGTGTAATATGTTTAATACTGCTGGTTTCCCAAAGGCCATAATATCTGAAAGAGACCCTAAATTTACTTCTGAATTTTGGATGTCTCTGAAGGATTTTTGTGGTTGTGATCTGAAGCTTTCTACTTCCTATCACCCTCAAACTGATGGATTAGCTTAAAAGATGATTCAGAATTTAGAGGACATGATAGCAAGGTATTGTGCTTTTGGCCTTGAGTATAAAGACAATGACAGGTTCTGTCAGCCTGTATATCTCCAGGACTGAGTAAAAAGTGATTATAAGTTATGTTAAACACATGAACTATACATGGGAATAATAAATAAGAGTACACAAATAGTATACATAAGTAAAATTATGATAATACACAAAAAATGCCATTATAACACCTTATATACATGCATATATCCACCTTTTATAGGTCTTATGTACTTAATATTAAGTTGGAATATGTTAGGGTAATCTTAAGAACCTTAAGTATAAGGCTACATAATTTTTAAGTACACTTAAAGCTGTTATATTCATTGTTTTATGCAAAAAACAAGAAATGTGCTTTATTTCACTTAAAAATTGACTATATGCGCTATAAAATTGAGAATATCAAAATTGCGCTTTGACAGATCAATTGGGCTCATTTAGAACTATTGATTTGGCTATTTAAATGCATAAAAATAACACTTTTCAAATTTGGTGTTTTTTATGCCAGAAATGGCTTCTGTGTACTGGCCACATACTGCCTGCTTTTTTCCCGTGTGAATAGCTTCATTTTTAGCAAAGTTAGCTTTTTCACACTATAATTACCCCACATTCTACGCCCACTGTGGGGAAACACACTAAAATAGGCGACAGGCACTTATTTAGTGTCCTAGCTTAATTAATAATGCATTGACCTTGTTTATATGCACTAATTTCATTAATAACCTCACTCTTGGCACTTTATTTCATCACCACGCTTAAATTCGCCTAATTTTAGTCAAGGATTTACCCGTGCAAGCGCCTGCCAAGAACTGCATGTAGTTACCCCACATCTCACGCTCTTTTTTAAGTTTTTGGGTGGTTTCTCAGTCAATTTTGGTTATTTTTGAATGGGAATTTCACGTAGTATAATGTCAGGATTAGCCCCATTATTTCTACAGTAAATCCCCATTATTATTAAGCTATTATTAACCTTAAAAAGTCTCCTTTAGTCTTTAATATTATTGTTTTATACGCATATACTCTCTTTTTGTCTTTTTCTTTAATTTTGATGGATTTTCCTTATTATTATAGTATTTTGGCGGTTGTTACTTGTTTAATTATGTCATGGTTCAATGGGAATGTTGATGGGAAGGTCTATTAGTTGTTTTGAGGCGTCATTAACTGTGTATTGGATGGTATATCAAGGGATTTATTGGGGAACTCAGTGTGTATAAAAGGAGGAGGTTTTTGGGTCTTGTTTCTACATTCTTTATCATTACAATTTAACCAATATAACCAAATAAATTACAATACATATCAATTAGTACTTTTATAAGACTTTTGAATAGTATCTGAATTATATAATCTATTTTTCTACCAACTACAAAGATTGTAAGCCATATATAAGAATAGTGAGAATTATATTACTGAGACCTTTATATTTGATTATATTTTACAACTTAGTGGATTAAAACTACAGTATTCATATAGGACCATTAAAATCTTCTAGACAACTGACCATTCAAGCTATTTCACGTCCTTGTACTTGACCTTAGCCTGACAGGTTCACTCATAATTGGGTCACCTTATTTCCTGGTCTAGAATTTTGTTATAATAGCACTGTTCACTCTGTTACTCAAAGAAAGCCTTTTGAGCTCTGGATTGGATATGTTTTAAATAATCCTTCCCAAATACTTAATAATAAAATATGTAAATTTGATTTAAATCCTGGCTTAAAATCCTTTCTTCAAATGCAACAACTTTGAAGAAGTCATACTCAAAAATGTATTGAAAAATCTTTTGAATATGAGAAGAAGAGGTGGGAAAAATCCCATAAAGAGTGCACCTTTAAGTAGGGTGATGAAGTAATGATTTCTACAGTCCACTTCAATTTACAAGGTAGTAACAAATTTAAAAACCCATTTACAAGTCCATTTGTTGTCAGAAGAATGGTTGGTGATAATGCAGTTGAAGTTATCCTGTACTCTCCATATGACAGGAAACATCCTGTTTTTCCAATATCTCTTTTGAAAGCTTACACATCCAATAGTGATTTATTGCCAAAGAGGAGGGGAAAACCAAAGAAGACTCCTAAAGAAATCACTGAGACAGCAGAGATTGATAGGCTTTTAAATGACAGAATTATCACTTTTGAAAAAGGTACTGAATACTTATTGAGATTCAAGAATAAATCTTCTGATTATGATTTTTGGATACCTGGGAAAGATATATCTGACCTTCCTGCTCTACTAAAGAAATATAAAAAGAAAAAATCATAGCATTTTTTATTATTTTTTTAGAGTAAGGGAGTGTCAGCTAGGCTACTAGACCTGCCCAGTAAATAATTAATTATTTACTAGAGTAGAGCCTCCCCTTTACCTCTCATTTTATTAGTTATACTTACTTTATAAATTACTTATAATATTTTAACTAATTAATAAGTAAAATTAAGTAAATATATAATTAAAATTTTCCCTCAATTTGTATTCATTGACAGCGTCCTCATGACAGCTGAAATGTAGACTAAAAGAATAAAAAGACTAAAAATTAAAATCAAATATTTTTATTTTACATTGACAAAAAGAAAAATTAGTTAAATCATATAATTTTAATTAAACTTGACATATACAGCTAAATATGGTATATAAGAACATTATTTATAGAACAAACTTTAAAATTGGAAATTTCTATTTTGTGGGATTGTTCTCACTGTGATACTCATGTATGTAGATTTGTGGTTATGTATTTTCTCTCTCTTTTTCCTATATAAGGCACCTCATTCTGGCTGTTTCATTTCATTCCATTCTTACTTTAGAATTAATTATTATATATACAACAAATCTATTACTACTATTACCACTCTTTGTATTTACATTTGTGTATATCTAGGATTTCAAAGTAGTAGTAATAATAATAAAACTATTTAACATTTTATTGAGTAATAAATTATAAAGAATTAAATATGTACGAAATATTGAAATCTTGAGTTTTCTCCCCTTTCATTGCTGTTGGACCGCTGAAAAATATTCTAGACCAAAAGAGCCCTTGATAATCTGAATACAAATGGGAATTTGGAGGTGTGTTTTTATATTAAAATCAGGGGCTGATAGGGTAGAAGGACATGGAAAAAGACCATATGTTTTCTGGAATTTTTGCAGCAAATATCTGAAAAAAAATTAGGAGTTAGCTTGAAGCAGGATTTAAAAAAAGGATATAAGATAGAGAAAAAAATATTGGAAAGATTAAAAAAAGGAGAAAAAAAACTCACCTTGAGGTACCAGAGACTATTTGTGCATCCTCTTGGACAAGGATGATCAAAAAATATTCTATGGCTTGTAAGAAAAATACCTCATTCAGGAGTGAAGTATTTTTCCTTACTATCCATAGGCTTGTTCCAGATTATCCTTGTGCAAAAGAATGGAAATAATGGGATTTCCTGTTGGGTCTTTTTGGGTGTATCCAGCAGTTTCAGTAAAAGTAAATGAAT
Organism: Hemileia vastatrix; assembly: GCA_030280995.1. Lineage (NCBI taxonomy): Eukaryota > Fungi > Basidiomycota > Pucciniomycetes > Pucciniales > Zaghouaniaceae > Hemileia > Hemileia vastatrix. The sequence goes on from JASXTE010000006.1 coordinate 4,536,563, forward strand.
ATTGTTGTGTTGATTTCATCCATTTTTATAATACTCTTCTCAGGTGACTTAAATTCTCATTATATGTTTTGTAAAACACTATGATGTCTTCAATATATACTAAGAGCCATCCTTCAACCATTTCCTGATGAAAAATACTATCCATCAATTTTTGAGAGACTGAAGGGGCATTTTATGGGCCAAAAGGCATTCTCACTTACTTATATATTCCCATGTGTGTGGTTGAGTAAGTAATTCTGAGGATTCTTTTTCACAGGAATCTGGTGGTAACCTTTGGTTCCATCCAGAAAGGAAATATAATTTGCTTATTTTAAGGTAGAATGGATAGAAGCTATCCTTCAGAGAGGGTAAATATCATCTACAGCAAATGTATTTAGAGTTCTGTAATCACCACATAATCTTGCCTTATTTTTTTCATAAGAGATTAAAACTGGTGAAATAACACATTATTTAGGAGTTTTTTCTACTTTTTCATCAATACCCATTTCTAACAATGTCTTAATGTTGTCTTCAATATCTTTCCTTTTTTCAGGAGAAGCTGGGTAAGGTTTCTTTTTTAAGCTGCCAGGAGTATTATCCAAATCACAACTTAAAGAGATTTTCATTTCATGGTCTTTGACTGATTCAGCTCATTTAAACCATGATCATATGCCATAGGATAAGATTTCATCAATCTAAAAATATTGTCTTCCTGAATTTTTGAGAGTTGAAGACTTAAAAATGCATTTCAGATTTCATTTTTTAATTCAACCACTTCAGAGGAGGGTCTTCCACCTTGGATTTGTTCTTCTTTAGGAGAAATGGAATAAATTGAGATTTCAGAGAAAATCTTGAATATTATATTTCCATTTACTCCAATAGTGAAGCATATGTTTTCAGGATCTAGTTTGATGCTAAATTTGGTCAATAAGTCATTTCCAATAATAAACCAACCACTATAATCATAATCATCAATTACTACAAATTCACATACTGCTCTTACATATCCATTACTATATTTAAAAAATACAGCAGTTATTTTTTCCAATAAGACATAATAATGAACCAAAATTGCTCCAGCTCTTTGTCTTTACACATTGAATTTTCTCTTTGTACTTAATATCAAGTATCATTAAAGTGTTGACAGAAACTACACTTCCTGCAGCCCCAGTTCCAAGAATGGAATTCATTTCTTTTTCACATATAATAACTGGTGCTCTAATAGGTGTGATCTTGGAAGTACCATAATTTACATTGTTTATTATTTTAGCTTCCTCAATGGAAGTTAAAGATGCATCTGTGGGAGTTATTGCATCATTCAGGAACATAATATCCTCTTCTAATAAAATACCTCATTTTCATCATCACTGTAATAAATTTTACTTTTATAATATTCAATAGACTCATCCTCTTTATCTTTATGATTACTGGGTTCAGAATCTTGTGAGCTCTCAATAACATGTATTCTCTTCTTACAAATATGACCTTTTAACCAAGATTAATTACATTTGTAGCAAGTGTTACTTTCTTGTCTCTCAGTAACAAGAGGAGAAGAAGGTTTTTTCTTCTCCACTGGTAACTTACTTGTAGTAATTTAAACTAACTCAATATTTTGCTTAAAGTGTTTATACCTTGTCTCATATTTGTGTTTCAATCACTACACAATATAGGGGGTGTACTTGCTAGCAAGTCCCCACCCTGAACTCAGACAGAACTCAGACCAAACTTTACTTGAACATCCACCTAAAACTGTTCTTCTGAGTGGTGTCCATCCCTGATTGTATGGTTCCTTTGTCAATAGCTCAATGTGTGTTCAATCTGTGGTGAATTTGAGTCCAAGTTTGTGGACTTGCTAACAAGTCTGCCCCCCATATTGCACAAAGAATAATATTTCATTGGATATATTAATAAATCCAGAATTTTTTATGATGGTTTCAGTTCTAGCTACAATAATGTCTCTGACTGATATAGGCAATTTATATATTATTTTTTCTTTACACTCATCATAATCCATTTTTGGATACATGGCTTTCATGATTTTTATTAGATTTATCAAAAAATACCATTGGTTTACCCCCAGCACTTTGATTATATCTGGTTTTTTCATACAATATTTGTTGAGTGATTATAAATTTTAAGCCATCAAATTGTCTTTCAATCAGTGCCTTCCATTCAACCCAGGAGTAATTAATTCCCTCACTTAATAAAGATTCAAACCATAATAAGGCCACATCTTTAAACAAAGATATTAATTTTGATGTAATTTCTTCATCAGGTAATTTGTATGAAAATTGTAAGTTATCAATTTTATGTATGAATTTTTTCCAATAAGATTTTTAATCTCCATCAAAGGAAGGGTACTGATCTAACTTAGGCCAGTTATTTTGTTTAGTTCTGACTTCATTAGCCTGTGAGATATTTAATAATTCTCTTGCATGTGATAGATGATCATGTATTTCATCTTTTACTGATTTTTAATTCTCAGAGTCCATGAAACTTTTTTCTTTTTCAATCATTGGTTTTTCATATGAATTTTTTATATTTAGTTGTTTATTTTCCACATAAGAGGTGTGGTCATTTATTTTGTCAATATTTTTCAAAATATTAGCTGCTTCTATTTCTAATCTCTGTATAATATTTTTTATTACAGGTACATGTGATAAAGTATCATTTACATTTGAAAAAGACAATTTTACCCATCCCTCAATTGTATCCATTGTATTCTGAGAATGTTCTAATTTACTTTATAAGTTCTAGATCTCAAAGTTTAATCTTACATTTTCATTGGTCAATTCATTATTTGAATATTTTAATGACCTTTAACTTATAGGCAGTAGTACAAAATGATTTTGTAAGGTTAAATAATACACTTTCTGTATTATTGTTAGACTCTCTAGAGAATTCTTCCAATTTTTCAATTCTTAATAATAATTTATTTATGATTTTTTATTCCATTGTATTTTCTTTCAAAAACTATTCAATTTTATCTGTTACTAACTCAGAAGAGTCATGAATACTATTGGACTCAAGATTCAATTCATTTGGTTAAATTTTAATGCTCCTAGTATTATCCTTGTTTTAAATAAAACTATGTACATTGTTATCATTTAAAGATGAATCCAAAATACTATGTTCAAATGAATAATCCATAATATCCTTATCAATTATATTCCATAAGTTCTTATCAAGTTCATTACCTATGAGTAATTCATTATTAGTATTATATAATTGATCATTAGAAGATGGATGACTTACCAAGGTCTTATTCCACTTCCCTGTCCTCTCTTTCACTTTCCCCTGTAAGGATCACTACTCACTATGCAATATAGGGGGTGGACTTGCTAGCAAGTCCCCAACCTGAACTCATACTGAACTCTACTTGAACACTCACCTAAAACTGTTCTGCTGAGTGGCGTTCATCCCTGATTTTATGGCTCCTTTTTCAATAGCTCAATGTGTGTTCAATCTGTGGTGAATTTGAGTCCAAGGTTGTGGACTTGCTAACAAGTCCGCCCCCCATATTGCATGGTGACTGGAACTCTGTTAAGGAGGATGGTTGTAGTTTTAAGACTACCAGTCCCATTTCCATTTTCTTACTGTAATCTTATGGTCCTTTTCTTTATTTGGAGCTAGATGTAGTTCTGGAAAAACTGTGGAAGGGTTGTTGACTACTGTGGTAGGCTGAGATTTGAGGCCTACCAGTGCTTGATTTACTTTTATGAATCTTTGAGCTGCTTTATTTTCCTGATTATTGATCTGGTCCAAAATGTTGTTTAATTTCACTTTTAGATTGTTTAGAAGTGATGAAAGAAAATAAATTTGCTCTTGTAAAGTGCTTCTTAACTTCTTTATTGTGTTTTGGTTTAATAGCCTTCCATTTTCATCTATAGTCATTTGAGGAGTGCTTCTGTTTGTTGGAGATTCTTTTCCCTTCATTTGAATTTCCTTTAACAGGTTTATTAGCTCTTGGTCTTAGATTTAAGGCTTTACCTCATTACTCACAATGTCAATGTTGTGACACATGTTGCAAGTGGAATTTAATCAGAAAATTCAGATATAAGTATTAAAGCTTCAAAAAAAGATTTATCAGTATGATATAGCACTAATTAAGTCAAAAAATTTCTTACTTGTAGTTTTTATAGTGAATTTATAAGTGCCAAAAGTCAAATAATCTTTTATGTGGTCACTTAATGCAATAGGTCTACAAAATGTAGTGGTGTTTTTATATTTAAAAAAGAATTTTTTCAGTAATATTCTCTTTAAATATTAAATGAATCGTACAAATCAAGAGAAAATGATTAAAATTCCTGTTAAAAATAATTAAAAAATCAGTTTTAATTATTTGGTTTATTATCTGAAAAGATTAAAAATTTAATTGGTTTATTGACAGATCTTTACTAAGAGAAATTTTTCTCAAATAGTAGAGAAATTTTTGATTCTAATATCACAATTTTTATACAACTGGGTTTCTCTTTCCTATATCACTATATGTATTGACTCAATCCTTTTTAATTAATCCAAATATTTATATAGGGATTGTGTTTCCTGTAGCCTTTATTGAATTTTTACTTACTGGAAGATAAAATAACAGAATTCTTGAGGAAAGGTCCTCAATTTTCAGTCTGAGCTCAAGTACAGAGACATGGATAACTTGAATACTCAGTTTTCTAGAATATTTGAATGGTAAAGTATGAATATTGTTGTACAAATACCACTAAGTATTAAAATATAAATTAATATAATGGTCTCAGTAATTTTAATCTCACTTATTATAAACAGTATATTGCATACATTTGGTAGAATAATAGAACTACTGATTTAAAACAATATTTAAAAGACTTTAATGGTACTTATTAATATGTATTGTAATGTTTTGGTTATACATGTCTAAGGTGATGTAAAAGAATATAAAATAAAAGCCCAAAAACCTCCTCCTTTTATACCCATAAATTCCTCAATGTTCCCACTTGTCTTTCCAGTTCTTTCCATGGCTAGTAGTGTCTAATACTAGAAAATTCATATTCCAAACCACTCTGTGACTATTCCATAACAAAATTAGAATTATATCACCCACCGAAATTCAAGAATAACATGGGTAATTCATCAAATAAAGTAATAATCAAAAAAAGAGTATATGTGTATCATTCTTCAAATAACAGACTAAATAAGGGACTAAAAAGACCTAAAAATAATTTCTAATTAAGTTGGATAGACATTAAAAATTAAGATATTAATTATAACAACTTTATATATGAAATTCCCATTTAATAATAACCAATATAGCCTGAGAAACCATTGAGAAGCTCAAAATAAGATGTGAAATGTGGGGTGGCTGAATGAAGACTCTTGGCAGGAACTTGAATGGGTAAATACTTGACTAAATAGGCAATTCTAAGTGTGTTTTTAAAATCTGTGTGAAATCTTGATTTTATTAATGAAATTAGTGTGTTCATATAATGAGGTCAATGCACTAATAATGAAATTAGTCATGGCAAAAAATTAAGTGGCACCTGCCTGCTAGAAGGTTCCTATCCCTGTATTCAGTTTTGATTTGAAAGTAAATTTGATTTGATGGTTCAAGAGCTAGTGTGCTCATTTTTCAGTCTTTCCACAAGAATTACAGATGAGCTGAAATTGATTTAAGTCAAAGATAGGGATTGGCACCTTCTATCAGGTGCCCATGTTTTTTTTTCTGATGAGGACACTAAATATGCACCCCTTTCCTATTTTAGCCTGTTTACACATATGGGGCATAAACTGTAGGGTAGTTTTAGTGTGTAATTATTAACCTTGTTAATAATGAAGCTATGCACTTTGGATAAATGCAAGCAGCATAAGGCCAGTACACATAAGCAATTTCTAGCATAAAAAACATCAATCTTTAGAATTGTTATTTTTAGAAATTTTAGTATCAAAATCAATTGTATTAAATAAGGAAAATTGATTTGTCAGAGCGCAGTTTTAATATTATAAAATCTATAGTGCATATATCCAGCTTTTAATTGATTTAAAATGCATTTATCCATTATTCCACTATAATAATGAAAAAATAGCTTTAAGACCACTTAAAAAATTATATAACCTTATTTCGAAGGTTGTTAAGATTACCCTAACATATTCCAACCTAATATTAAGTACATAAGACCTATAAAAGGTGGATATATGCATTAATTTAAGGTATTCTAATGGCATATATTGTATTAAAAGACTTGTTTTGCTTATGTATACATATTTTATACCTTCACTTATTTTTCCCATGTGTAATAAATTGGTTTAGCATACTTTATATGCTTATTTCACTCAGTCCTGGGAATATCCAGGCTGACACCTATTTACAAACTGCCAATTTGATGGCTTACCAAAGGGTTTTAATTGAACAAATGTTGTTTCTTGGGTTAAAATATGCAAACCAAAGGGGTTTACCAAAACAAAAAACAAGTGGAGAAGCCCTTATATACATATGGTTGTGGTGCAGTAGAGTACTTAAGGGCATCTACCTCTGTGTTGGTAAAAAATAAGTATATAATTGCATGTTACTTGATTCATTTTATAATGAATTTCCATATTCAACCACCCTATGAAGTATCTTTTATTATTTACCACATTTAGTCAATATTCAACTCTGAAGCTTTGGAAGTCATTAGGTAAACCTCGAGTGATAATTCTTCTTGAATGTTGTTTAATATGCTCAATGAATAACTTGATATGGAACAGTAAGAGTATATTAGTTCCTCTGTATGTTTAGAGAGCACCTTTTCTTGTGGTCACTTAGCATATTTTAGAAATTGAGGTTTGGAATATTTAACCAGTAGTATAAAACAGTGTGAATGGATAAAATTTGGAGATGATTAGTGAGTATAGTGGCTTGGAATGAAAATTGAAAAAATGAGGATCTGAGAAGGAGGAAAGTAAGTGGGATGCAAATTCAAAAAACAATGGCACACAAGGAGTTGACTTAATAGCACATAGTAACACTACAACACATTTTCATTTTTTTGTGGGGTGAAAAAATTAGGCAACAGTTTTGCAAAAATTATGAAACAGATTTATTTTGAATTTAAGATCTACTTAAGACCTTTAAGTGCTAAAAACAATTGTTACATAACTGTTCTGAAATAATTGCACCATTGTTGTTCCCCAAGATGAAACAAAAATTTGTTGCAATTTAAGTATTGGGGTAAGTAAAAATACTTATATATACCCAAAATTTACAGAAATTAATAGTTAATGAGGGGTGATAATGCAACAATGAATGAACATGCCCTCAATTGTTTGTAAAGTATGAATATCAACCCCAACTAATTGACATGATGGTATTGTTGGGACTGGAAGTGCTAGATTCTTGTGATGGTTTGATCTCAATATTCAATACTTAATTACTCTGGAGACACATAGACTATATACATATGTGTGCAGCACAGTTGAGTATTTAAAATCTGCCCCTCAACAAGATGCTGATAACCAATATAGAAATTTTATATATATATATATATATATATATTTGTGTTATATATTTATGTGCATGTTTTTTGTTTATCTATTTTTAAGTTAGGATATGCTTAGGAGAGAAAAATAAATGTTATTGATTTATATTGTTTAATTATAAGGAAGTAGAAAGAAAAAGGTAAAGGTAGTAGGAAAGGAAAGGGAAAAAATAAAAACTAAAAGCTAAAAAATACTGACATTCTCTAATATTGATTTATAAGTTGCTATGTTGAGGGGTTTAATCACCATGTCCGCCAGTTTTTTTCCTGATGGTACCCAGGTGATTGTGGCTTTTTTCTCTTAGAGATGTTCATTCACATAGTAGAAGTCATGTTCCATTTGTCTAGTTTTTTTTCTGGAGCCCTTGTTGCTTGAATTCTTTGTCAATTCTTTGTTGTTGCAATACAGATCCAATTTTCCTTTGAAGTTAATTATTTCTTCAAGTAAATATCTGATCCACATGCCAAATTTCATTGCTTTTGAAAGAGCCATTAGTTAAAAATGACAGGTTTCTGTTGCCACACATTAGAGAAACCAGGATGACCAGCTGATCAGACAGCCAAAAAATATTACAATGTTTCCTCCTGTAGATTGTGAGTCTTCCCCTCCCCAGTCTGAATTGCTATAGAATTTCAGTGAAGTGAAGTTTACTATCAATTTTGGGTAGATGTTTAAGCATAGATTTTTAGTGCCTTGCACATATTCCAGTAGGTGTTTTAGGCCTGACCTTTTTTTGGTTGTGGGGAATATGGTGAAACTAGCTAGATATTTGATGCTGAAAACTATTTCTGGGTGTGTGCCACTTGCCGAATAGCTTGGAGAACAAATCACAGATAGGTATTTTAATGCATTGATGGGGGTAGTTCTTTCTGGAGCTACTTTTAATGATGAAGATGGTGGAAGAGAAGTTGATTTAGTTTCAAGAGTTTATCTAAATTTTTTGAGTATTTTATTTATGAGCGCATGCTTTTTCATGGTAAAACCTTTATCATTTCTTTTGGTTGATAAACCAACAATGTAGTCAAGGGAGGATTGCCATTTGATGGTAAGATCATTTTGTAGCAGAGATTGGAGTTTTCTGAGGTTTTCAATTTTATTTGTAGCTACTAGGACATTGTCTACATGTATCCAAATAGTAGTGTTGTTATCATTTTTATGAAGGAAATACACACTTGAGTCAAACTTTGATACTTTATAGCCTAAGTTAGTAAATTTTGAGGAAAGATGTTCCCACCAAAAACTTGCAGCTTGGAAAGTGCTTTATAGTGCTTTCTTTAATAAAAACACTTTTCCATCATGTATTTCAAAACCCAGAGGATCTTTGATGTATATTTCTTCCTTGATGGGACTATGTAGGTAAGCTGTGGTGATGTCAAACAAATGTACGGGAGATTGTTTTTTAGCTGCCAAGGTTAAGATAATCCTTTGAGATGTGAATGTCACTTTTGGTGCAAAAGTTTCATGGTAATCAAATTCCATGTATCTGTTTGAAGCCTTTGGTGACATATCTTGCTTTGAGTTTTATCAAATTAATATTAGCATTGCATTTCTTGGCAAAGACCCATCTGACATCAGTGATTCTAGCAGATTTTGGTGGTGTAGTTCTGATCCAGACATCAATCTTTTCCATGTTTTTCATTTTGTCCACACATGCTTCATGCCATTGTTTGCTATTTGGTAATTTCATGGATTATTTGAACAATTTTGGAGCATATGATGCCAGAAAACAGGACACTTTTTCTATTTGGTTTAGGAGATATTTTTATTCATCTACTAAGATTTCAGCTATGAAATTTCCAAGGTGAGTTATATTTATTGGATTGACTGAGTTTGTATTGATGGGATTTAGTAGTCATTTGAGGGATATTTTGTTTGAAGGTGGAAGCAGTAAAGGTTCAAAAGCTTTCCAGGTGGAAGCTATTAGTTTTACTCTCTCTGTATTCCAGAATAACCAGCCTTTGGAGGCTTGTGGAAACCTACTAGTATACATTTTTCAGCTCTTGGGTCTAATTTCTGCTGTGTTTCTCTAGGTATGCAGATGTATGCTTTTGAACCAAAAGGCCTTATTATGTTCTCTATTGGTGAATAGTGGTACATTGCCTCAAAAGGTGTTTTGTTGGAGAATATTCTATTTGGTAGATGGTTCTGTACATAGGTCACTAATTTGTAAGAAAATCCTCAGAAAAATTTTGGTAAAGTGCTGTCAAAAAGAATTTTTCTGCTCATGTTGGATACTGACCTATTTTGTCTTTCAATTTTGCCATTTTGTTTGTGATTATACGGTAATGAAAATTTGTGGATTATTCCTTTTGAGGTAAAGAACACCATCAGGATTTTGTTAACAAACTCCCCACCATTTTCAGAGCTAAAGCATTTAAAACTCACTTTGGTTTGTGTTTCCAGTCTGGTTATGACATTAATAATGGTGGGGGTAGTGTCTAATTTTTATTTTAGGATATGGCATTTGGTGTATGTAGTTGCGCAGTCTTTAATTGTCAGAGCCCAGAGGCCATCTTGGTATGTTGATTCTTCTAAAGGGCCTATGAGATCCATGGTTAGTAAGTCTAGTTTCATTAGTTTGCGGTGTTAGGAAGGTAAGTCAGAGCTCTTGGTGCTTTTTGATAATTTTCAAACTTCACAATTGATCTCACCTGAGGAATTGATTTAGGTAGTCCTTCAGCCATTCCTTCTCAAACAATTTTTCTGATTGGTCTTAGGCTGGTGTGGCCAAAAAAGTGGTGGTAATATTAAAGTAGATTATTGTTCTGATTACTTGTTGAAATTGTGAGAGCATTTTTTGGGATATCTATTATGGTATTGTTGTGAATGTTATTTGGTGTTAAGGGTGTATGATTTGTTTTGTCATCTTTTTTTGAGTTTTTATTTATTGTTGTTTGAGTAGAATACAGTTTGGGTGATGTCTTTGGGAACAGAAAAAGCCATCTTCTGTTTTTGAATATTGCCTTGAGTACTTTCATGCCTGCAAAGCAAACATAAATATGGTTATCAGATTCCCATTCTATAAGTGATGCTAATGATATCAGTTTTTGGGAAGAATTCTCACAAAAGTATACATTTTTAAGGTTGATAGTTCTCCCATCCAGTTCATCAAAAAATAGGGTTCCCTTCCCTGTAATGTAATTGTGCACATTGTTAGTTGCCACTTGTAGGGGAACAGGTTCAGGTAATATTGAAAAGTTAACTGACTCATTTATTGCACTTGTTAAATGATGTGTTATGCCTGTGTCAAAAACTGGTAGTTTCTGGGTTGCTGGTGAAGAGCTTTTGGATATGGTCAATTTTTTGGAAATTGGCTGCTTCTGCTTTGCGCTGGTCCCCTACTTCCATAATTTTGGCTTGGTGTAGCTCTGGTTTGCCACTACTATTTTTTTATTGGATGCTTTTGGGGTATGTTGGTCAATATGAGTCCATATGACCTTGTTGGTGTTGTGGATTTGGAGGGCCTTGTAATTGGGAAGATTGAGGTGTGTTGAGACAGTGTGGTGGAACATAGGGAGGGGTCAGAACAGGATAGTTTATCTATGGGTAGTGAGCTTTGAATTGAGACAGGGCTGTGAAGTTTCACATTTGTTTTGGAAGCGGGCATCTGTTTTGAAGGTGACCAATTGAATTGCAGTTCCAGAAATGTAGAGTATTCATGGCGTCTGCTTGGAAATCCATATTGGTTTCTGGATATTCGCTGATTGTAACTGCTGAAGTACTTGGGAGTGGAGAAGAAGATGAGTTGTCTAATTCCCTCATTTGGATATATCTGTCCCAGGTGTTTGTTATGATTCTTGTCATTCTTGTAGAGGATGGTGGAACATGTAGTGTTTTCATTGAACATTCAGCTTCACAGTGTACTTCTGATGCTATGTGTCACATGTTACGTGACACTCAAAGCAAAAGTACCTCAACTACCTCACTATTCAAGCTCTAACTCCACTAGCAACGTGTGAAAAGCAACCTTGGGGCAATTACATTCTATTATGTTCTTAAATTAGTCACACTATTCAAACTTTAAAGTATACTAAAAGTAAAGATGTTTATACTTTTCAAGCATAAGCAATGTATGTGTAATCTAGCGCTAAGATTGAGGCAATATTTGAACAGGGGGTAATTGTGGATCTGAGGGTAAATTAGGAGGTCTGCGAAGTAGGAACAGGGCAGAAGAGATATAAAATTAGATGATTGGAAAATGGGGATTCCGGTGAATTAGATGGGTCAGTGGATATATGGTGGCTGATTGATTAATGGGTCAGTGCAAGGAGGAATAGGATATTTAAAGGGGGTTACTTTGGTTTGACATTCCCTAGAATTAAATTATAAAGTATATTTGTGATAGTTGTTGAACTCTTATGAGGCTATTGTTATGATTGTCCTTTTCTTTCTTAATAATCAATTTCATTAAAATTCTTAAAAGACTTAATCTTTCCCTTTTGATTATTGAGTTGCAACCCTTTGTGAGATTTACCACAATAGTTAGTGTCCTTACCATACACATTAATTATTCCTCAAAGATTGTCTCAAAACAGTATTAGATACTTAGATCTATCTTTGAATCACTTCCTTGAAGTAGTCCTCTGTGCTTTGAAGTTGTAACTACCCTCTTCCTTCTTATCTCACTTACTAAAAAAAAAAAAAAGCAAAAACACCCAACATAAACTGGATAATGTGTAGCTAGAGTATTAGTGCTAAAAGGGCCATAACCTGTTGGGACTGGAAGTGTTGGACTCTTGTGGTGGTTTGATCTCAATATTCAATACTTAATTACTCTGGAGACACATAGACTATATACATATAGGTGCGGCGCAGTTGAGAGTATTTTTAACAGGTATGTACCATACATGCATTCCCTAACAATATATACACACATGACAAGTCACATGTGTATGTCATGTTTACGCTCCAAGTATCAATATCACGCATATAAAACATGATATCATATCTCTTAATAGAAACATCACATGAGCTCCCCGCCTCACTTCATGTCACGTTTCATTCACGGGACATAACCACCCTTACCCGAAACGCAAACGGGAAACACCGTTTCACCCGTAGTGATACATATATATATATATACATCAATTCATTCAACACCCATTAAAAACACACTCACTTTTTAAAATTTTCCAATTTACTCATTTTTATCTCCTCTCCTCGTTCTCCTCTCCTCTCCCCTCCTCTACTCCCCTCTCCTCTACTCTGAACAACCTACCTCACCCCCCCTTTCTTTAAATATCCCTCACGCTCTATACCACCATCTTCATAAAAATAGATATATACACACACACACACACAAAGTGGCTAAGTCACTTTACTTGTCTCACTATACACCACCAGCACCAACATCAACATCAACAATATTTTTTTAAAAAAAGAGAATGCGAAGAGTGCATCCCCTTTTCTTAACCCTTGCGTCATATAGCAGCTTTATATATAACAAGTAATAATCTAGTCAATTTCCATTAACCGATCTCAATATGTGAAGTTAACTCGCCAAAAAAAATAGTTAACAGTTATTACTACTTAGATAAAAGAAGTATGAATGCTAAAGCACAAATCTAACCAACCAACCTCCCTCCCCCCCCAGACACAAAAAGACAAGAGCCGGGATAGAAAACAACAAAGAACCTTTCTTTTGCATTTATTAAGGCAATAAAATTGAAAATAGCATAATATAGATTGTAGAAAAAAAATATCAAAAACAAAAAAGTTCTTCGCCGCCTACACTCTACTGATAATAATCAACCTTCTGTACCCCGTATAAAACAGGCAGTTTACATTGACAACAGCAAAGAACCAGCCCGCCTGTCACACCATTTTTAAGATTCTTCCTTTTCAGATTGTTTGACATCATGAAAATCTAGACCATGACAAGCCAGAGGTGAAGAAACATTCACTAAAAACTCTAGGCAAAGGGAAATTTAATGAGGCAGCCACATACCTAATATTTCTGAATACATCATCACTCTCCAGGTATCAATCGGTAATTCGGCATCATTGAAACTCCAATCAAAAGGCTCGGCGGCAACTGGTTCATCCGAAGGATCATGATACGGAGACAAGTACTCATGACTGAGAGCATCTGCAGCAGTAATTCGTTTTCTTGGATCGAACACTAGCATTCTTTCCAGCAAATCTAAAGCCGTTGAGTCGGCACCAGCGTTTCGAAACTTTAGATGAAAAGGAATTCTGCTTCGTTTAGGAAGAGATTGAACAAAACGAAGAGTCTAATTGAAGTATGACATATCAGTGTCAATTAAGTAATAAAGTGTCTGACGGAAACACAGCAATCTATTTATGTAGCGAACAATTAACCCTATTCAAGTGAGGGCAAGTAGAGCAAGAAAATCCAAAAAACATTTGAAAAAAAAAGTAAAATATTGAAAACGTCTTGACATTTCAAAACTTACATTTTCCGAGCAGATAGTGGCAATGACGTCATCAGGGGGTGTGCCCAGCAGCTCAGTAATGATTGAAAACTGATTAACGTCTGAATGAAAAATTCAGATAAAATGGCGTCATAGATCAAGAGCAGTTACCATGAAAACGGGAACAAAAGAAAACATGTATGGACATCAAAATAGTATCCTGAATTTGGAAGTTTCATTGAGAAGAGAGAGAGAGAAACAAACGGTCTTTCCCAGGAAAAAGAGGCTTGCCCTCTAACATTTCGGCAAAGATGCAACCAGCACTCCATATATCCACTTAGGAAAAATAAGGTAGAATTAAATGTTATGCGCATTCACAAAATTGATGATAACCAGAACAAAAAAAAAAAAAAAAAAAAAAAAAAAGGTTGATTGGTTAGAAATGATGATGCATGGAAGAATTACAACAATCAGAATTTCATACCAGCCACATCGTACTTTTGCCAAGTGAGCATAATTTCTGGTGCACGATAGTATCTAGTTGAAACATATCCAGTCATTTGAGGGTCTTGGAGTCGAGCCAAACCAAAATCACATATTTTCAAGTCGCAGTTTTCGTTGACTAAGATGTTGGATGGTTTCTATCAGAAAAAATGAATATTTGTTTCGGCAGGAAGGAAAAGAATGAAGTTAGGTCAGGGCGAAGTGATAATTGTGGTATAAAGGGACAAAAAAATAAATAAATAAAGGATTGAATTGAAAACAATGGATGGGTGGGTGGGAGGGTATAGGATTTAGACACCTGGACTTTACCAGATCACGATGAACGACACCAGCTGAATGAACATACTTGAGGCCGCGCTGTAAAAGTATGAGGAAAGATCAAGGGATAAACTTAGTGAATTGCTTGAGACTGATGATGAGCGAATGATGAGACACTTGGCTAACCAATATCTGATATAAAAAGTATTGGATAAACTGTTTTTCCAAAGGACGACTAGTCAGTAGCCGATGAAGATCGGTACCCAAAAGTTCAGTCACAAAATAAATGTCTTCGAGGGGAGAGATAAAGATATCGGAGAGAGAGATAATGTTTTCATGACGAATGTGTTTTAAGAGTTTAAGTTCCCGGTAAGTTCTTTTGGCGAGAACTGGCCTGAAGTTTTTTTTTTTTTTTTTTTTTTTTTTTCAAAAAAATGATAAAAACCAACCCCCCCCAAAAAAAAAGCCCATTAAAAAATGGATAAAAAAAAGAAAGAAAAAAGCACACGCCAAAAGGTAAAGAATTGACATAAAGTAGCTTATCAGCAGTTGAGAAAAGGAATTAAAAAGAAAACGAAAACCAAGACAAACGTTGAGAAGGGTTTCATGATTTTTTTAATAGCGACATTTGTAGCTGTGAGTTGGTCTGAGGCGGAACAAACAAGGCCGAAAGCGCCCATTCCGACAGGCTGAAGATCAGAATAACGGGTAGTGACTTCGAATACAGTTCCCTAGAAAAAAGAGATGAGCGTGGGGGAAAGCGAAAGGGGAATATGTGTGAGGATGGTGAAGAGACGTACAAAGATGGATAATTTGGCGAATTCCTAAAAAGGATGATGATGATGATGTAGAGAAATCAAATCAAGGGAGAACATTCAGGACGAATACGCTTCCCAAGAGGACAAAAGAATACGAACGGCCATGACAAAACCTGGGCCACCAGGGGAGATAGGGTTTCCAGCAGGAGGAGCAGATCCGGTGGGGAGTTGACCGGGGGGTTGGAGAGGATCTTGAGCCATGGCGAGGGGAAAGAATCCAAGATCAGAGCAGCGCAGGCGAGCCAAAAAAGCCCTTGATCGCCAGAACCCAAACGAGACTAAATGTTCTGTCTTCCTGCTCTTCCACACTCAATTCACACACACCGACCTAAAACTAAAACTCGCAGTGCTGAGACCAGCCAACTGGGAAACCTGACAATACTAAATCTTTACACTCAACAGACCATCAACACATTATATTATATTATATTATATTATATTATATAGTATATTATATTATATTATATAGTATATTATTATTACTATTCTCACTCTCCGCCCTTTTCCTTTCGCTCTCGGTAACCATCTTGCAAATCCCTCAAAGTTTCAATCGTCACCCCCAAAAGAAGAAACCAAAGGTCAAAACCCTAATCTTGGGTTTTAACCACCGACGCTGAGAATCGCTCAACACTCACCTCGGCTATTAAGCTAACCTTAAATCTATTCCCCCTCTCCATTCGCTTTATGTATCCACCTTGCGTTTGCCTTTTTGTCTGGCTCATCGATCGATCGATCAACCATCACACTACCCTCAAACACTCCTTCATCATCCAAATGTCACTAGCTATGTAGACCGTCACATTCTAAAACACACACACACACACACATTGATATATATATATATATATATACATACCCACACACATCATGTATATCCATACATATAGATATAGATAGTTATAGATTGATCTATTTCATGTTCAGCTTCAATTTAAAAACAAATTAAACCTTGAAAAATTCATCGCTCTTGAAGCACTCATATCCTGGTCGCTTCAGACTCTCTCGTGCTACATTCTTATCCGCTTCAATATCCTCAATGAGGCTTTCTAAAAAATCATATCGATACCATTGTAACAGGACAGATAGATAAAGCAATTAGCATTCATCGTCAGTCTCTTGTTTACTCATTCTCTGACTCCGACAACTTTTCAAAATAAATTCAGTTGTCTTCCATCCTAAAATTATTATATTTGTAAGCGCTTCATAAATCATCACTTGCCTTTGGAGACATAATTATATTCTGGTCGAATGTATCCTAAAACAATCACTCGTAGTTCCTCGCCATAAAAGTTTCTCCCAAAATCGTGCATTACGTGAACTTCCTAAAAACCAGAAATGATTGATTGATTGGACCCGGAAAAAAAAATAGGAAAAAAAAAAGAAAAGCAATAATTAGATAACAGTCTTGATTTAATCATCTACTCGAAAACCCGACACACTCTGTCTCAAGTTGTACAGCTATTTGAAAAAAAAATAAAAATATCTTGGGGGTTTTTCGTCTTCCATCCCCCGCCAAAAAAAAAAACAAAAAAAAAAAAAACATGTGTTTAAGTCGCTTTTGGTGGAGGAGGAGAGGCACGAAAACCTTCAAGGTTTTGGCAAATAGCTGTAATAATTTGATTTCTTCATCCAAGATATACATGAAAATATCTCATTTTTAAAAAAAAAAAAAAAAAAAAAAGGTCAACAAAGAAGCGTACGATTGTTCTTTTTGTATTTCCGTACATCGGGTTCCATCCAACACTCATCACCATTTCCCGTACTTGGCTCTCTTTTTTTTCATCATCACCACCACTACTTTCTTCTTGTCCATCTCCTTGTTTTTCTTCACCTTTTCGACCGCGTAACTGTGCCCAACCGTAATAAACTCCATTCCTATTCAACCCTTCCTTTTCTGTCAACTCCTCTGGTAAATTAGCAGTTGGACATCCTAATTCTTTGGCTCCCCTTCCAAATCCATATCCAACTAATCCTGATAAATAAATTGGAAAAAATCCTTCTGATTTCGGGTCATCTGGTCCACATATCTTGGGTCGTTGTTGATTTCTATCTCGGATCTCGACTGGTACTTGATTCGTTGGATTCGCCATCGTTTTATTTTTATTTTTATTGATTTAATTTATTTTTATTTTTTCTTGCTCTTTTTCTTCCTTTTTTGTTGGCTTGTTATTTCTTATGTTTATTTAAGATGGATATGATATGTATCAAAGTGTTTTTTTTTTGTCAATTTTCATGAGAATGTAATCACATGTCTCTTTTATATATGAATGATGATCTTGCATGAACATTCTTCAATGATGCATATCGCAATCAATCATCTCTTTCACCACAAGAAAGTCGACGACGTTTTATACTATACGGCACCTGAACATTTCATATGTCGGTTGATATTTCGATCATTTTTCATCTTTTTTGGTAAACAATGAAGGAAATTGCAACTGACAGGTGAAACGTTCGGGCGACGTGAAATATAAAACGTCATCAAATTTCCTGTGGTGTTTGTGATTGTATGATACAGCAAAAGTTGAAAAGCTTGCCGGTTTCTCGTCCACGGTTCCCTGCCAGCCAAAAACATGAGTTTAGGTCACTTGTTGGTTAAAGCCAAAATCGAAACGGTTGGTGCAGTTTTTCAAAAAGAATCAAAACATTTAGACAGAATGCTTGTTGACATTTGACAGAGAAACTGGCAAATTTTATGGTGAAGGGTGGCTAAGTTTTGCTGTCAAATGTCAATTGAGATGACCAAAACTCTTGAATTTTTTTAGTAAATCTGCACCGACTGTTTCGAATATGGCTGTAGGAAATAAGTGGCAAGAAAACCTCAAGCTTTTCTGGTTTAGTTTCTTAACCTTGAACAATAAAGCTATACTAACGTGATAAAAAAGATAAAATGACAGGACTGCTAAACAAGAATGTGATAATACGAGAGATCAATACAATAATGTGCTCGAGATGTCAAAATATCAAAATAGTTACAGCAAAAACGGGAAAGCTTGAGGGTTTCTCGTCTCCGATCTGTGGATGTATGACATCCTAAACTTAACTAAGTACTCAACTACATGACTTAATATATGTATATAAAGGTGATATGGAACTAAAGTTATATACACGTTAATATAGAAAACCACCATCTCAGGTTATGGGTATCTCCCGCCGATACTAATAATTATCAAAAATATTCATTGCTCTATGGGTGTCCTTACCTTAGGGTACTTTTTCTCTCTTCTTTCTACTTCAAAATTTTTTCTTTACCCTTCTATTTCATTATTTTTTTTTTCTATTCCTTCTCTTTTTTCTGTTTTTCCTCTATAAGCACTATCATCATCCATACTTATTTTTCCTTTTTATTATTTTTTTTATCATTTCTTGTTTTGTTCTTTCTCTTTATAAACAAAAATAAATAAACATTAAGAGGCTTAGCCCAATATAGACAGTAGATTAGGTTGATTTTGGTAGCCCAAAATCAAGAGTCCAAGACCCAATCAGAGTGGATGCACATGATTGACAAAAAAACTGTTTATATATAAATAAATAAATCTTTGACCTAATAAAAATAAAAATAGAATAAAAAGTTTCTTTCTGTTTCTTTATCTATTCTTTCTATTTATTTTACTATGTCTTGACCTCCATCATCTTCCAGAAGAAGGGCAGGAAAGACAATGCCTACCCCTCATGCAGACCCAACCACAGAAGAAACTAGAACTGTGGAACCTACAAGAATACAAACCTACACTGAGAATGGCTGGGATGAAGATTATTCTTTTGGAAAGTTTACAAAGGCAAAAACATGGATCAATGTGACCCTGAAGTTGAATTCAGCCAGGGACAATTTCCAAATGTGGATTATGAAGGTTTGAAAATTACTTAGCTAAGTTGTTAGAGACAAATATTATGTCAACAATGGCAAATGGCAAATCAACTTCCATAAAGATTATCTTGTTTGAGAAATCTTAGTCAAATGTGTCAATGATTCTGTCTAGGAATGAATATCAAATGGCAATTACCCCACTGCTTTCAATCTCCTTGCTTTTCTGGTAACACACTTTAATCAAAGCACATGTATTCACCATCTGAATTTATGACAAGAAGCTCTGTCCCTGTGCTTAATAGACTTTCCTTTGGGTGTTGAATTTACACAGGCATTCTAAGAAAAATTTAGAACCATATGGGCATCTGGCTTGGAATTAACTTTTGACAATATTATGGGACTTATGTTTCAAAACCAAGTGAAAGGAAGACCAGAGACTAGAAGATGACATTATGAACCAAATCAATACTCTATACCAAATAAGCAATATTCCTACATCAAAAGAAATATCAAGAGTAATCATTGACTTTCAACAATAAGAAGCTCTCAATTCAAAATCTACAAAAGAAAAGGTTATGGTTCTTAATCAAAGTAACATAGAATCTGAAGTTGAACCTCAATCAATTGAAGTAGATGCTTTGCAATGAGGAGGAAATCAAACAGTTTGTTATAGATGTAATCACCCTGGTCATTTTGCTGCCAAATGCTGTTCCTCAAACATGCCTTTTTAATCTCACAACTATACAGTGCACTATCCTATGCCTTTTTACCTGGCTCTTATTACTCCAAATAATCCTTATCCAGTATAACCACCTTTTCCTTATCCACTTTCCTTACCCTGGTAACATCAGAATCAAAAACAGCAACTGTCAGATGAAAGAAAGGTAGACTATTATAGAACCAACTACAACAAAGATAACAAAAATGTGAAATCACAATCAATAGAAATAGATAATTCAAAAGAACCCTCCAAATTTCACATTGAAAAATTATCAATCTCTGACAATGATCCTCTACCTTTCACCAGATGGCCTAGGCACAAGGTCAAGGGTGTTCCTGAGTAAGTGAGATTGGAAAAGATGATTGAGGACTCCTTCATAGCACAGAGGAATACTTTTGAGGGAGTGGTTTGAAGATAAGTCAAAGATAAATTAATACTGCTTCAAGATAGGTTTGAGGTGGATAATAATAATGTAGTTTACAGTGACACTAAATTATTCAGGTTAGTCTCACAAAGGGTTGGAACTTAACAATCAAAAAGGGATTTAGGAAATTTCAAGATTGAATGAAATTGATTATTAATAAAGGTAGGAAAAATTAATAGCCTTATATAATTGTAACTACTATCACAACAATATTATAATTTAATTCTAAGGAATGTCAAACCAAATCCACCCAATTATATAGATAACTCCACCTTGAATTGATCCCTTTAATAAAGCACCCTTACTTTATCATTGACCCTTCAATATAACACACAGATCCTTTAAATTTACTCCTATTCCTGCTCACAGACCTTTAATTACCCTTAGACACACAATAACCTAACATTGAAAATGTATCATTGACCCTAGCACTAATACCTCATGCATTTGCTTAAGGTTAAAAAGTATAAGCATATGATTGACTAATTTAGATTTAGATTTTAGATAGAGCGGCTGCTAGCATGGTCAAATTGAGACACACAAAGGGAAAAAGAAGTTCATATGTAAATGTTACTTCTGCGCTTGACATATGGATTTATGGATTAAAAGATTGACTTTTGCTTCAAGTGTCACACAACATGTGACACTACCTATTCTTGATAGTGGGGAAACACATTATGTAACAGGTGATATGTCAAGAAAATAAAAGAGTTCTATAATACTAAGCTATAGACACAATAACAAGATGGGTTGGTTCTCCTATCAAAAAATAATTTAAGAAAGAAGCATCTTCCAATCTAAATTTAAAGACAGTGTAAACACACTTGTAAGTGTGGTGGTAGAGAAAAGAAGAGTAGAGAGAATTTTCTATAAGAGACTTTTAAACAAAAAGAAATAATATATTTAAAATTTAACTAATCTACTGATGGATAGATCTATTCTCAGTAAGCGCTAGTATTCTCAGTCACTTCCACTTTGAAGCACTATCTCTAATACTATCCTTGCTGCAGCAATAAAAAAACTCTACAGTGCTACTTCTGGCTATGTACACCTGCTATGCACACAAAAATTAAATATATCTATGTTTCATTTATTGTAATATAATACTCTTATATTTACACAAATATTTTCTAGTACAACTATTTCAAACTCTCTTTCAAAAAGTGAGTTCTCTTTTATATATAAACTGTATGTCTAGCACCCTTTCCCTATGCCTTCTTCCCCTACTGTATTTCATACATAAGCTCAATGCTAACCCAAGTGTATCAAACAGTAATCTATCTATCTCAGTACCCTAAGTACAGCATTATTATGAGACCATTCTAATAGAATTTACATTATCAAGACAATAATCAACTATTAGTTCCTTACACTACACCTACCTTTACATACCCTATGCTTCCTGAGATCCTTAGCTTCATAATAAGTACTGTACCACCTTTCATACTTATTATGGCAATGTGAACTTCCATATGAGAATCCACTAACTGTGAAACCCTCCATGCTAAGTAAGTACCCTCCTTTATTTAGAGTCTTACTTGTATTTCCTTTATCATCAAGCCCTACTTTTTGACTTGCCTGATAATCACCTATTCTTCTAGCACCCTGTTTAAGCATCCCTTAAGGTTCCTATTAGCAATGGGTATTTTTTAGCCCACATTTAAGTGATTTGGTGCTTATCTAAGTGTGAAACCTATACCCTCACTTGACTTTGCCTCCTAAATCTAAATTATGCCTTTAGCACTAGCCATATTTTCTTCAAGTACATACCATACTCTTGTCCTATAGTCTAGTATATACTTCCTTCTAAGTTTTTGCTTACCACAGTCTATATTTCCATACTACACTAGAAAACAGTGCACAAAGAGTAAACTTTTTCTGCACTTCTGAAAACCCCTTTTTTAAACCTTTGTAACCATCCTTCATGGAAACCCCTTTGTTGAACTTTCTGTGTTACTGCAAGATGTGTACCACAGCCTGCTTCTACTTGAAACTGTCCCCAGGTGCATATCTCACACCATTTACTCAATCCTTCATCTTCCTTCACACTAGTTTTACTTCATCTCTTTTCAACACTAGTTTCTTTTTCTATCATATTCCCTTATTTATTATGAAAAACAACAATAAAAAAGTTGTCAACACCATCCATCAGTTTGCTGACACCTAAAAAACTGCTGTTGCTATCTCTCCCACTTTCAAAACTATTCTTACTGTAGCAAAGCTTTGTCAGCGCTGCACTTAAAATGGCATTACTCCATGTTGCTTTTCAAAAGCTTTCCATGATAACAGCTTCTTTTCTGTAAGTTTGTTATTCCTTCCTTCTTTTCCATTCTTCCATTGATAATGTTTTTTGTTTCTTTGTCCTTCCACTTTAGTCATGAGACTTTTGTAAAAGTTGCAAGAAGAAATGTAGTTACAACTGTCCCCTTGC
The DNA here is from genome assembly GCA_030280995.1 of Hemileia vastatrix. Classification (NCBI taxonomy): domain Eukaryota; kingdom Fungi; phylum Basidiomycota; class Pucciniomycetes; order Pucciniales; family Zaghouaniaceae; genus Hemileia; species Hemileia vastatrix. Next base: position 4,559,365 of record JASXTE010000006.1, read on the forward strand.
TGTCAAGACTACTGTCATTGTTGATCCAAATACATTGACATCCAATCTTATGATTCAGATGGCTATTAAGCTCCTTGTTCAAAAGAGAGAAAAGAAGATGCATCACTTGCCAATGTCAAGCACTGCATCTAACACTACTCATCACTCACTCTTATCAGAAGAGTCTATTCATACCATAAGTCCTTCCTTTTATTACTTTTCTTCAATTTTTCTTTATTTTCTAACATATTTTATTTCCTTTTATTAGGACTTTCTTAATACTCCTTACCCTTCAACACCCCCAACTCCTTGAATCAAAATCCTCATTCCAGGTCTGGAAGAACATCTATTTTGAGCTGTACCTCCTGGTACCATATTTTCTCCTGAAGCTGCCATAGACAAAGCTTCCTGGCTTGAGCACAAGTCTACTCTTCTGCCTACAATCTTGGATGATTGGTTCTCTACCCCTTCAACATCAATCAATCTATTAAAGAATTAAGCTCCCAAAATATTTCCTCCTTTCTCACAAGATTAGTAAGTCCTTAAATGAGCCGTCCCAGCTCCTTATTACCAGACCGTTGACCAAATAAATACTTCATTTGATGCAGCATTCTCTTACCTTGAAAAAACTCTGGCTCATGACAAAAAGGACATCCAAAACCAAGTGTCCAGAGTCAAAACCCTCAATTTGACTTATGATAAAATTTATGAGGACTGAGAATACACCTTTCACAACAGGAACTAAAATAAGTCCCATCCTTCCTCTTCATTTCTAACCTAAAACAAATCCTTTTCCTCTTTTTTAGAAATTTTTCTTCTCCTTTCTCTTTTATTCCTCATTTGTAATTTTTGTAAAATTACCTTGTAAATAGTGTGACCATATTTTTTTATTAAGAAATAAATTATTCCTTTAAAAATCTTGTTTCCAAAAAAAAATCTACCCCTTTATTTTATTTGTGAGAGTGATATAAACTTCTTAGTTCTTAAAAAAAAACTTGAACATTTTTCTATTCCTCCTACAAACTTGTAAGGTTGAATTTCCCTGTAATAAGTGAGATAAGGTTTAAAAATTTCTCTAAATAACTAAATTTTTTAGTTCCACTGTTATTTCATACAATAAATTCTTGAAGAAAGTTCAGATCATCCCAAGACCTGTGCTCCCTCAGAGCTATCTCTCTTTTCTCTTAAGCTTGGGTACACTTCTTCTTCTGCGTCACTAATTTACCACTTGGATACTAATAAGTGATCTTCCTTTCCATACACCTTCATAGTGCCAAATTTATTATAACTAAACCCCTATGATTCATCATTTTTACTTATAAAAATCCATTTATCATCAAATCTAATTAGACATGACTCAGTACTGTACTTTACCTAGAGATCAGTCTTGTGTCTTTTGCAATTGACATAAACTTAACTGTAATCTCTCTAAGCCTTGGGGTTATGCTTCTTTTAGACCTGCTTGTGACAAATGTTTTTGTTTTCTTAAGACATGTACTTTTCCTTATGATTATCCTTTGTATCCAAATAGTTATATACAGCTCCCTCCTGGAGATACATCTAGAACTCCTACTGTAATAGCTAGTCCCACAAGTGCTACTCTTTCATCATCCAAGACTTTACCTGTGTATAGTGCCTCTCTTCCCACTTATACTCACTGTGAAATTTCTATTTAAACTAAGGCCAAATTCCCTTCATCCATTGAATTAGATATTTCCCTTCAATCATTTCCCTCAAACATACCCAATGCTGTAAGAGTACTCTCTCCCTCTGTGTGTCCCAAACATTTGCTTTCAAGTAAGTTCATTAGTTCTTTCTTCTAATATATCAACTTCTAATCTTCTTTCAATACTTTAATTTGAAGGTTTTGATGAATCAATTTCCTTGATATGGGTTCCCCAACCTCTCCCATTTGTTCACTCAATGTGAATATTTTTGTGCCTCCACCTTGTCTATGATGCCATGTATTCATCATACAATTTTGCTTCTTTTTTCTTGGAAGAAAAAATTAAGCTCCCGCGATCATAATATTAAAATGATTTATCAATTAATGAAAGAAATAAGTTCCACATCAATCCCTGGTTCTCCCACAGATCCCAATAACTTCATCATGCACAAAGAATAGAAATGATTCCCCTCCTGTTTCAATGGTGATTCTGAATAATCATTATCTTCTGTCATTTCCTTCTGATAAGCATTTTTACTTAAGCACCTGTACATAGTCCCCTTTTTGGCTATGCTTCCTCTAATAATAATCAATATAAAAAATCATGAGCAAAGTGCATAGTGCTTTGAAAAGCACTTGCCTCTTTCTCATATACACTTCTTTCAAAGAGAGCTTGCCTATTCTCCCTCTACTATCTTTAAATAACTTTGAACCCATCAATTAACCTTTATTTTCAGATATTTTTCAAGAATCCAGATGCCTGATTTGGGAGCTCCATCTTTCAATACTCTTCAGCTAAAGTTACTTCCTTCTTCTAAGTCTACAGTAGCCTTCTGATTTGCCCAGAAAGCTGGTTCTCTATCTAGCTCACCCACTTCTTCATATCCTCTTGTATGACATTAATTCTTCAATATATAAAATCTACTCTGAGTTTTAATACAAACTAATTATTCAGCCATAGTTTCTTTTCCATTTCTAGTTCCCTATCCATCACAGCTGTGTCATAGCCTCCTATGAGTCCACAAAAAAAACTTAAAATACTGATGATAGTTTACACTCTTTCCAGAGCAAACATAAATAACATTGTTAGTTTATCCTCTTCCTGGAGGTAGTTCTGGTATTTTTTCCTCATTCCAGAGGTAGTTCTTCTATTACAGGCACCCCTCTTGGGTAGAATCTTTTGATCTGACCGGCCACCACATGTTGCTTCTATTCAGTACCATCCAATTCTTCCAGTAAATAAGACCCTCCAGTAAATTGTTTCCTTATCCTATAAAGAACATTCCATCTGTCTGAAAACATTTTTCTCCATTGAATTTCAAGACTTCTGTTGTAAACCAATACTAAATACCCTGGTTTCAATGGCTCCCTTAATCTATGCACTACGTGCTCTTCACAATATTTTACTGATATGTTCCAGATTTGCATCATTCTTTCATATGCATTTTCCATGAACTCATCTCTTCTTTCCAATTGTGCTACTCTTTCTAAAATTAAATCTTCTGTAGAGCACACTTGATCCTAAAAACATTCTAGAAAAGACCCAGCTTCTGGATCAATAGGTAAAAATGCCCTCTGACAAAACATGAGCTCATAAGGCAAACCCCCTGTTGTCTTTTTCACTGAAATCATATCTACAAAAAAAACTAACAGAAATTATAATTTCCATTTTGCCCCATTAGTTCCACATAACCTAACTAGTGCATCTTTTATCACCTGATCTCCTCTCTCAATTATTCCTTCTGCCTCTGGATAATATGGTGTTGCAACATGAATTTTAGTTCCAATTCTCTTTACTACATCTTGAATTCTCCTTCAAATTCAGCACTTCCATCTACTGTTACCATCTTCATTACTCCATACCTATACACCCATTCTTTATTCAAAAAGTCAGCTACATTACTTGCCTTAATATTAACTAGGGGCACTGCTTCTACCCATCCTCATAAATTATCTCTGTCTACAACCAGATAATTAAATTTCCCTTCTTTAATATGGGCTGCATCTAAGCTGCTCCTACCAAAGAAAGTTTTTTTTCCTGTGGCCCTTCCTTTCTCTTTTGGTTTTTTGTAACTCCTGCACTAACATTCTGGACAAGATTGCACCCAATCCTTGACCTCTGATCTCATATTAAGCCACCAGAATTGTTCTTTGACTCTCCTATAAGTTTTTTCCTGTCCCCTATGCCCCAAATTTACATTTAATTCTCTATGAATATTTTTTTTCCTGTCTCTATTCATTATAATTAGTTGTGGCATAGAAGAGTTTTCTCTTTATATCCACCCATCCTTAATATAATATTTTCTGGTGTGTTTCTTTATTTTTAACCACTTGTCTTCATTACATTCTTCTGGCCACCTATTTACTTCTAAATACACTCTCAGCCACTCTTCTTCTTGAATTGGCTCCTCAATTAAATCCCAGTCTTCTAATGGTCTATAACTCTCTTGAATTGATATTGAGTCATCATCCTCTTCTGATTCCTCAAAATCATTTTTCTGTGCATTTCTAGTTATCACACTAGATTTTGCATCCTGTAAATGAAATAGCCTATTCCCTAAGTACCATAACATGTAACAACAAATTTCTTTTGTCTTGCAATAACCAATCCTCTGGTCCAAAATTAAAAATCTGAATTCTTTCCAATTTTATCCTGTTAGTAGGCCTAAATTTGGGTGGAAACTTTGTTAAAGGTGTATTTTAAGAATTCCTTGATAGTTCCAGCCTCTGTAAAGGTGGGTTTAAATCAAGCATTGGAATGTTTACTGTTTTATACTTTGATTCTTGACAGATCCAACTACTACCTTCATTACTTAATATTAGAACTTTTCTAATATAACTTAGAGATGTACCTACATCCTGTTTTTGTCTTTTCATTTTAATATAAGCATGAAAAATTCATAATCAAAGAAATTAAAAATTCTAGGAGCAATACACTCTATAGTAGTATTAACAAGACACCTATGAAGTACCACTTCATATATTGCTTTTTGGACTGACTGATCACTATCCAGGCTCCTCCCATCCTGGGAGATAGTAATGCCTAAAATACCAGCCCCTAATGAAAAGATTGGTGCTTCCCTGGCAGAAGCCCATTCTCTTCCTCCTCATAAAACTCTCCATCTTTCTCTAGACTCACAGCTCCAACATACTTAGTTTCCCAGCCACCACCCTTAGGTGCTACTAAGACTGTCATTACTGGAATACAATAATCAACCATAATTCTAATTCCTATAGTTTTATTCAAATAATAATTTATAGTCACTGAGAAATCCATTAAAAATGGTGTTCCTAAAACTGGCTTTACTACACTCATAGGAGCATAAAAGTGGAAATCTCTTGATGCCCCTGCAACTTACATATTAACATACTCAGCTACCCCTATAGCTGGTAGCCTACCACCATCAATACCTGAAACAGTGCCTTTACCTTCTTCAACTGGAAAACCTAAATCCACTGCATCTTCTGCTGGAACTATGTTGATCTGAGAACCTGTATCTACCAGCGCTCTGATCTGTTTCCCATTAATTGTAACTTTCAAATACCCTAATGGACCTGCATAATGTGGAACACTAGGTAAACCAACAACTTTCTGGAGTACATGTTCCGCAATATCATACTCAGCGCAATTAGCAACTTTTTTCTATCTACACTTATCTACTATTCCATTTTCTACATCTGGAGTTACTTCTGTTAGCACCCCCAATGTAACTGTAACTGTTGTTTGTAAGCATTGTGCAACTAAATCCTCAGCTTCCTTTTAAAATTCAGAGTGAACTGGGTGCTGAATTTTCCATTTTTGTTGAGCCGCCTTAACACTAGCTTTTGCTCTTCCTGGTGGATTTTTAGGAGTATTATGCCTAGCTCCAGTCCCTCCTTCTGCCAGTACCACTCTTCCCTGTACTAATTCTGGATCCTCCAACATTGGTTGATCCTCAGCCCTTTGATTGATATCATATTCCATATTATCCCCATTTTCATCTGCCATTTCTACATCTTCAACTGGCGCTGGAGTATTTTCCCTTGTAGTATATCCTACTTCTTCAATGTCCTTAGAATTTGCATACTTAGCACCTGCCCTCCTTGACCTATTAATGGTTGGTAGTTCCATCTTTTTATGCTTTGCAGAAAACATCTCTAACCACACTGCTGTAAGTGGCATTTCAACTGCTCCTTCTTTTGTCTTAAGATCCAATACCCCGCAAGTTACTGCAAAATTAACTGATTTCACATTCTTTTCTTTTGTTTCTGGCTCATTTCCTCTACTGGATTTTACTTCCATGGCTTTCTAATTAATATGATCAATGACCCTTGCTTGCATCCTTTGATCCTTATCAATAACAAGCTTAGTTCCATCTTCCAAAAATAGAGTCATTCCATCCTCATAAAACACTCTTTCTTCTTTGCCTTTCTGTAGCATGTTACATCTCATCCTAGTATGAACTTCTTTATTACAATAAAAAATACCATAGAATAAAAACACAATGGTTGAGGGGTAAATCTAGGCTTAGATTTAGCCGCATCACTCAGCTTCTTCTCTAGCTCATCAATCCTAACTATAACTGAATCTGGATCCCATGCTGACACTTTCAGTTTTGGGATTGCCACTGGTGAAGATAACCCTGCACTTGATGATACCTCTACCACTATATCATCCAAGGAAACCCTAGCTGCTTTGAACTCTACCCAATTCAACTTCATTTCAGCTTCTGCTGCTGTATCCACTTCCTCTAGTCCTGGGTATTTATAATTCCTAACCCACTTCTTAACTAGCTTTCCCTTGTTGTCTAGAAGTATCTTTGTCCAATCTTCAACCTCAGGTGATAGTGCTTCACAAAACCAGGGTAATGACACATTATTATTGCTAAAATCTTCATTACTAACCAAATATTGTACCATCTTATCAAATTTTTCCCTGAAATTTTTAAAATTATTTGGGTCCATAATACCCCCTTTAACTTTTGCCTTATTTACCATGGTATCTAGATCCTTGATTGTGAGCTTAGTTTCTTCAGTAACTTTTGGCAATATTTTTAAAATCTGTGGCTTTAGCGCCATCCAGTTGAAACTTTCATGACCATTCAGCTCCTCTATATTGTCCTTACACTCATTTGCAACAAAAAACAACGCTTGTTGCACCATATCATAATCTGAGGCTCTATGAAACTCTTCCACTTGTTCAAAACTTCTTAAAAACTTTTTTGTGTTAATCCCTGCAAATTTAAAGCTTTCATCCTTGCATCTAATAATTGTAAAAGCCCTTGGTGGTAATGACACCATTGAGTTAGGTGATTTCTTGCTTTTCAGAGTAACTTTAGAGGTATTTGATGTAGGTTCCATACTACCCTTTCTAACTTTAAAAGTCTTTTAAAAAGTAATTGAACATGAAAAAAACTAAACTGACTATATTATTTTGATATAGCCCTATGCTATACTCTGATAATGGCTTTATCTAATCCACACATTGTAGACCCTACAACTCTTCCTTGAAGTGCCAGCTTGATTACATCCTCTTTGAAAAAACCCTAAAAAAATAGATAAAAAGTAAACTACACTTACAATCCAGTTGCCACTGATGGGACACCAACTTTAGAAAAAGAAAGAGTTCTGTAGTACTAAGCTATAGACACAATTCTGAGATAGGTTGTTTCTCCTATCAAAAACAAATTTAAGAAAGAAGCACCTGCCATTTTAGTTTTTAAGACAGTGTAAACATGCTTGTAAGTGTGGTGGTGGAGAAAAGTATAGTAGAGAGAATTTGTTATAAGAGACTTTTAAAAAAAAGAAATAATATATTTAGAATATAAATAATCTAATGAAGGCTAGATCTATTCTCAGTAAGTGCTAGTATTCTCAGTCACTCCCACTTTGAAGTGCTATCTCTAATACTATCCTTACTGTAGCAATAAAAAAACTCTACAGTGCTACTTCTAGCTATGTACACCTGCTATACACACAAAAATAAAATATATCTATGTTCCCTTTATTTTAGTATAATACTCTTATATTTACATAAATCTTTTCTAGTCCAACTATTCCACACCCTCTTTCAAAAAGTGAGTTCTCTTTTATATATACACTGTATGTCTAGCACCCTTTCCCTATGCCTTATTCTCCTACTGTATTTTATACACAAGATCAATTCTAACCCATGTGTATCAAGATGTAATATATCTATCTCAGTAACCTAAGTACAGCATTAGTATGAGACCATTCTAATAGCGTTTGCATTATCAAGACAATAATCAACTATTAGTGCCTTACACTACACCTATCTTTACATACCCTATGCTTCATAATAAGTACTGTACTGCCTTTCATACTTATTATGGAAATTTGAGCTGCAATTTGAGTATCCACTAAACGCAAAACCCTCTGTGCTAAGTAAGTAACCTCCCTTATTTAGAGTCTTAATTGTATTACTTTATCATCAAGTGCTACTTTTTGAATTTCCCATAAATCACCTGCTCTTCCAGTGCCACTTTTAAGAATACCTACAGGTTTCTATTAGCAATGGGTATCTTGTAGCCCACATTTAAGTGCTTTTGCGTTTATCTAAGTGTGAAACCTATAACCTCATTTGATGCTTACTCCTAAATCTATATTATTCCTTTAGCGCTAGCCATATTTTATTTAAATACATACCATACTCATGTCCTATAGTTTAGTATACACTTCCTTCTAAGTTTTTGCTAACCATGGTCAATATTTCCATAATGCACTAAAAAACTGTGTGTAGGGAGTAAATCTTTTTCTTTGCTTCTAAAAACCCCTTTGTTGCACTTTTGTAACCATCCTTCATAGCAACCCCTTTGTTTTACTTGCTGAAAATTGCAACATTTCTGAATTACTGCAAGATTTGTACCACAACATATGTTTGTCTTACCTCCCCAATACCTCTCAAACTGGCAACTAATGGAAAAAACTTTTGTCACAGGAAAAGGTTCTTTCATTTTACCAGAACCATATGGGAATAGTGTCTAGATTAAGAATCTTTATAACTGTGGAAAAGCTAGTGGGACTCTTATTTCTTAAGCTTCATTAATCTTAGCTGGATGTAAGATCTTCTTCTTCTCACAATATATAGAAATATTTTCTAGCAAGAAAACTTTATCTTCACAGAAAAATTTGACTATTGAAGTTGGATTCCATCCTGAACATTTTCAAAACACATCTTAGTTTCACTCATAGAAAAGTGTCAAGATGTAAATAGTCTCTTAACCAATATGAAATTGAAATATTTTCCATCATATAAGATTGGAAAATCTAAGCTCGATGTTGAAAATGAAGAGTGTTTGAGAAATTAGCACTGAACTTTTGGACATAGGAGTTAGAGAAATATAAGGAAATTATTTAAAGGAAATCTTGGTGATGGTATTCTGGACAACCTACCAACTGTTTGTCTTAACTATGAGGGATACAAATTAGAAAAATTAAGAAGATCCAACCCAATAAATCTGTCAAATATATTTCATCCAACTGGAAAAACCCTAGCTGTTGATCTCATGGGTCCTTTTGAAGTTACAACAATAAATAAAAGTATTTATCTTCTAACATTGTTAGATGTTGGCTCTAGTTATGGTAATGTGGAGATTCTGAAAACTAAAGATGAAGCTAATGATGTTATAAAAAATTATATTACATGGATACAAAAAAGAGCTGATGTAGTAGCAAAAGTCCTTAGGAGCAATAATGGAGGTGAGTTTGATAACAAACATATTCAGGAATGGTTATATCTACATGGTACTGAACGTGAGTGTTCATTACCTTATTATCATGAACAAAATGGCTACATAGAAAGATTTAACCAAACAATTTTTGACATGGGTAGAAATATTTTTCCAGATAGTGGCTTAAATAAATCTTTCTGGGGTCCATCTTTCAAATGGGCAGTATATATGCATAACTGATTTCATTATTTGTGCAGTAGTGATATGACTCAATATGAAAAGCTATTGCAAACAAAACCAATACTTGACTGTTTAAAAATATTTTGCACCACAGAATATGCAAATGTCCCAAAAGAAACAAGAAGAAAGCTTGATAATAGGAGTAGAAAATGTAAAGTGATTGGCTACTTGGAACATTCCAAAAGTTGGTTATTCATATATTTTGAGACCAGTAAATTAATTTCTTCAGCATGTGCCAATTTTTCAGACAAAGCACCTACACTTACAAAAAATAAAAAGATTGATAAAACAAATAAAATTGGAATAAAATTTATAGCTAACAAATATATTTTAAATGAGTTCAGAGTGGAAGAATAAATCCTTAAGCAAGATAGACTTGTAGAAGTCATTGAAGTAAGCTTCAGGACTATAGAAAATGGTCTCCCTACAACATTCTTATAGACAATGAAATTTAAACACTGAGAGGATTGGCTGATTGCCTGAAAGGACAAAATTAAAAATTTAACTGATATGGATGTTTTGACTCAATTCAATCCACCAGCAGATGCTGAAATAACTGATTCCAAGTGGGTTTTTTCTGATAAAGTAGATAATAATGGGAATTTAGTCAAATGAAAAGAAGGATAGGTTGCAAAAGGATTTTATAAAAAATAAGAAATCAATTTTTCAGAGAACTTTTCTCCAACAGCCAACTTTAACTCCATGAGAATTTTACTAACTATGGTGGCAGCATACAATTGGCCAGTACATAGTTTTTATGTGGTGGCTACCTACCTGAATTCACCAATAGAAGAGGAATTATGGGTGAAAGCACTACCTCTTTTGGCTGTGAGGATGGAAAAATTTTCAAATTGAAAAAAGCATTATATGGGACTAAGCAGGCAGCTAGATGCTGGTGGAAGCATCTTGAAGGAAAGTTGCATTCTATGAATTATATCACAAGTTACTATGATAGCTCTTTATATATCCTACAAGATAAAAACAACAATGGGATCTTATGGATCCATGTAGATGATGGAATTATTATGGAAACAAATGAACAAATTTTGTGCAATTTTCAAAGAAAAATTTCTGCGTTAGTGACCATAAATTGGGCAGATGAACTCATTTATATAGTTGGATTAAAGGTAATTAGGAAGAAATATGGTTTTAATTTGTCTCAACAAAAACTTATTAACAAGATAAAAAAAATTTGATGGAACACCTGTTAAGAAGTCCACTGTCTTGCCAACATATTGCAAACTAACATCAGGAACCAGTGAAATAATGAAAGGAACTGAATATTTGAGCCTGATAGGATCATTAAATTATCTTTCTGTGGAGACTTGACCTGAAATTTTTTTCACAGTAAACTATCTAGCAAGAATTGCAAATCATCCAAACAAACAACATTGGTAGGCACTTATTCATTTAATCCAGTATGTAATTTTAACTAAAGATTTAATGTTTCATCTTTTTCCTAAAAGATTTGGATACCTATAGTGATCCTAACTGGAATGCTGACATGGAGAGGTGCACTAATGGGGGTATTGTATGCTATATGGGTGTACCAGTAAACTGGTCATCAAAGTGACAACATTTAATGGCTCTATCCAATTGTGAATAACAGGTATCAGCTCTTGCAGAAATAACAAAAAAGGTAATGTAGATTAAAAATATTCTAGAAGAAATGACTGGAAAAAAATAGTTACAACATTACACTGTGATAAAAAATTTACAATAAAGGTAGCAGCAGATCAACAATCTAATAAAAGAATTAGAAACATGGAATGTGATTTCCTCTATGTTAACTCTCAACTACATAAAAAAAGAGCAGTTTTAAAATGGATTTGAACTAAAGGTTCAAAATCAGATATTTTAACAAAAAATTTAGGTACTAATTTAATAGAGAAATCTAGAATGTTAGTGAATGTTTATAGCAGTGCTTTAAGGTGGAATAATGTAGTTGAGCAGGGGGGTGTGGATGTATGACATCCTAGACATAACTAAGTACTCAGCTACAAGACTTAATATATGTATATAAAGGTGATATGGAACTTAAGTAATATACATGTTAATATAGTAAACCACCATCTCACAATCCACTGGAAAAAACATGAGTTCAAGTCACTCTTGGAAGGGAATAAGTGGGAAGAAACCTGCAAGCTTTCCAGGACTAGCTGTATTTGTAAAGAATGATGCCTTTCAGACCATAGAAAACATCTCTTCTGCACTTGGAGGCTACACTATTTACTGATGTGAGACTAGCTAAGTACAGCCATATTGACAATGGTTGATGAACCTATGCAAAATAAAAATAAAATACAGCCAGATCTAAAAACCCTGACACAAAAATGAAATTTTTTGAGAATTTATTGAAAGCCCAAAGGCTAAGCTGCATTTTTTTTTGGAAATCTTCAATTAATTTTTGACATTCTTCTTGATATCTGTTGGCTTTTACAGTAAAGTAGGTGTAAATTTGAGAATGATTTAAACTAATATTTAAGGATGAGGTAATACTAGGGCAATATATATATAATTTTATTATTTTATAGTTTAAATAACTAATGATTTTCTTCAAGGTGAACATTATAGATTATTATATGAGTTATAAAGTCTTATTTATTTATTTCAAAAATTGTTTAAATACTTTATGATTTTTTAATAATTTGATTTTAATGACTCAAATAAGGATAGAATAATAAAGTTTGTTTGATTTTATTATAATTATTATATAATAATAAAATCTTGAAAAAGATACTCCAAAAACAACACAAATAGAACCCCTTTTATACTAAATAATAAGTACAAAATGAATTTGTGGAAGTAATAGAAATTCACTGATAAACCTAATAATAAAATTAAAGTATAATAATTTAATAAATTAAATGAAAAGAAAACAAAGTTTTAAATTAATTAATTTAGAGATAATTAAACTGCAAAAAGAAAAAGAGTGTTAAATGAATATTAAGATTTATAAAAATAATTAAAATCAAACTTTTATTAAACAAAGATAAAAATCAAATTTAATAAAGAAATGATTTATAAAGTTAAATAAGCCCCTTAAAGTCTCAGAGAAAAGTCTTAAATCTCTCTTGCTCTCCCTGCCCCCCCTGTAGCCACCTTATAGCAAGGTCTGAGATCCAGTAAATACAGTGAGCTTAGATCTACAATTTTGCTGTAATTTATTTTTAAATTTTTTAACTCAATTATAGAATAAAATGAAATTTAAATTTAATAAAAAATAATTCCAGTTAATAAAGTAAACAATTACTTAAAGAAATGAAATTGTTAAAAATATGATAAGTTTAAGTAATTTTTTTGAAATGAAATAAATTAGTAACATAATGAATTATATTACTCAATGAAATTAAAATATTAGTTTTATAATATTTTAAGATTTTCAATAAGCAAATAAATAATTATTGAGTTGCAATATTTATCAGTACAGTTTACATATCTTAAATAATTTTCTGGCTGATAATTTATCTTTCAACTCAGATGGTGAAGAGCGGCCAAACAAAAGAGAAATCAAACTGATTGCCACAAAATGAATTGAAGATTTCAAAAAAATTCTTACACCTCAACTTTTGGGCTATCAAAAAAATTCTCAAACAGTTTCATTTTTGTCAATGATTTTGGATGTGGCTGTAAAACAAAATAAAAAAAAATTTAGACAGAATGATTGAAATTTGACAATGAAGTGACAAATTTTTGGTGAGTGCAAGCCAAATTTCCTGTCCAATGTCAATTGATCTGTTCAAAAGAGTTGGGATATTTTGCAAAACAGCAACAACTGTTTCCAATAGGGCTGTACAGTACCCTACCAGGACTCTGTGAATATTTACAGACAGGTGAAGTACCTACCTGAACATAGGCCAGATATCACAGAATGACTTCTCAAAAGAAAAAGTCAAAAAAAAAATTGAAAAAGATAATCAATTTATTGTGTTGATTCCCACTAAGTGCCATGGTTGGAAAATTTCCAAATCATGCAAAGGGAATAATCAAGTTTCATTCAAAGTTACTTGTGAAAAGAAAGGATGACTCAAAAAATAATTTAGAGTAGAAATATAAGTGAGGATATGCATATATGAGGTAGGATAAGGCTTTTAAAGTGTGGGTAAAGTGAAAAAAGTTTAGTTGTATGCACTGTAGACTTTGGAAGTGTTTCTATGAAAGAAAAAGGTTTGGGGTTGATACATGAAAATTTTATAAAGGTAGTGAGTGAAAAAAAACATTCTTGAAGAGGAAAAAGGATGAGGATCAGTGAATGGTTATCATGAGAAGATGAACACAATGGTGAAATGGAAGGAAATTTCAGTGTGAAATATGCAAAATGCATAAAAATTCTCTTCACAAACTTTTGGTAGGGCACTTTACAGTGGGTGGAAATAAGTGATGGTTAGTCTTTAATCTTTAATTGCTCACTCAATTATCTTCTTTAAAGTTTCTTTTTGTTTTCTGACTCATTGTTCCTTTGTTTTTTTTTTGTAAGATTGTGGAAAACAGGTTTGGTTTTTATTTCATTTTTAATAATTTTTTTCAAGAAAAAAACATTTTCAAGGTTAAAAACCAGTAGGCTGTTGCTATCATCACTTAAAACACTCAATACACTGGCCATAACAAGATAGATTGCAAAAAAAATGTGAAAAAAAAAATTTTTAAAGAAAAAATTGACTTTGGGTGGAGGGTCACAAGCGGGTGGATCCACCACCAGCTTCAAAAACTGCTTGCATTATTGCAGGTATTGAAGAAGCCAAGTTAGCTAATAAACGTTGAGGAAGATTGTCCTAATCTTTCTGTTCTTCTTCTTGAATTTCAGAATATGTTTTTGGTTTATAATGTTTTGATATGTTTTTTTCATTTCCTGCAATAATTTCTCAATAGGGTTGACATTTGGAGACTGGGGGAGCCAATCTTAAATTTTGCACAAAGTGACTGATTTTTGGTACTCTTGAGAGAATTTTGTCTTGTAAATTGGCCCATTATCTTCCATCAAGGTGAGTATTTTTTGCAGTTCAACTTTTTTAAGCTAGTGAAGGAGTTTAGAATCATCAACATTTGTGATTAAATCCTTTGCAGTTCATTGTTTCCAAGAGAGAAAGATGAGTGGTGCTTTGGTTTTGTCAAAAAACACACCCCTAAAAATGAGTGACATTTTTCCACTGCAAAAAGTGGGTTTCAGACATTATTTTTGAAATTTTTTATTTTTTTTCACCAGACACAACTTTGACCTGAAATCTTTGCCACCTCAAAGGAAGATTCATCTGACCAGATAGTTCTTTCCCAATCTTTAACAGTCTAGTTGAGATGAGCTTTTGCAAAAGTGAGTCATTTCTGTTTGTGCACTTTTCTGACATATGGTTTTTTTGCAGCAATTCAATTGGAAAATCCAATCTACTTTACAAAGTTTTACCTTATTTTACAAAAAAAATACTTATTTATTAAATTGGTGTTGAAAGGGTAAATAAACAGGTATAAATTTATCTTTCTAGTTTGTAATAACATTTTTTACCATAATTTGGAAAAATTTGTGAGTTGAGGTTGGATGAAATGTCTTTTATTCAAGTGATGGAGGATAAATTTTTTTTAAGATTTATTTAGAGATATGATTAAAAGAAGATCAAAATAACATTTTTAGTCAGCACATTAAATTGGGGGGTATTGGTAGCAATATCATTTATTTAAAAATTTTGGGAAGCTGTTGAGAAACTAGATTTTCATTAGTAGAAACTGTATTTTTCCAGAGATTGGACCCAGGTTGGTGCTTACTTGATCCCAAGTTGATCAGAGCTTAAGTATCTCTTGATCAATAATTGAACTCAGTTTGGGAAAACGCATATGCAATATTAGATGTGTAATATTCAAAATTTTTGCTTGTATAATGAATATTAAACATTCATGCATGATACATACTCAATATACATGCATAATAAATATTCAATATAAATACATAATGCATATCCAATTAGTCTGTACAATGGGAACTCAAGATAGACAAAAAATGCAAATTTGATATGGATATATCATGGAATTATCTTGTGCACATTCTTCAATTACAAGACTTCAGTATATGTCAAAAATTAATACTATAATGGTAAGAGAATGGTCATCATATCTTTATTATAAAAAGAAATGCATTATCCACTACACTCATGGAAAATAGAAGATTTTAATTCAGTTAAAAAATACATTAATAGAGGAAAGACCAAAGGCTTATAGTGAGATCATCACCACACAAATTTAGGGTAAACTTTTTAGGAAGTTCCCTTATTAAGTAAAAATATCAACATTTTTATTTAAAATCTTTAAATATATTGATCACAGAGAATTTATGTGTGACATTCTTTCAGGTATCTACACTTCCTAGTTGTTCAACTACCCATTTATTGATCAGGCAAAGCTCATTTTAAGCCTGTTTATGCAGGAAGGAACATTGGCCCCTTTTTTCTGACTATGCTCCAGCCATTTTATAAATAATTCTTATCTAAGCTTTAATAAATTTAAACAAGCTCAATTTTTCCCTTTTATATTATAAAATAAAGTTTCATACTTTTAATTAGCAATTTTTTCCCCCTTGGAAACAAATGGAATGATAAATCAACACTCAAATTATTATTAAAATGAAGAAGATTTAATCACATGTAAGTCCTCTCCTCTAGTAACAAGGATGAAGCTGAAGTCTTTGATTATAATTTGCTAACCTAAACAGTGTAAAGAAGACTTTTCACTAATCTGAATCTCAAGAGTACACAAGAACTGCTAACCCACAATAAGTACAGAAAGTAAGATAAAAATAATGAAAGTAAATATTGGTATAGCACAACTTGAATCACACATAAGTCTTCACCTCTATTTGAAAGGATGAAGCTGAAGTTGCTTATTATAATGTGCTAGCCTAAAGAATAAGTAATATTAGATGTATAGCTATCTACAACTAATCAGAGTACACACATATATGATAAAGTGAGGATGTGAAGAGAAATAAAAAAAAGTGGTAAGCAGAAGAAGAAAAAGTATGGAAGAAAAGAATTCTATTGACCTATATATACTGTGACCATGACCTCTCATTCTAAAAAATACAGAATTTTTATCTTCTACATATGCTTGACATTAGTCCACTTTGGGAAAAGTAATGCAGTATTCTTTAGAGAATACATGAAGTAAAAAGAAATAATATTGAAATATACATATATCTAACTATGATAAAGTAATTAATATTTCTAGAATTAAATATTCAAAGAAGCCTAGGTATTTCTTTTAATGGTTACATATTTTAATGAGGTCACCAGCCTAGGTTAATGTGAAAATACATGAAAGTGATTGAAAAATGTGTCTTTCCAGTCTTACACTATTCAACAGGAGAATTGGATTCCATATGCATTATAGAATCAAGGCATAGTGAACATAAGATGCATCACAAGTTTTAGTTATGTTTTTATAGTGAATAATTGATGAATATGAATTATGCATACTTAATTATGAATGAATTATAAACTTGTATTTGATGTATGTTCAAGTGAGGTTCAATCTGGGACTAACCTATGACTAAATCTACTATCATCTTGTTCTATGGATTTTTATAGAGTGTGACTAACTCAGGTATACAAAATGACACATTGAAGCTCAAATAAATGTTATTTCTAGAATTACCCTCTGAATTTCCTATTGTGAGTTTGAGTTTCAGTGAATAATTTGAAGGAAAAAATAAACTCCATGCTTTTAGAAAGGTTATGATTATGATGATAATCTCTTGTTTTAACAAAAATAATTCCTTTCATCATTAAATAAAAAGTGAAGAAGTTAAATAATGTTGTGTTACCTTTCACGTGGATCATTTTTTTCTACTTTTATCTCTTGAGTTCTTCAAGTGGCTCATCTTATCACCAGAAAACATCTGGCACCTTCCAACAAGTGCTAATCCCTCAATCCATTTTTGATGCAAGAGTAACTTAGATTTAATTTCATTAAATCTGGAATGCTAAGTTCTCAATGTTCAAGTGCTGCTTTTCATCATTTTAAATGGTAACATAATTATAAAATTAAAATTTTGGTAGGATTGGTAAAATTAATAAATTTTTTACCATTGGATTTATTTGGGACTCTCTAAGCTATTATTGCTGAAGAAATGAGCTGTTTACTGGATTTTATATGATCAAGATTATTCTTTTCTGAAAAAATCATATTTTTAAATGCTACAAAAAATATTTATAAATCAAGATATGGATTTATCTAAATGTCTCACAATTTTCCTGATATTTTTAGAATTTTTTATAAAACATTTGACTCAATTTTTAGATTTCTTAATTTTCTAATTTTTTTAACTTTGATAATTTTTCATTTTAAGGGGAAATTTACACAAGCTAAAGAATATAGTTTCAATGAAAGAGAAACTTTTCAGCTATTTTTCATGAGTGCTCTAAAATTGTAAGGGTAATTTTTGAGCTGTTATTGTGTAGTATTGTTTTCTGGGTTGACTCCAGGTTTCCTTCATGCTTACTCTAGTGTCACATGACTTATGTAAAAAATATTGGCCATATTATTGGTTATGCATACCAGAGAATTGTAATATTGTATAATAGGGGGTATCAATGTTAAGGGATCTGCAATTAGGGATCAGGAATTTTTTTTTCCAAGATCAGAAATTAATAATTGTGGAAGATTCTTATTCACTAGCCCCAGGGCTAGTGGATAAGGATTGCACAATAATGCATTATGCCACATCTTATACCCTAATTTCCATTCCTAATTCCTGATTCCAAGCTCATCACATCCATGATTTATTTGTCAGAAAGTCACATGACATATAATTACAGATGCCATCCTTATGTCTCTCTTCACTCTATGCAAGATGTTGTTATGGCAGAAAGTTATCCAAGATGTGGTTATGAAAAATTGAGTAGAAAAATGTTGGATAGAAGTGAAAATTGACATGTAAAGTTTCTAATCACCCAATTCTTTGAAAAAACAATTGCAGAAGATAATTTGGGTGTAATGGTCTTTATCTGTAATTAATTAAATTGTAGATCCCTCAACACTGATACCCCCTAATATATGCATGTGGAGTACCATTAGAAAATTTGGAACTTACAGAACTCAGTAAAGGGGATTCTTAACTTATCAAAAACTATATTTAAAGTTTAAAAATCAATTATTATGACTCAAGTTTATTAGATTGTAGTGTACTCTTGTAAAGCTCTCATCCTTCAAAAATAAAAACAACACTTACTTTATAAAATACACAGAGAATTAAAGTTTTCTTCAAGACTTTTCATAAGAATTCACTTCTGTTTTGGGTGTAGGCTATCCACTACACCAAGAATTTTTTGTCTCCTATGCACATGTAGAGGCTTGTACTAAGTATTAAAATTTTATGGTCCAATTTATTGTGTTTTTCAGTCTCTGTGAAAAGTATGATAACTTTTTTCAGGTATTTTTCTATCTCAAGTACAGGTGTAAAAATTTGTGCAGGAAGTTTCTCAGTTTTTCATCTCCTTCAGATTCCATTTGCAGAAAGGCAAATAAAAAAGAGTCTTTCTGAAGAAGTCTTTTCAGAAGATTTAAATATTAGCTAAAACTAAATCAAATAAAATAAAGATATTGGCAACTACTATCAGGTTATTACATTTATTTTCTAAGGAATCTGACACCTTTTTTTTCTCTATTCCAGAGCTTTTATTGCCCACTTTGTGAAAATAAAACATATGATAAGACACAATAATATTAGGGGGTGTCAGTTCTGGCAAATCTTCACTTAACTTAAGTGTGGATTTCAACCCAAATCAGCACTTAAATTTTGCAAATAAGTCACTTATTTCACAAATGGGTGTCAGTTCTGACCTCAAATCAGCACTTTTTTCATAATTTTTTTTCCACAACCACATGTTAGCCATATCATCCCTTCCTTGCCCATACCATTCCTGTCACATGTGACACACTGATCTCCATCCCCTCCTCCATCCTCACTGAGATTTAAAACATTTTCTTGTTACATTTTAACTAAGCATGTTTTTTCACTTTTTTTCCAACCTCTTTCTTAATCTCTTTTCTTGTAACATACCAGTTTCATAATGCCTCCCCAAAAATACAACACTCAAAAGGAATCTCAAAAAAATTATTCATCACAAATGTCTCCTCATAATGCTAGCCCCTCACCTGAGAAACTAAAGTCTGGACAGCTAAAAAAGGAAGATTATCTTCTCATCATCAACTTCCTAAAAATAAAGTCAAATTATGATGCATGTTTTGTATGTGAGAATACCACCTGCATTAGAAATTAACCTTCATCAAAGTTAAATGGCTTTGTATTGATGGAAAATGAAGTAAAGAAAAAAACAAAAGGGAGAATCGACATCACTCCTAATCAAATGAAGGAGATGTTCAAAAGTTATCAATCAAAATATAAAGAGGCTCATTTTTCTTCCACCTCCACTGGCTTTGGTTTAAATGATGAGGATTTAGAGATTGGAATTACTACTATTTCTGAAAATCTCAATGTCATTTCTCCTTACTATGAGGAAATGGATATTATTTTTGGTTCCCGAGTTGATGTCAACCCTTTGTTTCTACACGATACTACTAAGGATATACCCTGTGGATCCAAACCTTCCTATAATCCTCCTGACATACCTTTACTTGAAAGAGATAAATCCCCTGAAGCCTCTCACCATAGTTCAGCCAAAGATGATCCTGACTATCAAGCAGAACCATTATTTCAGAGCATATATGAGTCCTCAGAGCCACAATTATTTGATGTATGTTTACTTTTTCTTTTTTCTTAAATTCTTCTCTAAATTTCTCTTTCTTTCTTTCTTTTCTAGTCTTCTCCTACTCCTACTCAAACTCAAACTCCAAAAAAGATTATCAATCCAAAAATTGAGATTCACGCTTTGGAAGCTGCTTTAGATGAGCTTTCTGAACCCTCTAGCTCAAATTACAAACTAAAGCATCAAGCCTCAACATCAATTAGCTTGAGATATATTTTAAAACGTGGTAATACTTCATCCAGATCTTTGGCTTCCTGCAATGATTATTTCAAGAGAAAAGACATAAGTAAGAATAAGTCACTATATATCTTATTCAATAACTTATTTTTTCATTTCTCTTTTCATAGAAAAATCCTGTATTGCAAAAAATGCCCTTGACTTTGAGAAGATGAAGTTTGATCATATGCTAATGAAAGACCAAAGGGCCTTAGATTTGGATGAAATTTTTTTTTGCTTCAATCTAATTTCGAAAATGCCAGATTTGAAGCAGAGAAGATGGAAAGAGTTCATATTTTCTCAGAGAAATAAAAAGACCATGAATTTCAAAGAGAAATGACAAGTCGTGAATTGGAAAAGCAAGAAAATTAAAAAAAAAGAATTTATTACATAATGTAAAAAAATGGCCAAAATTATGAGGAAATTAAAAAATTACTTGACTTTTTTAATTGATTAATTGTTATTTCAGGTAATGTAGCTTTTTTTCACATTTATAGTCTTTTACAAAATTTTTTTTGTACATTTTTTGATTATTTTTATGCCTTAATTGTGATTGAGTCACGTGCTGAAAAGATGCAGTGTCTTTTCCATCATGTCACTTTATTTTAATTTCTGTAGTTCAAGTTGTCAGCTAGACCTAATTAATTTATTTCAAATTTATTGGTGCAATGCAAAACTTTCAAGTCAGCAGAAAAAATGCTGCGCCTTTTCAGCATGTGACCTTTTGTTTCTTAACACTACATTCTTTTTTTCTCCTTTTTGATTGACCATACAAGATGCTAACTCAAGTTTTATCTGACTATTCTTGATTTTCGAACAAGATTTTGGTGAAATTATTGAAAATGATGCAGTGTGATTTTAGTATTACATTTATTTTACATAGTTTCACCACAATTTTACTTTCCTGTAGTCCATCTGACATTTTGAACCAGAGAAATGGAAATAAAGTCATGCAACAGAAAAGACACTGCATCTTCTCAGTACATGACTTCAATCAAATTTCAAGCATAAAAATAATTAAAAAAAAGCAAGAAAAAGAAAAAGATTTTAATTTTAAAAAAATACCAAAAAAACTACATTATTGACCACTGCGGCTCTTGAAGAATCTTGAGGGCGGTATCTGGCCCATAACTAGCAACTTTTCTCCCTCTACTGGAGTCATACCACTACCAGGCCTAGATATAGATAAAAACTAAGGAATAAAAATCAAGTCATGTCAAGAGAGAGTACACAGCATCATTTTTTTCTGTGAGACATAAAGTTTTCAAGCAAGAATTTTTTTCCCAAGTCGCTTGCAAAGGCAAGCAACTTGTGCCAAGTAGTGGCCCCAGAAGAAGCAAGTCTGCTGTAGAAACCATGTAATTTTTTTGCACCAGCAGACTTGTCTCTGCTGGGCAATGCTTAAATGGGGCTAAAAATATTTTTTTTCCAAAAAAAAAAAGTTGCCCCAGAAGAAGCAAGTCTGCTGGGGCCAAAAAAAATAAAAAAAAACCAAAACCCCAGCAGAAGTGAGTCTTCTGGGACAAAAAAAGCAAAAAAAAGACTAATAAAAAACTGCTGGGGCAACAAAAAAATTTTAATAATGGGGCTTTAACAAAATATGAAGGCATAAAAGGTGGGCCTTTTTCCAGGCACTCTGAAGAATCTTTCCTAAAACCCTACTAGGACCCAATTGTTTCAAATTCCTTTTCAAACTTTTCTTAAGATACTCTGCATGTTGGTTTAATTAGTTGTAGACCTTATGCCATCATAAAAAGTTGCTGAAATTTTTTTTGTTTTTTTCTTTTCTTTTATTTCATTTTTCTTTTTCTTTTATTTAATTTTTTTTATTTCAGAATTATATTAAACCTAACCAGGACAAATTTGTATTGAGTTTAAATACAAAATTTTGTTGAGATACTGAGCATGTTGGTTTAATTAGTTGTAGACCTTATGCCATCATAAAAATTTGCTGATTTTTTTTTTGGATTTTTCTTTTCTTTTCTATATAATTGAACATTTTTTAAATTTCAGAACTAGATTATCTAAATGGGTGGACAAAGGCACAATGGTCAACCAAAAAAAGCTTCTCAAATTCAAATGGCTGGTGAAAGTTCGAAGTATGATGTTGGTTCTGACTTTGAAAAGGTTTAGTATAAGGAGTATCCACTTCTGGAGGGATTTGAAACAAATGAGCCAATACCCTAATCATTTCCTGGATCACACAACACAGGCACCTACCAAATTACACATGTCTCAGAAAGGCTTTCAGCTATTCAACCTTAAAATTAAAATATTCATCCTATTATAGTGAAGTCATTAGAACTAAAGGAATTGGCTGAACTTGGTAAACTGGAGGATGCTAAGAAATGCTGCAGGTACATGAAACTATTAAGACACCGGATCAAGACCAATGGTGCTCATCTGGAAGCAGGGGGAGAGGGAAATATGTTTTCTGCTGGAGAATGGTTAGGGAGTCAACATGTATTTGATATAAGTAAGTTACAAATTTTAAATTTCCAAATTTAAAAAGCTGAATCATGCTTCAGGTATCTACCAAAATTTGAAAATAGATGATGGGGAAGTGAGGGAGGCACTTGAATTTATATTTTCATTTTATTCTTATCTATTTAAATTATTAGCAAAGAAGTAATATGAGGAATCTTTGAAGCTTGAAGCTGAAATAGACCTTCCTTTCTGTGATGGGGTAGAGGCTTTTGGGGGAAATCTAACATGGACTTCAGATGGGTTTTTGAATTCTCCCTATAAGGATTTGGACAAAAGTGAACTTAGTTTAGGTGTCTTGTTTCCAAAAAATTTAGATGGACTTTTTGATGAATGCTCATGGGACAGAAATAGGACAAGGCAGAATGGAGGTCATTTTGTATTTCATGAATTGAAATACATGGTTTAGTTTGAAAAGTGTGATGGAATATGGGTTGTAATATGGCCAGCTAATATGCTATACCATAAAACAACACCTGTCAAAGAGTTTGGAAATCTTTAAGGCTTGGGTCATCCATCCAGATAAGTAAAAAATTAGCAAACTCTGTTAAAACTTTAAAAATGTTAATTCCAAATATAGATATGTTGGACTATATTTCTATGAAATAAAAAGAAAAGTTGGATTTTTTGCATGATAACTTTCTTTCATCAATTTTAGATGATAATACTAAAAACATGGAACAAGTGTATCATTATTACCAAAAAGCATGTAAATCATTAGAAAAGTAGATTTAGTAAATGATTTTTAGAAATTTTAATGTGATTACAAAGTCTAAAGAGAAGAAAAAAGTTTAAGAATAAATCATAGCTAATACTCCCAATGTGCTAGTGTGATTGGAAGAATTTTCACCCTTATGCTAGTGGTTTGAGAAGTTGTAGTTTTGGATATAGTTGGAGGTGTTTCAACTTTTTCATCTTCATACAACTCTAACCATTGATCTTTGAGGAAAGAAAGTAGGTTATGAAATATGGTACAACACAGAATCCAGTTGATGACAGCCTTCATTTTGGAACTATTTCTAAGAGGACTTCTTAATTCCCTTAAACTGGGAAAACAACCTTTCCAGATTCCAATAGAATGTTCAAATTAAATCTTGAATTTGCCAAATGATTGTTGAACTTGGCATTTTGAAAGTCTTCTGAAGCTGCTCCACAAAACGCAGGAAGTACATGTTTTCCATTCACATAAGCTGAAGCAGCCAAAATATACTGATCTTCATCAAAAAAAAAATTTCAGGCTCTTTTGAGATTTGCATTCTTTGAAAGACATAGGAATAATGACATGATCCAGGATATCCAGAAAAGAAAGATATAAATTTTTTGTTGACATCACAAATAAGCTGAACAGATATTGAATATCTATAGAGAAGATATAGTTGCTTGTGTTAGTATGAAAAAGAATGTAAAGTATTAAAAATAAGCTACCTCTTTTTATGGTCAAAGTAATTGTTTCCACCATGAGCAGGTTTCTGACTCAAAGTAATAGTAGTACCATCAACAAAACCAATACATCCTAGGAAGCCCTCTGCTTGCATAACCTGAGATGATTCAAGTCACTCTTCTTTTGTTGGCCAGGAGAGAAGTTGAGATTCAAAAAATTTGATAGCAGTGATGCAATGTTTTTTATAAGTGTTAACAGAACCATAGCCTAAATCAAAGACATTTTCCAAACGTTTAAAGGCAGCTCCATTACCATTGCAACCAGAACAACATAGTGTGATGGCCAATTGAATTGATGGATCATGTTGTGGCTTTTGAGAATTATTGTGAAAGACAGGGTGATCCTCAATAAGATGAAGAAATTTAAGGAAATAATCCCAAGAAGTCCTGAAAAGCTGTCTAAAACTGGGGATGGATAAGTTTAGAAGTATTTGGATAGTGTACTTGGGGGTATGAAGTACTTGAGGCTTTCTGGGAAGAAGGTAACATTTTGTGGTCATTTTAGATAAAAAAATAAAATATTCTTCAAGGTCAGAATCAGATTTGCAATCAGAGTCCAAGAGCAGACCAAGAGCTATGATATTCATTGCTTGATGTAGCTTATCACAATTTGAGAGTGAGGTAGGCATGACTCTTATATGGTAGAAAAATGAAGATGATGCACAATGTTAACAGATATGAAGTGTTATGCTGCAGAGTGCTGTGTGTGAATGAGAAGTGTTATGCTGCAGAGTGCTGTGTATAAATGAGATGATGCTGAAAAATCAGTGAGATTTTCAGAATGGTGAAACCAGCACTTTTTTGTTAAGAAAGTGCAGGTTTGAGTGAAATAAGTGACTTATTTCACTTTTGAAATCCACAAGTGTTGGGGCTAGTGTGTTTCATAAATCAGTACTTAGATAAGTGTGGATTATTTTTTTAAGTGCAGATTTTTCAGAGCTGACACCCCCTATTAAATAAATATCAAGTTTTTAAAAGATAAAGAAGAATTTTTTCTACTTTTCATCAATTTTCTTCATTATTATTGTAGTGGGTCCGTAACTAAGTTAAGAAGTAAAGTATTTTATAGGCTGATAGAGTTCAAATTTGAAAGATTCTAACCATTCAATAAATTTTACACCAGATAAAAAAAGGATTTAACTTGGATTAAAATTTATGTATTTATGCAGATACAGTTAAAAAAAATGACTTATTTTCAATATATATATATATTAGGGGATATCAACATTAGTGGATCCACAATTAGATTAATTGCAGATAAAAGATTCTTATACCCCAATTATATTCCAAAATAAATTTTGAAAATCATTGGGTTATTAGACATTTTACATGTCAATTTTCACCTCTTATCTGACATTTTTATCCTAGTTTTTTCATAACCACATCTTGGACAACTTCTGGATATCCCAGCCTCCCTACCTTGCTGTGACATCCCATACTTTCTATTTCTTCCATCCATTAAAATTCCTCCCCATTTCATATGCTCATTTCTGCTCCTTTTAATCATAAAATATCCCAACATGTCTTGGATATACAAATCTTCTCATAGGAAGCCTTCCCCCACATTTTCTTCAAATCCAACTACTCCCACTTTTCTCCACTCAGCTAAGAAATCAAATACAATTCAAGTAAAAAAATATGATCACCTCATACTTATTAACTGGCTAAAAACTAAAACTAATTATGATTCTTGTTTTGGTACTGAGAATTAAACTAAAGTAGGACAGCCCCCTGCATCAAAAGTCAATGGCTATCTTCTAATGGCCAACAAAGTAAGAAATAAGACATAGGGAAGGACTTATCTTTTTCCAAAAAAGATTTCTGAATGTTTTAAGAACTATTGAGCAGAATACAAGAATGCTAAGACTCTTTCTTCTTCCACTGGTTTTTTTATTACTGAAATTGATATCAGTAAGGGTATCAAATCTATAGATGATAAACTTGATTCTTTATGTCCTTACTATAAAGAGATGTATTTTATATTTGGAGAGCAAGCCAATTTTAATCCTGAAAAAATGTGGGATGGAGAAGCTGCTATCTCCAAACATGATTTTAAGAGAAATCTTTATGAATCCTCTTCCTCCACTCAAGCCTCCCCTCATTTCAATTCAACCAATCAAGATATCTTTTCTATAGATCCTTATGGTGATATAAACCAACCCAATATAACTCAAGTGAGTTTTTTTCTTGTATTTAGTTAATTTTTTTTTACTTCTATTTTTCTTATTTCTAAAAAGTCCAATGAACAAACTCTGGAGCTAAAATCAAAAAACTCTGAAGCTAGAAGTAATGATGATGATGCCAACAATATACTGAATTCCTTCAACAAAATGCAAAATAACTTCAACTGCTCTGAATTTCCTCATTAAAAGATAAACAAAAGAGATAGTTCTTCTCAAACCCCTATTTCTTCTATTGAAATTTTTTTGAGAAATGTGATGCTAGTTGTTGATAGGATACCTCTTAATTTTTTAGTCTACTTTTGTTTCATTTTTGGTTAATAATTCTTAATACTATATGTAGATTTGAATTTGTATGAAAGACTCTTAACTTTCAAAAGCAACAATATGACCACTCTGTGGGAAGGGATGATAGGGAACAAGACTTGAAGGAGAGGAAATTTGAGCTTTTTTTATGCAGGGATGATAGAGAAAAAGACTTGGAGGAGAAGAAATTTGAGCTAACTCTAAGTATTGAAAAATCAAAGAAAGAGGAGAAATATTTTGAGTACAATTTCCTATTGGATCAGATGAAACTCAAGGATCAACTTAAAGGTGATTCTAAAAATAAAGTTTTTCATGATAGAATGTTTTAAAGCTAATAAATATATTGAATAAATTGAACACTTAAATTTTTTTTTGATTGATTACTAGTTTTTTTTTTTTCTTTCCCATTTCTTTTGTTTATAGTTTTTTGGACATTAAATTATTTCATAAATTGCTGTATTTCTTTACCCTATCCATCATCAGTTGTATAAATTGTAAAAAAAAGGAGGCCTTAAAGGGATCACCTTTTTGAGCTGGAATTGATACCACCTTTCTATTTTTAGTGTTTTCACCCTATTAAGCTAGCAGTATCTCTTGCTTGTGACTCACCTCCACTGATGATAGTGTTATATTAACATTCCTTTTTACTGTTGTAAAGGCATTTCAAGTTTCAATTGGTTTGCTACACCCATACTAGTAGGCACAAAGGTCATGATAGCTTCACTCTCATTACTCTTGAGATTAACATGGCTCATTGAAATGGAATGATTCTTGATAGACTTGGAAGATTCACACCTGGATAAAAATGCAGCTTCAGTGCTAGAGGAATATATTGGGGATTGGAAGGGATGTGGGAATAAGCTATGAAGAGCTATTTTTTGACAATTGGGAGATGAAGAAGAGTTTTATTGATAGGAAATACCATATTATAGAGCACTAGGTTTCTGATTATTTTCCGTACTTATTATTGTAGTTACTTTAGTGTAAATTTTTTTTGATATATTTGGGTGAACCACAAAAGAGTCAGAAATTCTTCACCTGAAATATTTTCCTGCCTCTTTCCACAATTTACACTTTCTAGCTTGGGACACTTTGGAATGCATAGATGAAAATCTTCTCTCAGTATGTCCTAGTAGACAACCTTTATTACAATCACTTTTCTCGCCCTGGTTCCATGGCACTTGTCTTTCTTCTTCAAACTTCATGAAATTCTATATCATCTATTTAAAAACTATCTATTGAGTGAAGTTGTGCAAATATTTTCTCTCACAATCCCCACCACTTAATTCTTTTCCAAGACTGGTGATTTCACCAAACCACCACATTATTTGCATATAATCTTAAATTTCTACTTTCTCACTCTTGTTTCATTTTTGTTTGAAAAATAGCACATAAATATGTACAGCACAATTTCAGTATTCAATCATATGGTTTGCATTTACTCTTTGCACCCGATATTAATTGAGGAGATTAAACTTACTTCTTACAAATTTTATTGATATTAAAAAAAAGAAGAAATAAAATAAATGTGCTCACCTTAAACAACCAAAGTTTCTGCTGATTAGAAGAGACTTCAGTTCACTCCCAGCCAGGATCTTTCTAGCTGGGAGGGACATAAAATTTAAAAAAAATTGTGTTCACCTTAAATTACTAAATTCACTGCTGATCAGAAGAAACTTTGGCTCACTCCCAGTCAGGTTCTTTCTGGCCGGGAGGGACATAAAAATTATAAAAAAAATGTTTCCACCTTGAAACAACTGAAGTAGCTGCTGATTAACAGTGACTTTGGTTCTCTCCCAGCCAGGATCTTTCTGGCTGGGAGGGACAAAAAAAAATTGTGGGCAAATAAAAAATAATAATAATAAAAGTAAAAAAAAAATGTGAGGATATAAAAAAAGTTATTTTCCATGCTAATTGAGGAATTTAAAAATCTGGTTGGTGTGAAATAATAAGCAGTATCTTCTGAAGTAAAAGCTTTTCATATGTTTTATTTTTCAAAATTAAGCAGTTTTTTGTGAGAGAATAAGCAGTATTTTCTGAACTTAAAGCTTTTCATATATTTTTTTTTTCAGTTTTTTTTGAATTAATAATTTAAGATCTTATACTATTTAAATTCACAAATAAATTTTACTAACTTCAAATGTGTATGGGGTTTTAAGTGGGGTTTATTAGCTTATAGCCCCCCCATCAAAGAAAATAATTGTTGTTAGATGAAAATTAAGTAAATTTTAGTTTTCCTTAATTTAAAACATATTTAATATGACAAGAAGAGATAATGGGTGTCCAAATAAGTTCTCGTATTTCAAAAGGGACGGGGAGGCCTGGAGAAATGAGGTGGGAACTGATTTTAAACAGGCTTGGTTAAAAACCGATCCCTTTCAGGAGGGTGTTACATCTCATGGGCCTATCCCTGAATTCTCTTATTAATACAACACTGGGACCTATTTCATTGCTCATGTCTCAGAAAAAAATTCAGTAATTCAACCTTTTAATCATAAAATCCATCTTGTGATTTTGAAGTCCTTTCAACTTGAAAAATTGAAGAGTTTTGGAATGTTGGAAGATGCCAGGAAATGTTGTAAAGACCTGAAAGTATTGAGGCACAAGGTAAAGACAAATTCTGCTCATAAAAATGGAGGTGATGACAGGGATATGTATTCTGCTGGAGAAAGAGCTGCTACTCAACATATATTTGACATCAGTAAGTAAATGAAATATTTTTTTACTTAATTATACTTATTTATTTAATCTCCAGGTCTTTATATAAACTTAAAACTAGATGATTATCAATCAAGGGAAGCTTTATAATTTTATTTTTCTTTTTACACCTTTCTATTTAAGCTTCTTGCCTCAAAGTACTATCATAACTCTCTGAAACTGGAAACTGAACTCAATCTTCCTTGCTATGATGATTTTAATTTTATTGGAGGTAGCTTAACTTGAACTTCTGGAGGCTTTTCTAATGTCCTGCACAAGGATTTGGATGTCAGTGATCTTAGCCTGGGTATTTGATGGCCAAAAACCTTAGATGGATTTTTGGATGAAGATTCATTGAAGGAAGGCACAGCTAGACAACATGGAAGCCATTTTATCTTTCCAGAGCTCAAGTATATGGTGGAGTTTGAGAAGTGTGATGGTTTATGTGTTTTTACTTGGCTTGCTAACAATCTTTATCATCAAACCACACCTGTAAAAGATTTCGGTAACTTTTCAAGGCTAGGTTCTTCAATTCAAGTTAGTAAAAGACTATCAAAATCTATTAAAACATTAAACATGATTATACCAGATGTTTTAATGCCTGATTATATAAAAATTAATGAAGAAAAAAAGTTAGAATACTTAAATGTTAAATTTCTTCAAAAAATATTGGATAATACAGTTTTTTTAGAAATTGATCATTATTATTATTATTATCAAAAGGCATGTATATCATTGGAAAAATATATTTAACTTCATAAGACTGGGAAACTTTAATATATATCAATTGAGGGATGCAAGAGGAGAGGAGGAAAAGGATATGAGTGATGAAAGAAAAAAATAATGAGTAAAAAATTGTGATTGCAGAAAATAAGTTATTTCATGTTGAGTTGATGAAAGAAAAAAAATAGATTTGAAAAAAAGAGACTTTAAAAAAATATTCAAAATCAAAGTCAATATGCAAAAAAAAGAACCATTCCAAGTGGATAAAACATGCAACTAGGTCTTTTGGAGAGTATTTAAAAAATTAAAAGGGTTGTGTTGAGAGATGTTGGATATTTATTGGCATAATGATGAAGCATATCCCAGTGGAAAGTAATTTTTGTGAATCAAGGAAGGGAATTCTGGTGCAGGTTCAGAACTGTCTTCCTCATGAAGATCATACCACTCATCCTTCAGCTCAGTTGGGATATTATGGAGTATTATTCAATTCATTATCCAATTATTTTCTGCTTTGATGTCCAATTTTTTTGAAATTAGATTCTAAGCTCCTGGAGAATAGAAAATAATCCCTTTAAAATTCCAAAAGTGGGTATCAATTTTAGCCAATATTCAATTAAATTAGTTTTGGATAGAAATACTTATAACCCAATTATTTTTGAAAATAATTGGTTAATTAGACATTTCACATGTCAATTTTTACCTCTTATCTGAAATTTTTATCTTCAATTCTTCATAACCACATTTTGAACAACTTTCTGGATGTCCCAGTCTCCCTACCTTTCTGCACACACCCATCCATTCAGATTCCTCCCCATCTCACACTATGCAATATAGGGGGTGGACTTGCTAGCAAGTCCTAAACCTGAACTAAGATGAAACTCAGATGGAACTCAGACTGAACTCATACTGAACCCATACTGAACTCTACTTGAACACCCACCTAAAGCTGTTCTGCCGAGTGGTGTTCATCCCTGATTGTATGGTTCCTTTATCAATAGTTCAATGTGTGTTCAATCTGTGGTGAGTTTGGGTCCAAGGTTGTGGACTCGCTAGCAAGTCCACCCCCCATATTGTGTGGTGTCATCTGTTCATTTCATCTACTTTTCATCATGAAATATCTTAATGTGCCTTGCTGTCACATATATTTTCAAAGGAAGTCCTCCCCCACTTGTTGTTCAAATCCAACTACTCCCTCTTTCCCCCACTCAGCTAAGAAATCAAATACCGTTCAACTAAAAAAAGATTATCACCTCATACTTTTCAACTGGCTAAAAACTAAAACTAATTATGATTATTGTTTTAATACTTAGAATGCAACTAAAGTACGATGGCCATCTGCATCAAAAGTCAATGGCTATATTATAATGGATAACTAATTAAGAAATAATACAAAGAGAAGGATTTATCTTTTTCCAAAATAGACGTCTGAATTCTTCAAGCACTAATGAGCCAAATACAAGAAGGCTAAGACTATTTTATCTTCCACTGGTTTTGGTACTAATGAAATTGATATAACTAAGGTCATTGAATATAAAGATGAAAAATTTGATTTCTTATGTACTTCATGTAAAGAGATGGATTCTATACTTTCAGAGAAAGCTAATGTTAACCCTGGGATCATGTGAGATGGGGAAGATGCTACCTCCAAACATGATATTCAAAGAAATATTTTTGAATCCTCTCCCTTCACTCAAGCCTTGCCTCTTTTTAATTTATCAAATCAAGATATCTTTTCTATAGATCCTTATGGTGATAAAAACCAACCCAATCTAACTCCAGTGAGCTATTTTCTTGAATCCATATGATTTATTTCTTTATTTGTTTGATTGACTACTATTTTTTTTCTTTCCCATGTCAATTGTTCTTAATTTTATGCACATGCATTTGTTTTATAATTTCTTGCATATTTCATTACTCTATCCATAATCAGTTGAATAAAATATCAAGAAATGTAAAAAAATCATTTTTAATGGGTCCCAATGGCAGAATCTAATCCACTGTTTTTTACTTCTTTGTGTTTTCATATCAAATTTTTCAAATTTACAACTCAAGTCACTAAATTTGCATTTCTTAAAAGAGCTAAGTCACAAAACTACATATCTGTTTTGAAAAGTTGGCAATACTCTCCCCTGAATTTTATTGAGGTAAGGGGTGGGTATCACCAAAATTTTTCCAAGTCATCAACTTTTCATTTCAGATTTGAAAATTTTGCAATACCCTCCCCTGAATTTTATTGAAGCAAGGTGTAAAAGTCACCAAAATTTAATATAATTACATAAGTTAATAAATAAGATATGTAAAACTTACTAGTTTTAAAGTAATGAAAATTCTTCATGCCAAAATGCAGATCAACTGTAGAAACTATGAGTAAGACTTTCCACAGGTATAGGCTAGAGGAACCCTATTAAACAAATCAATGTTTTCATGATTACCTTTAATGCAACACCAGTTTGTTGGCCAATCACGTTAGTTTAGTAAATTGAAATATAAGATTTACTTATAAAAAATTTATGAGAGAAAAATAAATATTTGATGAATTTAAAAATCCCCATACTTATTTGATCTACATAAAGTTTTTTTTAATTTATTACTTACACCTTTTTTTTACCTAGTTGATTATTTCTATTAATTTTTGACTTATTTGAAAAGAGAAGCCAAAATGAGTGAAGGTTTAGACATATGAGAATGGTAAGAAAAAGAAAAAAACACACCTTG
The DNA here is from genome assembly GCA_030280995.1 of Hemileia vastatrix. NCBI lineage: Eukaryota > Fungi > Basidiomycota > Pucciniomycetes > Pucciniales > Zaghouaniaceae > Hemileia > Hemileia vastatrix. The sequence continues at coordinate 4,592,429 of JASXTE010000006.1, forward strand.
ATGAAATTTCAGAAAAATAAGTAAAGCAAAAGGTAGTTGAAGTAATCTGGAAGGCTAAATGCATGATGTAAGAATTATAATATAAATAAAAAAGAAATTGGGAAAAAAGGCTCAACTTTAAAAGTCAATAGCTCATAAAACAATGAACCAAATTCAATTACATTTGTGGTAAATAAAAGAGTGGCTTCAAGAGAATCTTCTTGTAAAAGGAAAGTTGATTTGAATAAACATAACCCTAATTCCAACTCTTATTTCTGAAATTGGACAGAAACTTGAAAAGTGATAATGAAAATGCCAACATGAGAGAGCTAAAATCTTATATAATCATCAGATAAGAGTTTCAGAGGCTTTATTCTCTAATTATGAAATATAAAAAAATGAAATAAGTAAAATTGAAATTTGGAAAAAAAGACTCAACTTTAAAAGTAAAAATCTCAGCAACCACTGAACAAAATTCAAAAACATTTTGTTAAGTTGACAATAGGTTTGAGGAGAATTTTCAGTTTAAAGGACGTGTAATTGAAAGAAAACTAACCCTAATTTTTAATATAATAACATGAAATAAAGAAAGTGGAATCGGAAAATAAGGCTCAACTTTAAAAGTCAATATCTCAGCAACCACTTAACCAAATTGGAATCTGTTTTCTTGAATTGAGAGATAGGTTTCAGGAGAATATTTATTTAAAAGGAAATTAGATTTGAATAAACATAACCCTAATTCCAAATCTGATTCTCAAAAGTTTACAAAAACTTGAAAAGTTATAATGAAAATGACGACAAGAGGAGTTGAATAAGTCCACTTTCACATGGTGGAAAAGTGGCAGCCAGATGTTAGGTTCAGTTCACATACTGAATTAAATCAGTTCAGTATGTGAAATGAACCTGATTTCTGGTTGCAAATTTTTTTCACTTGTGCTGTTATCCATATAAGAGTCCTACATATATTTAAGAATAAAATTTTCATAGAAAATAAGAGATATTATATAGGCATAGAATAAAGGAGATTAAACTAACCTTGATTGAAAGGTAGAAAAAATAGAGTGAGAAAGAGTGAAATTGTAATTTGGGGGAAATTGAATATGGAGCAAGTGAAATGTATAAAGAATGTGCAATGAATGTGTTTCAATGACATGGAACCATAACAAGTGAAATAAGTTAAAGAAGGGATGATGGCCATGCCAAGGAGGGATGAAGAGTAGGATGATTTACAGAAAAAAATAAAGAAGAGAGGGAGAGATAAAAAAGGTTAATTTTATCTTGAAAATGAAAAAACCACTTACAAAAAGAAAATTAGATACAAAAAACAAAAAAAAACAAAAAAAATCATAATTTGCAAATATAGAAATAATAATGAAAAAATGGCTTACCTGGAGAGATGAGTTGAGAAAAAAAATGACTTCAAATTATTTGAGGGATGAAAGAGGAGAGGAGGAAGTGGATATGAGTGATGAAAGAAAAGAAGAATGAATGAAAAATTATGTGATTGCAGAAAATATTCAATTTCATGTTGAGTTGATGAAGGAAAAAAAGAGACTTTAAAAAAAGACCTTAACTGAAAATTCAAATTCAAAGTTAATATGAAAAAATAACTTTTCCAAGTGATTGAGTGAAGATTGTATTTGGGATCATGAAGAAGATTTTTCCCCCTTTGGTTGATGTAACACTTTTTTTAAAGAATCAAAATATAAGCTAAAGTGGTTTCCAAATCAGAGTCAGCAATTAAAGATTAAGAAATAAAATTCATAGTTGATGCAAGTTGCAGCCTAGTAGAGAGGTGCTTCATTCTTGTTGGTTAAAGGTTTGGGTGATGAAGGAAGTGTAAATTTACCACCAAATGAGAATGGGGGTATGTAGATAGAAAAAAAATCTCAAGTTTTTTCCACCATAGTTAAGTGGGCTAGAGTGAAGAGAGACATATAGATGGAATCCACATTTATATGTCATGTGACTTACTTACAAATAAATCATAAATGTGATGAGTTTTGGATCAGGAATTAGGAATGGAAATTGGGGTATAAGAGGCAGGATTATGTATTATCATGAATCTCTTATCCACTAGCCCTTGGTCTAGTGGATAAGAATTTTTTGAAATTAAAAATGTCTAATCTGGGGAAAAGTATAAAGTGTTTATTCATATCCTCTACAGCTGTTTTTATTTTATGATAGACCTTATTTCTTAATATTTTAATAAAGTTATCAGTTTTTTAAATACTCATTTCATGTAAAATCTCTAATTGATTTAATATTTTATCAAATTCATGAATTATATTGTTTATTCAAAGGTTAATTATCCAACTTACTTCAAATTAATTATTCTCAATTTTTTTATAAGCATCACTAATTATTTTTGATATTTCTTCAGGGCCCTTAACATAAATGATTGTATATTCATTTGATAATAAATCTACATATTCATTAAAAGATAAAGAAAACCCATCATCGAAAAAAGTTACAGCATGATGCTTCAGATGAATTTCTATTATATTTCACTGTTTCCTCATCTGAATCACTCTTACCAAAACAAACTTTATCAGTATTATAACTTGTTAATTTATCTGGTTTGTTGCTTACTGAGGTTTTAGAGGAATATTTCCTTTTTTCTTTTTCTTGCCTTTGCAAGGGTGTGGATGGTTCACTGGTGGAGGAGGAGGCCTTGAAGGACCTGATTGGGGAACCTGATTGTAACTTACCTGGATTTGGTTTTGAATCTTGTCCCAATTTGTGTTAATCCATTTGCATTTCCATCTTTTTACAGAGATCATGTCTGATTGTTGTATTGAATGATCTAATGAGGTGTTTTGAACCTTCTTGTTCTGGTTGTAAAATATCTCACACTGGTTGATAATTTTTGTGACCTTCTCCTCCAAAATTTCCAGTTTTGCCTTCAATTTTTTCCATTACTGCTTCTGGTTGTTCACCACTGAGCAAAGGCTGCTTATTTTCTCTTGATCTGTCAATTTCTTTATTTTCAAGCTGGGTGGAAGGTTTTCCACTATCCTTGGTGAGTTTTTTTGCTCTGAGGGTTTGGCCTCCTGCATGCCTATGTCCTATTTTGTATTTTCTTTGGATAATATTCTGAATATCAGAAATACTAGCTCCGGAACATACAAAACCTTCATTTTTTGCATCCATTTTACAGATAGAGTGATTGAATTATTAGGAAAAAATATTACTTCTAAAAAAATTATTTTTAGTTACATAATATAATTTTTTAATTATATAAATTTACTCACAAAATAATTTAATTAACTATTTTATTTTAAGTATTTTTTAGATATCTAAACTTCTGTATTATTGCTAACTCTCTTAAAAGGCCTTATAATATTCAGTACTATAATCAATTTATTAAAAATTAATTATTATGTTCTGAAATAAATAAATTTTATTTAAATTATTTATATATATATTCAATAAAACATTATTTATATATATTAATATTATTTAATATTAATATATGTAAAAAACACAATATTATATATATATATATAAATTTAAATAAAAAATTATTCTTTCATTAATTCTAGATACTAAAACTACCCTTTAAATTTAAAGGTTGAAATAATGAAAGTGATATATAAATTACTCACTACCATAGTAGACCTTAACAGGTACAATTACTTGGTAGTATATTAGTCAATAGGTATGATCCATGTTTCAAGCCTCTCCCACAACCAATTTTGTTTTTGCCTCATCAACCATTAACTAGTAAGTTAAGTGAATTTGATGTTTGTTGTTTTTTTACTAACTTTATTTTTAAAGTTTTCTTTTCTACTTCTTTATCATATTTATCCTCTTCCACATGTTCAACCCACAATATGCCAGTTCAATCATATTGTCCTAGAAACAATCAAACCTCCTATATTGACTGCAAAAGTTTTATTCATCCTCAAGATACAATTTTTTTGTCCCTCAAAATTTGGAAAGACCGCTTATTTTCAACTTGTACAGTATGTAGAAATGACTTATACAATAACTTAGAAGAGATAGAATAGTGGATGAGTAGGGAAGCTAGTATAATGGCAATAATATAGTGATTTTAATAAATTTTTCAATTATTATTTTCATGTTGAACAGTTTGAAATTTTAAATCAATTAATAAATAAATAGTTTTTATTTAATTTGGTTTAATGACAAAACAATAATAATATATTTGTGCTGGTAAGAAGAAATACTCTAAAACAATGAAAATTATTCCCTTTTATAGGAAAGATAAATAAAATGTGAATTTTGTCAAAGTCAACAAAATCATTGACAAGAAAGTTAAGTTTTAATTTAAAATTAATTTAATATGATGTGAAAATATAAATTAAATGGTGAAAGATTATATTTAATAAAATAAAATAAAATTTAATAAAAAGATAAATTTACATTTAATAAAAATCAAAGTTAAATTAAAATATATCCCTTGAAGTTCCAAGGAAATACTAAAGGCTCTTTCCTTATTATCCCTGGCCCCCCTCTAGCTGAGTTCAAGAAAGTTCTGAGTCCCAGTAATTCCATGGACTTAGATCTACAAATGTGCCATAATTTTATTTCTCTTATTCCACTTAATTAAATTAATTTTAAAAAATTTATAGAATTATAATTATAATGAAAAGGTTTGAATAAATGAACTACTTAAAGAGATTAAACTAACTTGTAAGATAGTTAAATAATTTTATTACACAAGATAATACATAAAGAATCAGAAAGACAAATTTTATAATATTTTAATAGTTAGTAATTAAATTTTGAGTAATAATTTTAATCAGACCATTTTAAATATGTAAAATAAGTTACTGGCTGACAAATTTTCTACTATCCTTAGTGAGTTGTTTTGCTCTGAGGGTTTGGCCTCCTGAATGACTGTGTCCTATGTTGTATTTTCTTTTATTAATATTCTTAAAATCAGAGATACTAGCTCTGGAACTTACAACACTGTCTTTGTCGAAGGGTCTTGATGGTCTAGAAGATTTTTAACTGAAGTCCAATGGCAGTGATAGGTGGATTTTGGGGTTGCAAAGTCAAAGATATGTATGGATTATCTTTTATTTTATTTACTCAATAAATGAGGTAATATATTTTATAATTATTATTTAAAATTGATGATTTAGAATTATGTTGGTTGTAAGTACTAAAAAAAAAATAATAGTAATAGGTATTTGATTTAATAAATGGTTTGATAAAATAATAAGTAAATAAAGGATTATCTAAAACAACTAGAAAGGGAGGCCTTATATAGGCAAAGGAGAGACAGGGTACGGAGTTAAAATTTCTAAATACAAGTGTATGAGAGAGAAAGAATTTTCCAGAAGAAGGAATATTTCAAATATTAAGAATTTTCTATAAGGAATGTTTTTTAATATTTTATTTACAGTATATGTCAACAGAATTTGATTTATTTAAAAATTCCAGTTGTCATTTTTAAATAAGTCATTTGATTTTGTTGTGTATATTTATTTTTGTTTTTAAATTGTATTTCAAATATTAAATTTTATTTTAATATTAAATTGTATTTCAATATTGAATTTTATTTTATTTAAATTGTCATTGAGCACAGAGTTAGAAAATATAATAAAATTAATAATAATATGTAAAAAAGGTGTGGCTTCATACCAGGAAATAATTAATTATTTTACTTGGTAAGTCTAGAAGCCTGGCTGACAGTCTTTGTCTGCATCCATTGTATAAGTAATTTGATGAGTGAATCAGAAAAAATAAAAATAATAATAAAAGATTAATTTTTAGTTTTAATATATAATTAATTATAAAAAAAAATACTCACAAAATAATTTATTCAATTATTTTTTATTTTAAGTAATTAAATTAATTAATTTCAGTTTTTTTTTAAACTGTCTAAAAAGACCTGAAAATATTTTAGTGCTATAAAAGAAATTGTCACAAAAAAAATTATTTTATTTTGACCTGAAATAAGAGAATTTTTGTTCATAATATTTATATATAACCATTAAATAATTATATATATATATTAATATATAATTAAATATTAATGTATATATATAAAATATGATATATATATAAATTTATTTTGAAAAAAAATTATGTGTCAGTAATTCTAGTAATTAAAATAACCTTTCAACAAAAATGTCAAAATAATGAAAGTGTTATATAAGTTACTCACTACTATAGTAGACCAAAAAGGTACAACTATTTTGTAGTATATATGCCAAAAGTTACAACCTACAGTTTGAGCCTCTCCACTGACCAATTTCAATTTTTACCTTATCACCCATAAACTAGTAAGTTAAGTGAAGTTGATGTTTGTCATTTTCTCACCAACTCTAGTAATTACTTTTCTATTCATTATTTTTTTTAGTGTACTATTCTGGTTCCTCAATTAAAACCCATGATATGCTGGTCCAATCAACATGTCATTAATTCAGTGGAACCTCTGATATCAACTGCACAGGAATATTTTGTCCTTAAAATAAAATTTATCATCCCTAAAAATTTGGAAAGACTGCCAATTTTTGACTTGTACAGTACAGTAGATGTGATTTTTAGAATGATTTAAGATAATATTCATGGATGAGATTAAACCAGGGCAGTATATATACTTTTATTGTATAGTAACTTAAATAATAATATATTACTTTTCATGTTGAACAGTAGAATATTCTAAATGAGCTATAAAATTCTTATTTATTTATTTAAAAAATTTCTTGATAATTCATGATTATAAATAATGTGATTTTTAACTGACTCAGTAATAATAGAATAATATTTTTTTTAGATTTATTGTAAACTGTAAAATATAATAATAATAAGGATAAAACTGATACTTAAAAACCTACACAATTTAACTCCTTATATGCTAAATAGTAAGTACAATGTGAATTTATTGAAATTATCAAAATTCTTGATAAGACTAATAAAAAAATTAAAGAGTAATAAAATAATTAATTAAATGAAAGGAAAAGAAAAAATATTTAATTATATAATTTAGAGATAATTAAACCTTGAAAAGAAATAGAAATTTAAATTAAAAATCAAGATTTTTAAAAAAAATAATTAAAAAATCAAACTTTTATGAAACCAAGATCAAGAATCAAAGTTTAAGAAAGAAATGATTTATAAAGTTAAATAAAAACCCTTTAATGTCTTAGAGAAAAACTTTAACCCTCTATTTCTCTCCTTCCTGCCCCCCCCCCTGTAGCTGACTTCAAGCAAGGTCTGAGCTCCAGTAAATACAGTGAACATAGATCTGTTAGGTTTACAATATTGAGAACTTCAACTATGACCTTCTATGTATGTAGACTGTGCACAAGAGTCTCCTCTCTTCATTCTGACACCAAGTGAAGAGAGTGTGCTTACCATTGGGGCTTTGGAAGTTGGGTGCACAGGGAATCACAGGTTATAGGCACTGAGTGCATTACCAGTTGAAAATAAGGAGTAAAGTCATCTAGCATCAAATGAAAGAAGAAAATAAAAGAAAAAAATGTCATCAAGAGAATTTATAGGTTTTTTGTCTTGCTAACAAAATAAAATAGATAATTACAACTAAAATAAAATATAATATAATATAAAAAAATTTAAAAAAAAAAATTTTTTTTTCTGCATTATTAGATCCTGCAGCAATGTCATATCTTTCTCATTCATATCAGAGGACTTGTTATCACACCTCTGATCCTACTTCTTCTTTTTTTAGCTCTCATTTCTCATATGGCCCTTCACACTCTCATCAATTATGTAGCCCTCCTCTGTTTAACTCTCCTTCCACTCCTGCTTTGTGTTCTTAAGCACCAATGGCTCTTTTTGAACCTCATGCAACAGATCACATGAGTGGGGATTTGTCTGTTTTTTTTTTTTTGGAATTTAACAATTTATCTCACAAGATACCTCTTCTTGTCAAAGAGAATCCTGGCTCTCTTCAGTATGCAACAGGAATTGGTTCCATAATCCTGAAAGGTTTCAATAACTGCAACTTCATCATCAGAAGAGTGTTTTTCTGCCCAACTGCTACTGGTACCTTAATTTCAGGGTCTACACTGTAGAATTCTGGGGTTTCATTCTATGAAAACTCAGTAAATCATTTTGTTCTGAAAAAGGATAGAGTTGATTTGGCAAAATCAAAGTGGTCTGGTGGAAGCAAGTGGTTTCTCAAGCTATGGTATGCTTCTTTTCCTCAATGCTATGCTACCACTATTTCCTCATCTCTGTCTTCCAAGACTTTGGTCCCATTCCTCTCACTTGACCATCTAATTCAACTCAGAAAGCAGAAAGTGAACTTATGTAATGGCATTGAATTCTTGGGTATGTCAGCTTAAACAAATTTTTGCTTCTGATGTTGCTCTTGGTCTCCCTTCTTCCCTTCCTCCTTAAATTGTTGACTGTGAAGAATTCTTTCTCTGAAAAAATGTCTGAAGAGATACACTTCTTCCAACTGACCAAGATCCTGAGCCATTGGAAATTGTTGTCTCTGATGTTTTGGGTCCTTTTGAAGTAGCAACTTTTAACAATGCACAATACATAGTCTCCTTTTGTGATGTGAAGACTAGCTATTTGGATATTGAGATCATTCAATTAAAAAATGAAGTTTATGAGGCTTTTATAGAGTGATTGATAGGTTTCAAGCTGAAGATTCTTTGCTTTGATAACAATGGTGAATATCTCAATCTGAAGATTCAAAAATATCTGTCTCAAAATGGTATTCAGTGGGAATATTCAATGCCTTATCATTCTTAAAAAATGGGGTTGCTGAATGTTACAACAGAACTTTTTCTGATATGGGTAGAACAATGCTTTATGAAAGTGATTTGTCTAAGCTTTTTTTTTGGTGTGCAGCATTTCTGTGAGCAGATTATCTTCATAATTGACTTCCCAATTTGATTTCTCAATTTAAAACTCCTTATGAAGCTATGTTCAAGAAGAAACCTCAACTTGATTTATTATGCACTTTTGGGGAAGTGGCTTTTGTTCATGTTTCTAAATCTCAAAGGTTGAAGCTGGATGTGAGGGCAGTAAAATGTTATGTGGTTGTGTTTTTCAAAAGGTGGTAAAGGTTGTATTTTCTGAGATCAAGATAAAAAATAAGCTTATTCAATCTTCTTTTGCTGAATTTCCTTCCCAATCAACAATTCAAAAAGTTTCTGAAAAGCACTCTAACCCCAAATCAAGTGATCAAATTGCTGAGCAGCCTCAAGAAGAAAGTCATGTAATCCCTTTTTCAGAAAAGCATGGTCTCCCCTTTATTGTCAACTAATTAACTCTTGGTGATTTTGAACTTGATAAGAAACTACTGGATTAAGATTCTGTTGGAGCTGAAATTTAAAACACTTGCTTAGAATTATCCTCTGAAGCACCAAGAACATATAAGCAAGCTATGAAAAGTTAAGAGAATCATCAGTGGTCTTTAGCATGCAAAAATGAGCTTGAAAAACTTTCAAAAAAAAGAATGTCTGGTCACTTTTTAAGCCCTCACCTGGTGTTTGAGTTCTTGGAGCACAATGGGTTTTTGCTATCAAACCTGGTCGTTCAGCTAATGATCCTAAACGTTTCAAGGCATGCTATGTAGCTCAAGGTTTTTTGCAGAAATATGGCCATGATTTTCATGAAACCTTTGCTCCTACAAATACCTTCACATCTCTATATCTTATCTTTACTCTGGAAGCCAAAATTAATTGGCTTGTTCACTCTTTTGATATTGTTACTGTATATTTGAATAGTCCTATTGAAGAAGAAGTTTATATTTGGGCCCCTGAAGGACTTGAAAATAATGATAGTTCTTTAGTATGTTGGTTAAACAAGGCCCTTTATGGGACTAAGCAAGCAGCAAGATGTTGAAGGAAAATCATTGCAGAAAAGCTGAAGAATTTGGATTATGAACCTAGTTTTTTTTTTTGGTAATTTGGTCTATGTTTTGAAAAATAGTTTGGGTTCATCTGTTATCTGGCTTCATGTTGATGATGGAATAGTGCCATGTGATGCTCAAGAAGCTTTGAAGAAGTTGGAAATAGATTGGGCTGGAGGTTTGGAAATTTAAGTGGAAGGAAAAGGTAGATAAGATTTTAGGCTTGGATGTGGAAAAAGTGAAGGATGGGTATATTTTGTCTCAAACTTCTCTTGCTCAGAAGATCAGCAAGCTTCATAATCCTTCTCAATGGCATACAAAAGCTCCTCTTCCAAGTAAGTGTAATCTAGTTTCAGAAAATCCATCATCCACTCCAATAGATCCCTTGTGTTTCTTGTCAATTGTTGGTTCTTTAAGTTACCTAGCACAAGGAACTAGGCCAGATATTGCTTATTCAGTTAATTTGTTGGCACATTTTTCATGACATCCATCTGAAGATCACTGGAAAGCTCTTAAACATCTTGTGGACTATGTTTCAGAAGCAGCTCATTTCACATTCACGATATTTCCTTCCCATTCAAATCTGGTGTATAAAGTTGAAGTCTATGCTTACTCAAGTTGGAGTGGATGTGAAGAGAATAGGGCTTCTCAGGGTCATGTCATCTATTACTGTAATGTTCCTATTAGCTGGAGTGCAAAGCCACAACAAAAAGTGACACTTTCTACTTCCACAGCAGAATATATAGCTTTTTTGTCAGGTACAAAGACTGGTTTATGGATAAAAAACTGATTTGAAGATTTCATCAACTATCAGGGTCTGATTCATCTTTATTGTGACCATCAGACAGTAGTAAGAACTTGAAAGGATCAACCTTCAAATAAGGATACCAGACACTCAAAGAGAGATTTTTATTTTTTCAACCAGCTAATGTTTAACAAGGATGTAGTTCTTACTTGGGTGCCTAGTAGAGATCAAAAGAAAAGATTGTATGACAAAGTGTTTAGGTGGTTTGAACATTCATAATTGTTTATCTTATCTTTCAATTGGACCTCCAAAAATTTTTTTCTTTTTTGCTATTTATTTTATTTGATTTATTTATTACTATTTTTATATTAGTCTGTTGGGTGTAGAGGCCTTGTTGCAAGGGGAGAGGCGGGGGGGTCTTAGGTTTAGAATAGTGAGAACTGCAACTGTGGCTTTCTGTCAAGGGTCACTTTTAGTCTAGAAGATTTGGTACGTAGTTCTACAAGGATTTATAAGGCTTAAATGGATGTTCAACAACCTTGTACGTATTTCTTAATTCAAATGTGAATGTTTTACTCAATAACAGAGGTAGGATTAAAGTATTAATATAATTTATAAATTAGAATTACGCTATTGTAAGTACTAATGATATAGAATATAAGAATAAGTGTTTATTTGGTTATTGTTGTAATAAAATGGTTTGGTAAGATAGAATGATCAAAAGACAACAAAAGAGAGGCCTTTTATAGGCAAAGGAGAGACAAAGCACGGAAATCAAATTCTAAAAACAGTAGGGAAAAAAAGAGAGAAAAAGAACATTCCAGAAAGAGTATTTCAAATAATAAAGTTATTCCAAAAAGAAGGCGTCAAAAAAGATGTATTTACAGAGTATGTCAGAAATACATCAATATTTTTAATATTTACTGTAAATGTCAATTCCAAATAAGAAATTTGATTTATTTGTATATATTTAATATTATTTGAATATTTAAATCTTATTTTATCTTTGTATTTTATTTTTGAAATATAAAGTTTTATTTTTCCCAACCTGTCAGTTTAGCACGGTGTTAGAGAAAATATAAGGGACAAAATTTTAATTATAATTTTACTTATTTATTTAATTAATTAATTTAATTTTAACATTCTGTAACTAGTTAATTTATAACTAATGTTAATGTAACTAAATGATAATTAAATAATAATTAAAGATGATAAGGTGCGGCTTCATCCAGTAAATAATTACTTATTTCACTGGGTAAGTCTAGTAGCCTGGCTGACACTCCCTTACTCTAAAAAATAATAATAATAATAATAATAAATGCTATGATTTTTTCTTCTTATACTTTTTTAGTAGAGTAGGAAGATTAGATATCTCCTTCCCAGGTATCCAAGAATCATATTCAGATGATTTATTCTTGAATCTCAATAAGTATTCTGTACCTTTCTCAGCAGTGACTATTCTGTCATTTAATATTTTTTCAATTTCTGCTGTCTCAGTGATTTCATTTGGGGTTTTCTTTGGTCTACCCCTCCTTCTTGGAAATAAATCACTATTGGATGTGTAAGGTTTCAAAAGAGATATTGGAAAAACAGGATGTTTTCTGTCATATGGGGAATACAGAATAACTTCAACTGCATTATCTCCAATCATTCTTCTGACAACAAAAGGACCAACAAATGGATCTTTTAATTTGTTATTACCTTGTAAGTTGAAGTGGACTGTAGAAATCAACACTTCATCACCCTTTTTAAAAGTGTATTCTTTATGGGATTTGTCCCATCTTTTCTTCTCATATTCAAATGATTTTTCAATACATTTTTGAGCATGATTTCTGCATAGTTGTTGCATTTGAAGAAAAGATTTTACACCAGGATGTATATCCAATTTAGGTATTTTGTTATTGAGAATTTGGGCAGGAGTATTAGGAACATATCCAAGCCAGAGCTCAAAAGGCTTCCTTTGAGTAACAGAATGAACAGTGCTATTATAAGCAAATTCTAACCCAGGAAGTAAGGTAACCCAATCATGAGTGAATCTGTCATTATCTTTATACTCAAGGCCAAAGGCACAATATCTTCTTATCATGTCCTCTAAAGTCTGAATCATTCTTTCAGCTAAACCATCAGTCTGAGGGTGATGGGCAGTAGAAAGTTTCAGATCACAACCACAAACATCCAGCAGAGACATCCAAAATTCAGAAGTAAATTTAGGGTCTCTGTCAGAGATTATGGCTTTAGGAAAACCAGCAGTATTAAACATATGAGACCACCATAAGAAAGCTAATTCTTTAGTGGAAACATCCTTGTGGGTAGGGATAAATTTACACATTTTTGTGAATCTGTCCACAATAACCCAACAAGAGTTATAACTGTCTTTACCAGCAATAGGTAATCCTGTTACAAAATCCATGTTTATTATTTTCCATGGGGCATCAGGAGGTTCAATATGTTGCATTAATCCTGCTCTTTTACCAGTTAATCTTTTTGATTTTTGGCATGAATCACAGGATTCAACATATAATTTTGTGTCTTCAGACATATTAGCCCACCAAGCAGTGTTCTTAATTCTGATCATTGTTTTGTCAAGATCAAAATGTCCAGCTAATATGTCATCATGACAAATTTTCAAGATGATTTCTTTCATAGAAGGAGGAATAACAATAACATTACTCAACTTTCTTCTATAATATAGATATCCTTCATCAATTGAAAATTTTCCTTTTTCCAAACCTTTTTGGTACTTTGGTGGAAGGGTTTTAATTAATGCTTGTATTGAAGCATTCTTTGGATCATTTAATATGGTGCATAACTTTTTCAAGTCAGTGTCCTTATCATATGATTCCAGAATAAGCTGTAATAGCTCTTCCTCCATATCAACCACATATATCCCATGGATATGGATAATTTCATCCTCAGGATCATATGCAGGATTTGAGTCATCATTTGGTAAGGGTAACCTTGATAACATATCCACATTTGAGTGACCAATACCAGCTCTGTGAATAATTGTCATTCTCCCTCTGTACTCTTGAACAGCCAGCTGCCATCTAAACATATGTCTATTAGGTGTTTTCAAGTTCAAAAGGGATTTAACTGCACTGCAGTCAGTGACAAGTTCAAATTTCTGGTCATCTAGGTAATAATGAAGCTTTTCTAGAGCCCATACTACAGCTAAACACTCTAATTGAGTAGCACCATATTTCAATTCACTATTTCTCAAGGTTCTTGAAATATAACAAATTACTACTTCTGAAACTTTATCATTTATCACTTGTTTTTGATGAAGGGCAGCACCAAGACCAATGAAACTGGCATCAGTGTACAAAACAAATGGTTGATCAAAGTCAGGTAAAGCAAGAATTGGTGCTGACATCAAACAGTGTTTCATAGTGTCAAAGGCACTTTGTCTTTCACTATTCCAGACAAAAGCAACATCCTTTCTAGTTAATTGGGTAAGGGGTAAAGCTATGACTTGGTAATTTTTAATATACTGTCTATAGTATCCACACATTCCCAAAAAACTTTGGAGCTCTCTTACTGTTGTAGGAGCTTTCACCTGTTGTATGGCTGCCACTTTGTTTTGGTCAACACATATCTGTAAGCCTGAAACAACATGACCAAGAACTTTTAAAGAATGGAACCCAAATTTACATTTCTTCAAAGCAAGTGTCATATTTATTTCATCCATTTTTTGGAATACTTTACACAGGTGTTTAAGATGGTCCTCAAATGTTTTTGAGAATATAATGATATCATCAATATAAACCATCAGCCAACCTTCAATTATCTCTTGATGGAATGTGTTATCCATTACTTTTTGGAAAACAGAAGGGGCATTTTTAGGGCCAAATGGCATCCTAATATACTTATAAATACCCATATGAGTGGCAATCATCAGAAAGTTCTGAGAATTTTTCTCAACAGGTACCTGGTGATATCCCTTATTACCATCCAAACAGCTGATATATTTAGCACCCTGTAAAGTAGCATGTATAGAGCTGATTCTAGGTAAAGGATAGATATCATCAACAGTATAAGTATTTAGTGCTCTATAATCACCACATAACCTGGCTTTATCTTTCTCATAAGAAATTAGGACAGGTGAGATAACACAATATTTAGGTGTTTCAACTACCTTTTCAATAATATTCATTTTTAAAAGGGTAGAGATATTATCTTCAATATCTTTTCTCTTTGTGGGAGAAGCAGGATAAGGCTTCTTCTTTAAACTAGGTGGTATATCAGTTAATGGGCAAGACAATGAAAGTTTCATTTCCTCTTTAACTAATCCCAGTTCATGTGACCCATGAGCAAAGGCCATAGGAAAAGATTTTATCAAGTTAATGATGGAATCTTTATCCTCACCAGAAAGTTGTTCTCCAAAAGAGGCATTGTCAATTTCAGAAATAAGGGCATGCATTTCCTTTTTAGATCTTCCTTTATATTGAACCACAGAATTACATGTGTTCAATTCTGCTTTTAATAATTTTTTAGGGGAGGAAATTTTAAATTTTCTCTTCCCATTCAACCCCATTGTGAAACATTGGTTTGAAGGATCCAATTTTATGCCATACTTGGTTAAAATATCATTCCCTACAATAAACCAATTGCTCAAGTTATCATTTTTCATGACAACAAAATCACAAATAGCTCTTACAAAACCATGGTTATATTTAAAAAACACTGTGGCTTTGTATTTACCAATGGGGGACAAAACAGAGCCATACCCTCTCCAATTTTCAGAAATGATAGGCAACAGTTTAGATTTATAGTCTTGATCTACTGAGGCAAGTGCTCTTTCAGATACTACACTTCCACCAGCTCCAGAATCAAGAACAACTTCAATGCTGGTTCCATTAATCAAAACTGGTGCCTTAAGAGGGGCAATAACAATTGAGTTATCCTCAATGTTCTTTATGATCTCAGCATCCTCAACTGTAGATAAATCATTATTATCAATGTCAATAGTATTTAAATAATGAATATCTTCTTCCAGCATCAAGATTTCTTGTTGAGATTCATATGAAATATTGCTGGCACAATCACTTGATGTATCATCCAGTGCCACTGTGTCATCAGCATGCTCCTCTGTTTGTTCCACAAGATTTATCTTC
This sequence comes from Hemileia vastatrix, assembly GCA_030280995.1. Taxonomy (NCBI): domain Eukaryota; kingdom Fungi; phylum Basidiomycota; class Pucciniomycetes; order Pucciniales; family Zaghouaniaceae; genus Hemileia; species Hemileia vastatrix. The sequence goes on from JASXTE010000006.1 coordinate 4,608,078, forward strand.
TTGTCACAAACATGGCCTTTCTGCCAAGGCTTGTTGCACTTGAAGCAAGTGTTTGTTGCATACTTCTTTGGTGCAATAGGGGCAGAAGGTTTACCAACCTTTTCCAGAGGTTTTTGTTGGTAAGTGGAGGTTTCCTCCAAAGGGGTCCTAGGAATGAATCTTCTTGCATCATACTTATTGTTTAGAAGTATCTCATTGCAAGTATTAATGAAAGAAGAGGGTTCTTTGGAGAACTCAGTCCTAGCCACAATCAAGTCTCTCAGAGACATTGGTAATTTATAGAGGATCCTGTCGTTCCATAAATCAAACTCCATATTTGGGTCCATTGCCCTTAAGATTTTTACAAGTTTCATTAAAAACTCAATAGGTTTATCAGTAGAAGAGCTATATCTAGTTTCCTCATACTGCCTTTGTTGAGCCATTCTGAACTTGGAGCCACCAAATTGTGCTTTAATTAATTTCTTCCAATCCTCCCATGAATAGTCATTCCCATCCAGGAGAACAGATTCATACCACATCAGGGCAACATTAGTGAACAAAGAAATTAATTTGGACACAATTTCCTCATCTGGGAGTTTGTAAGAATTTTTTAAATTATCAATTCTGCAAATAAATTGCTGCCAATCAGAGGAAGAATCACCATCAAATGTTGGGTACTGGTCAAGTTTTGGCCAATTCTTTTGATTTGGAGGAGTCTCCTTAGTACTAGCTTGTTTCTGAGTAAGAAGCAGCTGTAATTTCTCTAATTGTGCTGAAATCTCATTGTTTAATCCTTCTGTTGCAGATCCTGGTGCATCATCAGTTTTTGATGGAAACTCAGTGTTATCAACAGGTATTTCTGGATCAATTTTTATTTTAGATGAACTAGCCACAGGTACTGGTTGAGAATCCTGCACTATATGTTCCTTCACAGAATTGTCAGAATATTTTTGGTCATTTAACAATGAGTTCAATGTTTCTTCAATGGTTGTTAGTCTTGTTTTCATTCTTGGAAGACTAGATAAACTTTCATTGACAGTTGCAAAAGATAATTGATTTTTATGTTGAAAAGATGACAACTGGTCACTCAATCTTTTCAGATTTATCTTATCTATCTCTACCTCCTGGCAACAGGCAGATACAGTATCTTTTAGTTTAGACAAATCATTTTTTATATTTTGCCATAAAGCAATTTTCTTTTCATGGGTTGCTTTGTAATGAGACAATTCATCAGAGACTCTCTGTGCTTCACTTTTTAATGCCTGATAACCCTGATCAGTTAACAAACTATTATATCTCTGAGTCAATTGCATATTGTTCATTATATGATTTTGCTTGGCAATAATATCTCTCAAGTGCTCATCATTAATTCTTGCTACATCCGGAGTGTTTCTCAATAAGGAAACTGAGTAACTTTCCAGACTCTCATAGAACTCAGGGTCAAGAGTTTCATCAATCACAGCCATATCAGGATTAATTATTGAGGCAGCAATTAAAAGTAATGGATTGGATACATGAGATAACTGTCTACTATTCCCAGCCTCTATAGGTCTCAAGGTTTCATCTTGCCTTCCAGATTTACCTGAAGGAACAGAGTCAGCCACAAGAAAAGGCACTTGAGAATCAATAGAGGGACGTACCAGGGTTTGCTGGGTATCACCATATTGGGCTTCCTTCTTCTTTTGCCTCCTTGATAAGGGTGGGGAGGAGTGGGGTTTGCCTGGGTGGGCCTTGATGGACCTACCTGAGGTAATTGATGCTGATTTTGAGCTAAGTAGTCCCACTGTGTGTTGAGCCAGTCCCACTGCCACTTGGACACTTCTACCATCTCTTGGGATTGGGGAGCCAATTGTTGTTGATCCCTGGGAGGAAGAGGTCTCCTTTTCTCTTGGAGAGAAGTATTTTTTCTTTTCTCCCATTCTTCCAAGGCATCTACCCTTACCTTTAGTTTTAAGCTGTCTGTCTTTAACTCCTTTATGTGGGTTGACAGATTCTTTATCTGCTGGGACAACGGCATCTTTTTTATCTTGAAGCCTCTTGGAAGCTCTTCTGGTGGGTTTGTCCTGGGTTTCTGATCCTGAGTATTGTCCACTAGGATTTCTACTTCTTCCATTTCCACATCCTGTTTGGGGCAAGGATTTATTAGTTTGAGAAATTCTTCTTGTTAAAGGAGAACTTACAGAAGTAGGCTCATCATAATCAATTAAGTCTAGTTCTTCTTCACGTGCAGTAAAACCACTTTGATCAGTCATTTTAAGATTCTACTGAAATGAAGGAAAAGAGACAAAATTAATTAGTCTTTTATTTTTAATTTTTATTTAACAGAAATAAAATAAATAATAAATAAAAAAAAATCTTTTTAGGATAAAAATCAACTTAAATAAAATTAATAAAACAAATTTAAAACCAGGATAATGCAATCAACTGTAGAAATAAATTAGAATTTCTATTAATTTTTATTTTCAGGATTTAAATCAACTAATTTATTACCAGGATTTATTGTCAACTGAAATAATCAAATATGAATCTTTATTAATAAAAATTATTTTAACTGATTAATTAACTACCAGGACTTAATGTCAACTGAAGTAATTTAAATATGAATTTTATTACTTAAAAAGATTTATTGGATTACCAGGACTCAAAGTCAACTGAAGTAATGAAATGTTAATTATTTATTAAAAAAAATATAATTGTCAGGACAATTTGTCAACTGGAACAATTAATTAATCAGGACAAATGTCAACTGAAAAATTATAATAATTATTTTATTTAATAAAATATATTATTGTCAGGACAGTTTGTCAACTGGAACAATTAAAATTCAAATTAATCAGGACAATTGTCAACTGAAAAATGATAATAATTAATATTAATATATAATTATTTTATTACCTCTGGGACTAAGAACAGTTATTGCTCTATTATGGTCAACCAGGAAAAATAAAAAAAAATATAATAATAAAATTAAATTCCAATTACCAGACACCTCCCCCTGCAAAATGAGCAAATTAATGCCACTTACAGAGTGCTGAGTAAAAGGAAATACGTATCAAATGAAGAGTGAAGAGTAACCCACAAATAGTAATCACAATAATTACCACGATAAATACGATCTTTAGTCAGTATATGAACTTAAGTTTTGGAGCGAGGGTCGATTCCCGTTCGCAGCAAAAACTTTTATCATGTGACGTATGACGTTTGTCGTTTTCTTGCCTCCACTCGTCCTTTACAGGTGCTTCTACGCCGATGGTCCTCTCGATTACGCCTCAAGTAACGTTGCGCCGTCGATATTTCGGAAAGGTTCCCAATTGTCAAGGGTCACTTTTAGTCTAGAAGATTTGGTACGTAGTTCTACAAGGATTTATAAGGCTTAAATGGATTTTCAACAACCTTGTACGTATTTCTTAATTCAAAGGTGAATGTTTTACTCAATAACAGAGGTAGGATTAAAGTATTAATATAATTTATAAATTAGAATTACGCTTATGTAAGTACTAATGATATAGAATATAAGAATAAGTGTTTATTTGGTTATTGTTGTAATAAAATGGTTTGGTAAGATAGAATGATCAAAAGACAACAAAAGAGAGGCCTTTTATAGGCAAAGGAGAGACAAAGCACGGAAATCAAATTCTAAAAACAGTAGGGAAAAAAAGAGAGAAAAAGAACATTCCAGAAAGAGTATTTCAAATAATAAAGTTATTCCAAAAAGAAGGCGTCAAAAAAGATGTATTTACAGAGTATGTCAGAAATACATCAATATTTTTAATATTTACTGTAAATGTCAATTCCAAATAAGAAATTTGATTTATTTGTATATATTTAATATTATTTGAATATTTAAATCTTATTTTATCTTTGTATTTTATTTTTTAAATATAAAGTTTTATTTTTCCCAACCTGTCAGTTTAGCACGGTGTTAGAGAAAATATAAGGGACAAAATTTTAATTATAATTTTACTTATTTATTTAATTAATTAATTTAATTTTAACATTCTGTAACTAGTTAATTTATAACTAATGTTAATGTAACTAAATGATAATTAAATAATAATTAAAGATGATAAGGTGCGGCTTCATCCAGTAAATAATTACTTATTTCACTGGGTAAGTCTAGTAGCCTGGCTGACACTTTCTATGTATGTAGACTGTGCACACAAGTTCCCTCTCTTCATTCTGATACTATGTGAAGAGAGTGAGCTTACCATTAGGGCTTTGGGATTTCAATGCACAGGGCATTACAAGATCTAAAACTTTGCTGTCATTCATATTTAATTTTTTAATTTTAATTTTTTTTTATTTTTTTTTATTTTTTATTTTTTATTTTTTATTTTTTTATTTTTTTTATTTTTTTTAAAAAAAAAACTCAATAAATAAGAAAATGACATGACATTTTTAATTTAAAAATAAAAAATCATTTCAAGTTTAACAAAATAAAACAATTACTCAGAGAAGTCAAAAAATAAAAATAAAAATAAATAAAAAAATAAAAATAAAAATAAAAAAATAAAAAAAAAGATTAAAAGATTAAAAATATAACAAGCATATGTGAGCAGCACACACAGTTTACATATCTTCAATAAGTTACTTGGCTGACAGACCCCCCCTTTCTAATGATCCCAAAAAAAAAATCATAAAAATTCCAATAATTCCAAATATTCAAAAAAATAAAAAATAAAAAAAAATAAAAAATAAATAAATATATATATATATATATATAATAATAATAAAAAATGAGACCCCTTCTAATGATCCCAAAAATCAATAGAATCCCACAACAATCCTAACTATTCAAAATTAAATTAAAAAAATAAAAATAAAATAAAAAAATAAAATAAAAATCTTTTACACCCAAGACACACACCAATTAAGATTTGAAAAAAAAACAACAAAAAAAAAAAAAAGAAAAAAAAACAACAATCAGACCTAAAACCCATCCTCAACAAAAGCTTAATACCAAAAACCAATTAATAATAATCATATAATTAAACAAGTGTGAAAAATACATGCATTGCTATCTAGCAGCCAACCAACCAATAGAGTATATATATATATAAAAGTATATTTATTTATTTTGTTTTTTATACCAGGGGTTTCAGCAGAAAGAAAGAAAAGAATAAAAAATACATAACGAGCAGTCGAATCTAATTTCTATATACATATATATAAGCAAAAAAAAAAAAAAAAAAAAAAAAAAAACTGGGGGTCCAGGGGGTAGAATAAAATTTGAAAAAAATAAAAAATATGAAGGTCAGAGGGAAACACCTTTAAACAACACACCATGGATCAAGTAGAATATATTACAAGGATTTAAAATATAAAGAGTATGTATTTATGTGGTAAAAGAAACAAGCGTGAATTAAACGATAATAAGCTGTTATAAAGTATGATGTTAGATGATAAATGATGATGGCAACAATCCAAATTTAAAAATAAAATAAAAAACATATCAAGTGAAAAAAATCTCCTTAAAGTTAATGATTAGTTTCATTGTGTTGTACTATTAGAATCTAGATTATTTAACTTTCCATTCTGATCACCTTGATGATGATCACTACTACTGCTAGTAGCATGTTGACTTTCTTTTCCCCACTGACGATACTTTTCTCTCAACTTATCTTCCAACTCCTGACGAGCTTTAGCAGCCTCCAAAGTTTCCTTACCATCAGGGGCAACTCCACTAATTCTCCTAATCTTCCCCAAAGCTTTTTCAGAAGGCTCACTAGGAGTTAAAATAATTGATTCGGGATTTGAATCTAATCGCCCAGGAGATCTACTGTTTGAAGACATTCTTGGAAAATCCATTTTATGTTGCTCATCACCGTTTTGAGATGGGATTGATTTTAATGTGGATACAGTTAGTTGATTAGAAGAAGCGATCAGTTGTTCAGGTTCGGCGGAATAGGTCGTAGGAGACTTATTGAGCAAAAAAGGTCGCGGAACACCTGGCTGGTTAGTTTGTTGCTCAAATGGAAGTTGTGCTTGAGGACTCTCAATTTCTGATGAGTTGGTATGAATGTGCTGAGCAAATGGATTGTTACGAGATAAAGTCAATGATGTACGAGGAAAATCAGGAAACGTCGAATTGTTAGCCAACATAGGTTGAGAAAATTCAGGATACTGCTAAAAAAAAGTGATAATAATGATGTCAAAAAAAAGAAGGTGTGTCATGAATAGCTAATGTCACTGAAAGTACTGTATATGAGCTAAATTTTGAAACTCAGACTCACATGAGAAGACTTTCCAGGTTGGAATGGGTTAGCGCGATCATAACGAGTATCAAGTTTTGAACGCTCTTCAGCTTCTTTGAGATCACGGTCATTACGAGCTAAAGCTTCAAGAGAATCAAACTGTTTAAAAGCTTCAATCAATTCATTATTAGCAGCTAAAAGAGAAGCCAATAAAATTTCTTCTCGAGTTTGCGCCATAGGATCAATAGGATGACTGTTGACCATTTCAGCATAAGGATTAGTTCGAGAAAGCATAGTTGGAGCGGTATTTGAATCAAGTGATAAATTGGATGGGAATAAAGATTGAACGTGTTGGCGGGACTTTTCAGCTTCAGCTGTAGCCCATGGAATATCATCGAGTAACTGATTTTGACTCTGTAGACATTTGGCATGAAATTCCTAATATCCAATTGGCCCATAGCGAGAGAAAAAAAAAAGATATGAAACTCAGCGCTAGTTGAGAGAGAAAAGAAAGAAAGAAGGCAAACCGCGATGATTTCATTAGAGCTCATGTCTTCTGGACTAGTGAAAGCCAAAGCTTCGATGAGAAGCCGGGCATTGTTCCGCGCTACTTCTGCTTCAGCTGTAACATCACGCATTACAGGCATGGTCGGGAGAACTGACATGGTAATAAAATAAAAAGTCAATGACATATCCAATTGATTTCTTCTTTCTTTCTTTCTTTCTTTCTTTCTTTTTTTTTTTTTTTTTTTTGTTTTTTTTTTTTTTTTTTTTTTTTTTTTTTTTTTAAATATTCAAGGCTTTAATTCAAAAAGGAGTATAATTTTAAGAAAGTAATGGGGAAAAAAACCAACAGGATGGGATTGGATCAGGTTCGTGCTGCCGAGATGGCACTTGGGGGATTGAAAATGTAGGATCATTCACATCCAGGGGAGTACCGCTGTAGATGAAAGTGACCAATATGAGTGATGAAGAATGGGGATGGGAGAGAGTGGAAGAGGATCAGATACATACTTTTGAGGCATGTGAGAGGGTTTGATCTTATTATACAAATTAGTTAGTGCATGCAAGTCTGTATCATGCTGAAGTAAGTGTGGAGAAGAGAAAGAGGGAAAGAGAATGAGACCAGAGAGAAGGAGCAAGAATAAGAAAGGAGAGTAAAGACTTGAAATTCATAAGCCAAGACAGCCAAAGCGTTGAGGATCATGTTTGAAAGAGGATTAGGAAAGGGAGAAGACTTGGATTGTTTGTGATAGAGATCATGGATGCTGTCAAGAAAGCGCTTGGAAGCGACTTGGACTGGATGATGGACGGAGAGGAAGAAGGTCAGCAAGGATGACCAGGGCAGCAGGACAGCGGACAGAAGAGAGAAATGGATGTACGCTTGAAGCGGTCGGATGAGTTGAGGACCATGATAGCAGTAAGCTGTGGCGAGAAGGCGAAGAAACGAAGCCATCAGCATCCATCCATCCACATCAACGATCCATCCACATCTAGAATCCATCCACACTGACCTGGATCGCCCTCTGCTGGGTGGGAGGGATGCCATGTTTGATCTCCTTCCTCAGCGCCTTGGCTGCCTCTTTGCTGGCTGCCTCGCTGCTCGACACCACTTCACAAATATCCAGAATCTGCGTCCAGTCTCCCATCGCTCCCTCAGACGCACACAGCCATCCAATCACCATCTCTGGTGGTGTGTTTCGTTCGCCTGCTGGTGATGGACTCGTCTGAACGAGAGCATTCGGTGTGGATGTGAATTTCGATAGAAAATGCGTCTTCTTCTTCATCATCTTGCTCGTCGTCAATGGATGTGAGCTAACCGTCTCATTCGGTCCACTCACTCCCACTTCTTCGTTCGTCTCCGTTATCGTTGATGTTTGTCGTGAACCCCTTCGTCCACTACCAACACCGGTGTTGTATCCCATGGGAGGCGACGCCGGTTGCATGCTTTCCGGTCTTGAGTGGCTCTTTGTCTTCGTCGTCCAGCTGGTCAGCAGCCGCTCCATCTCTCCAACTAGCTCTCTGGTCCGCCTGCCACGCCGACAAAATGATCGTCTGTTTATATTCTCGATTCCTTATTGACGCTAAGGTAACTTAATCTCTTACATCTCTGTGAAGCACTTAATCAAATCTTTATTATAATAATTATTCTTATTATTATATAAACACTAGATCGTTCTCATCATCTTATCAAGCTCCCTTCCATTGACATTCGTCTTGGCTTCTCCTCTTCGTCCTTCATGATCAACATTGGTTTTTTTATAAAATTCTCCATACAACCAGACCATCTACTCGACCTTCGATTGGTAAGGTCCTACTTTGCACACGTACACAGTTAGTCAGCTTGCTAGTTTGTTTGTTTGGTTATGAGTTAGCTGAAATGTCCTCTCAACTGAGTATGCGGAAAGTTTGTGGGGTGAAGTTAAGGTCCGTCTGAACTAGATTTTCCGCTCAACTTCTAATGATATTCAAAAACACCCTCACAAGTGAACGGAAATATGTGTTTGCTTGACTGATGGAGTGTTGTCATCTGTTGCTCAGAAGTTGGGCTATAAGAAGATCCTTTTTGTTTTAGTTATTGTTGAGAGGCTGACAGTTTGAGCAGCTGACTACTCACTGGCCACTCCACATGGACTGAGGTATCATGTATTCCTCTATCAGAATATCCAAACACCATTCATGCAAAGAGAAATAAAAGATTTGTTAAAAATGGCATATTGTTGATGAACCGAAATAGGTTAAAGTTCTTTGTTGATTCATTAGTTATTTATTTATGGGTCATTGGTCCATGCGAAATGTGTATCCGTGACCTAATTATTTTTTGTTATGATTCCATTCCCCCCATTCATTTTCTTCGTGAGAAGTTGAACTTCATTTCCTCCTTTGTGACTACTCTTTTCATTCTTGATGACGGCTGAAAAAGCATTGAATGGAAATTTTAATTATAAAACCAACAACACATGTAGATCAAAAAAATTGAGTTAAATGTATAAAATATAAAAATAAAAATAAAAATAAAAAGACTATATTAGGGGGTCTCAAACATTACCATATACGCCTGGCGGACTTCAGTCTCAAAACGCCATTCCAAGACGCTATCATAAATGGATTACTTGGGGTTAGGCATGTCAAACATGAGCTCAAATACTTCCTACTCTTGCTCCATTTCCCCAACCACAATTCAGCCCACCAATACATATATTCCCCCAATGCACTGTGCATCAAATTTCTGCGCCCCCCCCCTCCCCTTCCTCACATCATCCAGTTTAAATTTTTTCACCATTAAAATTACTGACTCAATTTTTTTATATTTTTGATTATATTACCTTGATCTTTGTTCTCAATTTTGTTTCTTCAGTTTAGCTACTCTACCATTTGAAATTCATTTCAAACTCATCAAAAGTCAATGGAAGGCTTGGATTCTTGGTCTCAATAAGACATTGGATGAAGCAAAAGCTTGGATTCTTGAATGAGCTGGAAAGCCTGTAAATGTTAAAGGTGTAATGAGAACTCTTAACAGTTTTATTGTTTAAACTTTTAGTCCTGATCCTCCTGACACATGAGTTATATGTTTATCAATCTGTGCACATCACAATGCTCTCATCCAATAAAGTCTTGATTTTCAACATAAGATTTTGCAAATTGGTGTGAGTGGGCTCACTTTTTGTAGTAGAAGAGACTAATGGTGAAAATTATGGATATCATTCAATAATAAAGATTATGGATGAAATTCATGATTTGCACTATTGGCAGGGGCAAATCACTGCGAGAGGCTTGCTTTTGGAGTATAAGTGTTCAATAATGCAAATTTTGGATGAAATCTATGATTTTCACCATTGGCAATGGCAAATCAGTGTGAGAGGCTTGCTTTTTAAAGTATAAAAGAGTTCAATAATGCAAATTATGGATGAAATCCATATTTTGCACCATTGGAAGTTGCAAATTAATGTGGGAGGCTCGCTTTTGTAATGTAAGAGTCACTGTCATCAAAAATTTCAGACTACAGCAGCACATATGTAATTTAAGCCTAGCTCAAGTGTAAGTCAGAAGACAAAATGTTCACTCTATTTGAGTATCCCACTATGAACGTTTTTTCAGATGGGCCATGATGTTAGGGGGTGACTTATAGCTTGCTACACAGTGTACTGTGCATATAAGAATGGGTGCCTAAGGATCAGGTGAATAAAAATTTTAAGGTACATGGGCATGTGTGTACGTACCTAATGCTGACTAATCAAGTTAAGGGGAAGAAGTGCTTGAGGGGCTTGGATGTACCCAACAGATGGCGTGTGTAGGGAAAAGCACGCTGTTGAAGTATACCAGTTAATGGGGTATGACATTTGATTTAAAATAACTTACTTGGTACCTTTTTTGAGGCTTTGCTTGAATGTCATATACGATAATGTTTGACACCCCCTATTTCATGTTTCTGGATAATTTTTTTTAATTTTAAAAAACTAACATCACTAAAAAAAAAAAAAAAAAAAAAAAAACTCTTAGTTTTAAAACAACTTATAATTGTTTCATCAGCCAGGCTACTAAACTTACCCAGTAAATAATTAATTATTTACTAGAGTAGAGATACACCTTTACCTCTCATTTAATGAATTATACTTACTTTATAAATTATTTATACAATTTTGACTAATTAATAGGTAAAAATAAGTAAAGATATAATTCTATTGTTTCCTCATATATTTTCTTCTGTGACAGCATCCTCATGACAGCTGAAGAGAACACTAAAAATATTAAACATTAAATCAAATATTTTTATTTTTACTTTGACATTTTTACAGAAAATAAAAAATAATTCAAATAAAATGGACATATACAGTTAAATACAGTATATGGGTACTGTCAGCCAGGCTATTCCAGGAGTCCAGTAAATGATATATAAATTATAAAACCTTAAAGAGTGGGTAAGACTTGTATTTAATGAATATAACTTAATATTTTATTACATAATGAAATTATATAAGAATTTTATTATATACAAATGTTACATTAAATTTATTGGTTATATATATTTTTATATACAATTAAATTGAGCATAATATAATATATTCTACAAATAATGGCGCATTTTTATATATTTAATAATTATAAATTTATATTTAATTAATTAAAAAACATATATTATAATTACAAGTGTAAATTTGATTTATAATATATTTAAATTAATTACTTAAATTTATATATTAACTAATACCTCTCATATGATACTAAACAATTATTAAGGACGCTTCTTTTGACCCTTAATTGTGTTAGAAAAAACAAATAAATTAATTTGGACTAAATTGAGATTAATTGCTTGTTTTGTTGCGTCAAATTATTTTTTGTTTCACTTAAAATGTCCTCTAATCAGGATGTACCATCTGTTGGGAATTATATTTCTCATAGTTCCTATGTTTCCACTCTTGTTTAGTTATTTACTATTGTCACTTACTGATTTGGGGATTAATGGCGGGGAAATTGGATTCTTAATTGGGCTTTTAATTATTTGTTTCATGTTTTTCTCTATATTGTTATGTTTCATTTACTCTTTTGATATATTTGTTTTATTCCATTCTAATCATTGTATTTACAAAGAGAGTAGCGCTTCAGAGGACCCATTGCCTATAAAAGGGCCTTGGATAATCCCCTGTAGCCTCATCACTTATTATACACTCAACAATTTAAATACAATTTTTATATTACGTTTATATTCTTTTTATTAGTAATAAAATTCTAATTAAAATTTTATTTAACAATTTAAAGGTTGCTTTAAGTCTGATAGTAATTATTTTGGTTGCCGCGCAGAACTCTTACTTAAAAAATAATAATATTTATAAAACCAATTTGTTGTCTCTTCTCAGCTCACTCATCGTTGTTTTCTCTCAATCAATTAAATAATTTTATTAAATTTTATTTCTTTTATTACCCATACTCCTTTCCTCCTTCTCCTCCTCTCATTCCTTCTTCTATTTTTCTCCTTCTTCTAGACGACCGGCCGACAACTGAGGGCCTTTCCAAACGACGACGACAATCGAAGCCTGGCGACGAACGACAAAACGCACGGACCACCTAGCAAAACGAAACTTTTGCCGCGACTGTGTTTCGAACTTGGGTTCGACATCTTAGGTTTATATAATATTAATTTTTATATTATTTTGAAGTGATTTTTCGATCACTATAGTAAGTTCACCTTTGCGCCTCTCACTCATATTACTATATTTTTATTGCAATAACAGTGATTGTGGCTTAATTGCTGATTCACTGAGTGTAAGTGTTCAATTTTAAAAAATTTTTTTTTTCCTAGTTGACCATTATAGAGTGTTAAATCCTCTTAGTCCTAGAAGAATTGACATTATTATTAATACAAATTGAATTATTAATTTAATTTTTTTTATTATTAATTATTGTTAATTTTGGTTGACTTAAAAGTACATTGTGCTTAGTCCCAATATATTGCCATATTTAATATTGGTAATTAATTGGTTGAATTAACTAACTTGTTATTCCCAATTTAAACTTGCAATCCATTTTTTTTTTAAAAAAAAATTAATTTTTTAATTATTACTTTATATTGAAAGTTATTTTTTCTATAATTTAATTAATTAAAAAATTTTTTTTATATTATTTGGAGCAATTATTGACTAACTTTGATTATTTTTTTTATAAAGTACAAAGTAAAATATTAATCTTCCCACTAGTATGTCCAACAATTTGACAGAAAAAATGGATAACATGCAAGTGGATGAAATAGAAATTGACTATGATGCTGACACTGTAAGTTCTTCTAAAGTTGGTCATAAAAAATCTTATGTTAACACAAAGAATTCACATACTGCAGGATGTGGAAATGACAGGAAATGCAAACAAACCAAACCCCCTTCCCCCAGTACCACAGAAGGAAGTAAAGCCTCTAGTGCCTCAAGAAGGTCTTCCAAAAGGCTTCAAAATAAAAAAGCTTCCTCTGCCACAACAAATCAGCAACCTATCCAGTCATATAAAAGAGTTGAAGACAGAAAATATGACGTACAAAGCAAAGGTAGACACATTGTGGGATCAGGTCCAAGAACTCAGGAACCAGATTCAGGCCCAGGCCCCTCCTCAATTGCCTCCCAATCAGCTTCAATTTCAGGCTCAACCTTCACAGCCACCCAGCTCAACCATCCAAAATCCAAATACTATGGAAGTAGAGCAATGGAAATGGGATTATCTAATGAGTCACTACCAACAGAATGTGCAACACCCTCCCCATCATCAGCCTGGCCCATCCAGAACACCCAATTTCCATCCACCTCCTCATCCCTACCAACAAAGCAGGAGAAAGAAGGCCCAAGCACAATCCCAAACCCAGTCCCAGGGGAAGTTTCCTCCTCTGCCATGGTAAGTAATTTGGTTGATAGTCACTTGGGTATGTTTTCTAATAAATCTTCTTCTGCAGGTAATATTATTGAACATGGTGAAAGAACAGTTAAACCTGTTAAAAGACAGCTTCCTGTAACTAGTAGCCCTATTGATGTAATTAGCAAATTGTAATTTGATGAACCTTTACATTTAACTTCTACATCTTTAATTAATCCTTCTCTTGCAATTAAAAATGATTCTGTTCCCCCTGAAATCTATAACTTAATTGAAAAAACTTCTGAGGAAATATTGAAAGATACCCTTGATTTTAATATTGTGAAAGACAAACATGTGAGAGATGTGTTAATCCATGAAAATGATAGATTAAATAATTTACACTTGCAATGTAAAGTGAGTTCTTCTGTACAAGATACAGCTTATTTAAAAATCAAAGAAACCTTGAATATTGTTCTTAGTCAACAAAAACAAATAAGAAGTGACCATAGAGCTATCTCAGATAGAAATATCAGTCTGCATAAGACATTGAGTGAATTGAAACCCCTTATTGAGGAAAATTATTCATTCAAAAATGAAATAAAATCTCTACAAAATGAGTTGAAGAAACTAAAAAATGACTTCCATGCACTAAATACCAAACACTCAGTTTCTGAGGACAGAAATGTTCTATCTCTTGCAAAAGTAAATGACCAGATGTCTGAAATTCCAAGAATAAGAAACTATGTGTCTGACCTACAGGAAAAGTTCTCAACCTTAACCATCAATAATGAATTAAATAAGATTTCTGTAAATAAGCTGCATAAAAATAAAGGGAAAAAACCTGAACAAAGTTCATCCTTTCTTCCTCATATTTCAACCATTAAACAAACTGACAATGAGTCTGTAAAATCTTTTGCTACTAGCAAAAAATCTTGTGATGGTCATGCACCAGCTGTTTCTGTAAATAATGAAATTTCTGAACACCTGGCTAAACTTCAGGAATTATTACTAATAAATAATTCAAACCAAAAAGTGGACCATCCCAGTAGTCAGAAAAATTGGCCTAAGTTAGACCAATATCCTACCTTTGATGGTGATTCTTCCTCTGATTGGCAACACTTTATCCAAAGAATTGATAATTTAAAGAGATCTTATAAACTACCTGATGAGGAAATTGTTTCTAAGCTAATTTCTTTATTTTCCAATGTAGCCTTGATGTGGTATGAATCTGTCCTCTTAGATAACAATCATTATACATGGAATGATTGGAAATCCTTGATTGAGAATCAGTTTGGTGGTTCAAAATTCAGGTTAGCTCAGCAAAGACTGTATGAGAATACTAGATATATATCCTCCTCTGTTGAAAAGCCCATTGTTTTTCTGATGAAAATAACTAAAATCCTTAGAGCAATTGATCCAAAGATGGATTATGATATTTGGAGAGATAAAATCTTGTATAAATTACCAAATTCTCTTAGGGATTTGATTGTTTCTAGAACTGAGCATGTAAGGGAAAATTCTTCTTTCATTAATATCTGTAATGAAGTACTACTCAACCATAGATATGAACCAAAGAATTACCTTAGTAAATCTTATAATGATCAGAATAAACCTTCTATAAAGCTCCCAGAAAAATCTGGTAAACCCTCTGCCCCAGTTGCACCTAAAAAATATGCAACAAATACTTGTTATAAATGTAACAAACCGTGGCAGAAGGGTCATGTTTGTGACAAGAAAATTCATCTTGTTGAACAAAATGAAGACACTGATGAAATTGAACTTGATGTCAATAATTCTTCCAGTGACTGTGAAAGTAATATCTCCTATGACAATGAATCTGTTAAAGATGTTTTAATGTTAGAACATGATGTCCATTATTTAAATAATATATCTGAAGATTGTGTATTGAATTTATCTTCAGTAGAAAATGCTGAAATAATTAAAGATATTACTAACAATTCTATTCCTATATCCCCTTTAAAGGCACCTGTTATCATTAATGGTAAAAATGTTGATGTAGTTCTTGATTCTGGTGCTGGAGGAAGTGTAGTATCTGAAAAAGCTTTGGCTTCAGTGGATAAGGAATATTTGAGTAAATTATTGCCTATAACTTCTGAAAAATGGAGAGGGTATGGTTCTACCTTATTTCCTATTGGCAAATACAAAACCTCTGTATTCTTCAAATATAATGGTGGTTTTGTCAGAGCTATTTGTGAATTTGTTGTCATGAAAAATGATAATTTGAGCAATTGGTTTATTATGGGAAATGATATTTTAACCATGTTTGGTGTGAAACTGGACCCAGCAAATAATTGCTTTACCTTAGGAATGAATGGGAAAAGAAAATTCAAAATTTCTTCTCCTAAACCTTCTGGGCATTTGTTGAAATCTTGTAACTCACTGACCCAATGTAAAGGTAGAACAACAACTGAAATGGATGATTTATTACATGAAATAAATACCGCTTCTTTTGGTGATCATTTGACTAATGAACAAAAGGATTCTATTGTTGCCTCTATTACCTCTTTCCCTATGGCTTTTGCTCATGGTTCTCATGTCTTGGGAATTGTTCAGGAAGAGATGAAAATTACCTTATCCTGTAATTTGAGTGATATTCCTCCTTCCCTTAAGAAAAAACCATATCCTGCTTCTCCATCAAAAAGAAAAGATATTGAAGATAATATTGAAACATTATTGAAAATGAATATCATTGAGAAAGTGGATGTCACCCCCAAATATTGTGTCATCTCCCCAGTCTTAATTTCTTATGAAAAAGATAAGGCTAGATTATGTGGAGATTACAGAGCTTTAAATACTTATACTGTTGATGATATTTATCCTTTACCCAGAATTAATTCAATACATGCTACCTTGCAAGGTGCAAAATTTATTAGTTGTCTGGATGGTAATAAAGGTTATCATCAAGTTCCAGTTGAGAAAAATTCTCAAAATTTTTTGCTTATTGCTACTCATATGGGAATATATAAGTATGTTAGGATGCCATTTGGCCCTAAAAATGCTCCTTCAGTTTTCCAAAAAGTCATGGATAACACTTTCCATCAAGAAATTATTGAAGGTTGGCTCATGGTTTATATTGATGATATTATTGTTTTTTCTAAAACTTTTGATGAACATATGATTCACTTAAATAGAGTTTTCCAAAAAATGGATGAAATCAATATGACCTTATCTTTAAAAAAGTGTAAATTTGGTTTTCAATCTTTGAAAGTCCTTGGCCATGTTGTGTCAGGCTTACAAATTTGTGTAGACCATAATAAAGTTGCTGCCATTCAAAATGTGAAAGCACCAATTTCTGTAAGAGAAATCCAAAGTTTTTTAGGTATGTGTGGCTATTATAGACAATATATTAAAAATTATCAGGTCATAGCCTTGCCTCTTACAAAACTAACCAGAAAAGATGTTGCTTTTCTCTGGAATGATGACTGTCAGAAAGCTTTTAATACATTGAAAAATTGCTTAATGACAGCCCCTATATTGGCTCTCCCAGATTTTAACAAGCCATTTGTACTTTATACAGATTCTAGCTTTATTGGTCTGGGTGCTGCCCTTCACCAAAAGCAAATTATTAATGATAAATCCTCAGAGGTTGTAATTTGTTATATTTCAAGAACCTTAAGAAATAGTGAATTGAAATATGGTGCCACTCAATTGGAGTGCTTAGCAGTTGTTTGGGCTCTTGAGAAACTTCATTACTACTTGGATGACCAAAAATTTGAGTTGGTAACTGACTGTAGTGCTGTGAAATCTCTCTTAAACCTCAAAACACCTAACAGACATATGTTCAGGTGGCAACTTGCTGTTCAGGAATACAGAGGAAGGATGACTATTATCCACAGAGCTGGAAATGTTCACTCTAATGTTGATATGCTCTCCAGATTGCCTCTGCCAAATAATGACTCCAATCCTGCTTATGTACCTGAGGATCACACTGTTCATATACATGGTATATTTATAGTTGATATGGAAGAAGAGTTATTACAAGTAATACTGGATTCATATGATAAAGATTCTGACTTAAATAAATTAGTTACTATTTTGAATGATCCTAAGAATGCTTCAATTCAAGCATTAATAAAAACTCTTCCTGCAAAATACCAAAATGCTTTAAATAAAGGAAAGTTTTCTATTGAAGATGGTTATATTTATTATAGAAGGAAGCTTACCAATGTAATTGTTATTCCTCCTTCAATGAAAGAAACTATCCTCAAACTTTGTCATGATGACATATTAGCTGGTCATTTTGATCTTGAAAAAACATTGATTAGAATCAAAAACACTGCATGGTGGGCTAATATGTCTGAAGACACAAAATTATATGTTGAATCTTGTGATTCCTGCCAAAAATCTAAAATGTTAACAGGTAAGAGAGCAGGGTTATTACAACATATTGAAGCACCTAGTGCTCCCTGGCAAATCATTAATATGGATTTTGTCACTGGTCTTCCTGTTGCAGGTAAAGACAGCTTTAACTCTTGTTGGGTAATAGTTGATAGATTCACAAAAATGTGCAAATTTATTCCAACCCACAAAGATGTATCCACCAAGGAATTAGCTTTCTTATGGTGGTCTTACATGTTTAATATTATTGGTTTTCCAAAAGCCATTATCTCTGATAGGGATCCAAAATTCACTTTTGAGTTTTGGACCTCTTTGATGGATATTTGTGGCTGTGAGTTAAAATTGTCTACAGCTCACCATCCTCAGACTGATGGTCTAGCTGAAAGAATGATTCAAACTCTGGAAGATATGATTAGAAGGTATTGTGCCTTTGGTTTAGAATATAAAGACAATGACAGATTTACTCATGATTGGGTCACTCTTTTGCCTGGTCTTGAATTTGCATATAATAGCACTGTTCATTCTGTCACTGAGAAAAAGCCTTTTGAGCTTTGGTTAGGTTATGTCCCAAACACTCCTGCTCAGATTCTCAATAATAAATTACCTAAGTTGGAACTACACCCTGGTGTAAAATCTTTTATGCAAATGCAACAGCTATGCAGAAAACATGCTCAGAGTTGTATTGATAAAGCATTTGAATATGAAAAGAAAAGATGGGATAAATCCCATAAAGAATACACATTTAACAAGGGTGATGAAGTGTTGATCTCTACTGTCCATTTCAATTTACAAGGTAACCACAAATTAAAAGATCCTTTTGTAGGACCATTTGTTGTTAAAAGAATGGTTGGTGATAATGCAGTAGAAGTTGTATTGTATGCTCCATATGATAGGAAACATCCTGTCTTTCCCATTTCTTTGCTTAAACCTTATACTTCCAACAGTGACTTATTTCCAAAAAGAAGAGGAAGACCTAAGAAGAACCCTCAGGAAGTCACAGAAACAGCAGAAATTGATAAAATTCTCAATGATAGAATTATCACTTCTGAAAGAGGTACTGAATATTTATTGAGATATAAGAACAAATCATCTGAACATGATGCATGGATACCTGGAAAAGAAATTTCAAATCTGCCTGCTCTGTTGAAAAAATACAAAAAGAAAAAATCTTAGCATTTTTTTTTATTGTTTTTTTTGGAGTGAGGGAGTGTCAGCCAGGCTATTCCAGGAGTCCAGTAAATGATATATAAATTATAAAACCTTAAAGAGTGGGTAAGACTTGTATTTAATGAATATAACTTAATATTTTATTACATAATGAAATTATATAAGAATTTTATTATATACAAATGTTACATTAAATTTATTGGTTATATATATTTTTATATACAATTAAATTGAGCATAATATAATATATTCTACAAATAATGGCGCATTTTTATATATTTAATAATTATAAATTTATATTTAATTAATTAAAAAACATATATTATAATTACAAGTGTAAATTTGATTTATAATATATTTAAATTAATTACTTAAATTTATATATTAACTAATACCTCTCATATGATACTAAACAATTATTAAGGACGCTTCTTTTGACCCTTAATTGTGTTAGAAAAAACAAATAAATTAATTTGGACTAAATTGAGATTAATTGCTTGTTTTGTTGCGTCAAATTATTTTTTGTTTCACTTAAAATGTCCTCTAATCAGGATGTACCATCTGTTGGGAATTATATTTCTCATAGTTCCTATGTTTCCACTCTTGTTTAGTTATTTACTATTGTCACTTACTGATTTGGGGATTAATGGCGGGGAAATTGGATTCTTAATTGGGCTTTTAATTATTTGTTTCATGTTTTTCTCTATATTGTTATGTTTCATTTACTCTTTTGATATATTTGTTTTATTCCATTCTAATCATTGTATTTACAAAGAGAGTAGCGCTTCAGAGGACCCATTGCCTATAAAAGGGCCTTGGATAATCCCCTGTAGCCTCATCACTTATTATACACTCAACAATTTAAATACAATTTTTATATTACGTTTATATTCTTTTTATTAGTAATAAAATTCTAATTAAAATTTTATATAACAATTTAAAGGTTGCTTTAAGTCTGATAGTAATTATTTTGGTTGCCGCGCAGAACTCTTACTTAAAAAATAATAATATTTATAAAACCAATTTGTTGTCTCTTCTCAGCTCACTCATCGTTGTTTTCTCTCAATCAATTAAATAATTTTATTAAATTTTATTTCTTTTATTACCCATACTCCTTTCCTCCTTCTCCTCCTCTCATTCCTTCTTCTATTTTTCTCCTTCTTCTAGACGACCGGCCGACAGGTACATTCTTTATAGAACAAATTCAATATTTGAAATTTCTAATTGTGGAATTTCTCTTTCTCTGATAGTCATGTATATAGAATTTTTGATTCCATAGTTTCTCTCCTTTTTGCTTATATACACCACACAATAGGGGGGGGCAGACTTGCTAGTGAGTCCACAACCTTGGACCCAAACTCACCACAGATTGAACACACATTGAGCTATTGATAAAGGAACCATAAAATCAGGGATCAACACCACTCAGCAGAACAGTTTTAGGTGGCTGTTCAAGTAGAGTTCAGTATGGTTTCAGTATGAGTTCTATCTGAGTTCCATCTGAGTTCAGGTTGAGGACTTGCTAGCAAGTCCACCCCCTATATTGCATAGTGATAAGGCCTCCCAATCTGGCTGTTTTCATTCATTCCATCCTTAATTTACACATTTATTATATATATACAATCACATCTATTACTACTGTTACTACCTTAGTATTTACATCTGCATACTTCTATGCTTTTAAAGTAATAATAATTATAATAATTTTTTACCTTTTAATTGAGTATTAAAATATAAAGATAGAAAATATGTACCTCTTTTGAAATCTTGAGTTTTCCTCACCTTTCATTGCCATTGGACCATCATAAAATCTTCTAGACCAAAAGCACCCCTTGACAACTGAGGGCCTTTCCAAATAGTTGTCAAACCATCATTATCTTGACACCGGTGACCAAAGGACCATTGACTCCAACACCTATAGCACTATTTTGGACAAATGTCAAATGCACGTGACTAATGTTTTTGCCACAACTGGGATTCAAACATCACCCCAAATTTAAGGTTTATATAAGTGTAATTATCATATATATTTGTAGTGACTATAGCAGTTATTATTTGTAGGTCTCACTCTGCACATTTCATTAGGGGGTGTCAGTTCTGGCAAATCCACACTTAACTTAAGTGCGGATTTCAAACCAAATCAGCACATAAATTTTGCAAAAAAGTCACTTATTTCAAAAATGGGTGTCAGTTCTGACCTCAAATCAGCACTTTTTTCATGATTTTTTTTTTCAAAACCACATGTTGGCCACATCATCCCTTTCTTTCCCATACCATTTTTTACTCTACAAATGTCCTCTTTGTGTACTTCATTCACTTGGGTTGGTATTTTGGTTTGTTGCATATTCATTTTTTTTTTGGAATTTACGGTGAAAATCTTTTTTTTGGATGGCTCATTGGTTTTCTTTCACCAGCTCAACATGAAATTGCATATTTTCTTCTGAAATCGCATATGTTGTCAGTGATTTTTTTTTTCTTTCATCACTCATATTATTTTTCATCCTCTCCTCAAACATCACTCAAATATTTTTGTTACTTTTTTTTTCTCAACTCATCTCACCAGGTAAGTCTTTTTTTTTTTTTCTTTTTTCTTGTTTTTTATTTGCTAATCATGAATTTTTTTATTTTTATTTTTTTTGTTTTTTGTTTTTGTTTTTTTGTTTTTGTTTTTTTGTTTTTTTTTATTTTTTTATTTTTTTTTTTTTTTTTTTTTTTTTTTTTTTTTTTTTTTTTTTCTATTTTCAAGGTTAGATTAACTTTTTTTTTTTTTTCTCTTTTTCTCTTTTTTTTTTTCTTTTTTTTTTCTCTCCTTCACCCTCTTTAGCTGCCTCATTTCACCCCTTTTCCTCTCTCTTTACCTGCCTTTCACCCTCCTTGGCTATCCCAAATCCCCCCTTTCCCCCCTCTTTAGGTGCCTCAAGACCCCCCTTCCCCTCTCTTTAGCCACCTCATCAACCCCCCTTCTTCTCTCTTTAGGTGCCTCAACACTCCCCCCTTCTCCTCTCTTTAACCACCTCAAATTCCCCCTTCCCCCCTTCCACTTCCCTTTAGCCACCTCTACCCCCCCTCCTTCTTAACAAACAATCATTAGCAATTTTTTGTTAAGGAGGGGGAGGACCTAGTGATGGTTTAAGGGGAGTGTAATGGGGGGGTTGAAGCAGCTAAAGAGGGGGGGAAAGTAGGGGGGTTTTGGACATGTAAAGAGGGGTAAAAGGGGGGTTTTAAGGTAACTAAGGGGGGGGGGTTTGGGGGGGTTTTGTAGCAATTAAGGAGGGGGTTTCAGGGGGATTTTGAGACAGGCAAGGAGGGGATTTGAGGATGGTTTTGAGGCAAGGAGGGAGGGAATTTAGAGATGATTTCAGAGAAAGAAAGGGGGGGGAAAGGGTACTGTAATGAGAGTTGAAGAGGGGTTACCTATTTTTCAAAAACACATACTAAAATGTAACTTTTTTTTTTTTTTTGGCAGATTTTTAGAAAAAAAAAACTTTTTACATTCTGTTAAGGTCTTTCACTGTAAATTACAAAACAAAAAAGGTTTAGATATTAATTTTTAATATTTCTTAAAAATGATTTTACATTTTACTGAATTAATTTTTTTTAAATTTTATTTGTTCTGATTTTTCTTTTACAGAGGATTCCACAATAGGATTCATATCAATAGGAATGATGCCAATTTTCTTACTTTTGGTATATTCTCATATATAAATCCGATAACTGGCCAACCAAAACCATCTCCAGCTAAAATCAAAGGACATGGTTTATATTTTCCAGACCACCGGTGCATCATTGATTTTGGTTTGGGAAATAGTATCATCAAAACTATTTGGAATTCTTCTAAG
The DNA here is from genome assembly GCA_030280995.1 of Hemileia vastatrix. Lineage (NCBI taxonomy): Eukaryota > Fungi > Basidiomycota > Pucciniomycetes > Pucciniales > Zaghouaniaceae > Hemileia > Hemileia vastatrix. The sequence goes on from JASXTE010000006.1 coordinate 4,630,945, forward strand.
GATAATCATCAAATGACCAAAGCTCCCCCTGGTTTGGAATCCTGTCAAGATTTAACATATTTTAGCTGCTCATTTCAAATCAGTCATAAGTTGATTCAAAGAATCAATAAGGTAATGAAAGAAGGTAAAGTTAATTGATTTAAAAAAACTTTATCTAGATCCAAAAAGTATGGGGATTAGAGTTGTCATTGAAAATTTTATATAAATATTTTATATATATCAATTTTCTCAAGTTAAGTGATGAGCCAAAGACCATGTGTTGTATAAAAGGTAATCATGATAACATTAATTTGTTTCATGGGGTTCCTCTTGCCTATACCTGTGGAAAGTCCCAAACTTTTGTTTCTAGATTTGATCTGCATTTTGGCTTGAGGAATTGTCATTACTTTAAACTAGGGAAATTGATATATATTAGATATTTAATTAATAATTTATGTAATTATATCAAATTTAGATGACTTCCACCCCTTACTTCAATAAAATGCAGGGGGGGGGTATTGCCAAATTTTCAAATCTGACATGTGAAATTGATGACTTAGAAAAATTTTGGTGATACCCACCCCTTGCTTCAATAAAATGCAGGGGAGAGTATTGCCAATTTTTTAAAACAGATATAGAATTTTTTTGACTTGTAAATATTTTGGTGATACCCGTCCCTTACTTCAATATGGACAGGATGGGACAAGGATGTGAGTGTGCAGCAAGGTAGATGTCAGACTGTATATCCCCAGGACTGAGTAAAAAGTGCTTATAAGTTATGTTAAACACATGAACTATACATGGGAACAATAAATGAGAGTACACAAACAGTATACATAAGTAAAATTATGATAATACACAAAAAATTCCATTATAACACCTTATATACACACATATATCCACCTTTTATGGGTCTTATGTACTTAATATTAAGTTGGAATATGTTAGGGTAATCCTAAGAACCTTAATTATAAGGCTACATAATTTTTAAGTACACTTAAAGCTGTTATATTCATTGTTTTACGCAAAAAACAAGAAATGTGCTTTATTTCACTTAAAAGTTGACTATATGTGCTATAAAATTGAGAATATCAATATTGTGCTTTGACAGATCAAATGGGCTCATTTGGGACTATTGATTTGGCTATTTAAATGCATAAAAATAATACTTTTCAAAATTGGTGTTTTTTTATGCCAGGAATGGCTTCTGTGTACTGGCCACATACTGCCTGCTTTTTTCCCGTGTGAATAGCTTCATTTTTAGCAAATTTAGCTTTTTCACACTATAATTACCCCAAATTCTACGCCCACTGTGGGGAAACACACTAAAATATGCGACAGGCGCTTATTTAGTGTCCTAGCTTAATTAATAGTGCATTGACCTTGTTTATATGCACTAATTTCATTAATAACCTCACTCTTGGCGTCTTATTTCATCACCACGCTTAAATTTTCCTAATTTTAGTCAAGGATTTACCCATGCAAGTGCCTGCCAAAGACTGCATGTAGTTACCCCACATCTCACGCTCTTCTTTGAGTTTTTGGGTGGTTTCTCAGTCAATATTGGTTATTTCTGGATGGGAATTTCACGTAGTATAATGTCAGGATTAGCCCCTCCATTTCTACAGTAAATCCCCCTTATTATTAAGCTATTATTAACCTTAAAAATTCTCCTTTAGTCTTTTATATTATTGTTTTATACACATATACTCTCTTTTTGTCTTTTTCTTTAATTTTGATGGATTTCCCTTATTATTACAGGATTTTGACAGTTGTTACTTGTCTAATTATGTCATGGGTCACTAGGGATGTTGATGGGCATGTCTATTAGTTGTTTTGAGGCGGCATTAACTGTATATTGGATGGTACATCAAGGGATTTATTGGGGAACTCAGTGTGTATAAAAGGAGGAGGTTTTTGGGTCTTGTTTCTACATTCCTTATCATTTACAATTTACCAATATAACCAAATAAATTACAATACATATAAACTAGTACTTTTTATAAGACTTTTGAATAGTATCTGAATTATAAATCTATTTTTCTACCAACTAAAAAGATTGTAAGCCATATATAGAAATAGTGAGAATTACATTACTGAGACCTTTAATTTTGATTATATTTTACTACTTATTGGATTTTAGATTACAGTATTCATATAGGACCATTAAAATCTTCTAGACAACTGACCATTCAAGCTACTTCAAGTCTTTGTACTTGACCTTAGCCTGACAATTGGGGACCTTTCCTCAAGAATTCTGTTATAATCCAGTAAGTGAAAATTTCAAAGAAGGTACACGTAAATAATATCCCTATAGAAATATTTGGATAATTAAAACAGGTTGGGGTCACTTATATAGTGATTTCAGAAAAAGAAGCCCTGTTATATAATAAAATTGTGATATTGAATAAACAATTTTACCACTAATTTAACATAAAATTTTTATAAGTGGGAGTCGGTCAATAGACCAATTAAATTTGTGATCTTTGCAGATAATAAACCAATTAAACTGATTAATTGTTTTCTTTTAAAAGGACTCTTAATCTTTTCTTTTTATTGGTTTGTAACATTCATTTAATATTTGGAAAGAATCTTACTGACAGATTTTCTTTTTTAGTCTTCAGTGGTATTGATAAAAACTGATAAAACTCCTTTTTAAAGTTTTCCAATCTAAACTTTCAATTCTTTAAATTCCACATAAAAATGTGTGACGACAATGAAATTGTAAGTAATAAGGCAAAACTTTATAACTTAAGACCTAGAGCTGAAAGACCTGTTACAGGACATTCAAATGGAGGGCCAGAACTCTCCCATAATCAACAACACTCTGCCAATATCTCTGGAGGAAAGGGAAAAGCTTTTAAAGTAGGTTTCAATAAAGAAAACAAAAAATACATTACAAGAACAAGTTCTCTCCCTATCCACCCTACTGAACACCTTGACAATAAGAGTCAACAATATAGTGGACCAGATCAACAATCTGGGGAAAAGAGCAGCTCAAGGTTTCATAGAAGTCAACCAAGCTCTAGTGGACATAAAGGCTCAACCACCAACAGTGGCACCCAAAAATTCCATAGCAACACTTCCAGCCCAAGAGGAGGACCAAAAAATTACAGTAAGCAAATGGAAATGGGATTGGTACACCCAAAACTACAACAACCCTCCTCAACAAGGATCCAGCAGTCACCCTTACAGGGGAAAGGCAAGGAGAGGCAGGGGAAGTGGGATAAGACCTTGGTAAGTCATCCAACTTCTCATAGTCAATTGTATCAACATGAAAATAAATTACTTATAGGTAATGAGATTGATAGGGAAATATTGGATATAATTGATAAAGATTTAAAAGATTATACATTTGAAAAAAATATGTTAAGCTTGTCTTTAAATGAGGAAAAGGTACATAGTTTTATTGACCACCAAGAAAATACTATTAATATAAAAATGGAACCAAATGATTTAAATCTTGACCCTTATTATGAGTCTTCTGAATTGGACACAGACAAAATTGAATATTTTCTAAAAGAAAACCCAATGGAATCAAAAATAATTAGTAAATTATTATTAAGAATTGAAAAATTGGAAGAATTCTCTAGAGAGTCCAACAATAATACAGAAAGTGTATTATTACACCTCACACAATCATTGAGTACAACAGCCAATAAGTTAAAAATTATTGAGAATTCAAATAATGAATTGATCAATGAAAAAAAAAGATTAAATTCTGAGATTAAAAATTTAGAAATTAAATTAGAACATTCTCAGAATATTATGGCTACCATAGAGGGACGTGTAAAATTGTCTTTTTCAAATGTAAATGATACCTTATCTCATGTACCTGTAATAAAAGATAGGTTAAAAAGAGTAGAAATTGAAGTAGCTAACATTTTGAAAAATACTGAAAAAATAAAAGATAATACCTCTTATGTGGAAAGAGTACCAGTTTTTATGAAACACTCTGATAATAAACCAATGATTGAACATGAACATAGTGTCATGGGCTCTGAGAATATAAAATCAGTAAAAGATGAAATAAATGATAATCTTTCTAAAGTAAGTGAGTTACTTAATATTCCTCAGGTTAGGGAAGCAAAAACTTAGCAAAAGAACTTGCCTAAGTTAGATCAGTACCCTTCTTTTGACGGGGATTCAAAATCTGATTGGCAGCAATTCATACAAAGAATTGATAACTTAAAATTTTCATACAAATTACCTGATGAAGAAATTACTTCAAAGCTAATATCCTTATTTAAAGATGTGGCCTTATTATGGTTTGAATCTGTATTGAGTGAGGGAATTAATTACTCCTGGAATGAATGGAAGGCACTAATTGAAAGGCAATTTGCTGACCCAAAATTTAGAATTACTCAACAAAGATTGTATGAAAGAACAAGATATAATCCAAATGCTGGAGATAAACACATGGTCTTCTTAATGAATTTAATAAAAATCATGAAAGCTATGGATCCAAAAATGGATTATGAAGAGTGGAAAGAAAAAATAATATACAAGTTGCCTATATCAGTTAGAGACATTATTGTAGCTAGAACTGAAACCATCAGAGATACCTCTGGGTTCATTAACATATGCAATGAGATATTATTAAACCACAAGTATGAAACCAAGTATAGTAATTACAGACAAAGTGTTGATGTGGTAAAACCTACTATGAGTAAATTACCAGTGGAGAAGAAAAAACCTTCAGCTCCCCTTGTCCCTAAGAGACAAGAGAATAAAACTTGTTACAAATGTAATGAACCTTGGGTTAAGGGTCACACGTTGTGGTCTTCCAACATTGGCAGGGGCCTTTGTTGTGTGTTTTGGTGCTGTTTGTGCATGTCTTAATTGACATCTGTTGAAGAGTTGGGTATTTTTCTGGGTTTATTCCGTGGATATTGGGTCTGCAGGTATGTGGGTACTATCATTGGATAGCCCCGGTTTTTCTCTATATTTTATGTCCTGAAGACATTTTTCATATTCTAAGTTTTAAGGGGTCATTTCCTCATTTTTCATTTAAAAAGATAGCTGTTTAATTTTGTTTTTCATGTTTTACGGGCTAACTTTAAGTCTTAGGGTTAAGTGCTTAGTACCATTGGATAGAGCTAATTTTTCTCTATAATTCATGTCTCAATGTTGTTATAGTGAAATTCCGTGTTTTAAAGGTTTTAGTAGTGGTAGTTGTTTTTTCTAAGTAGATTGGGTGTTTTTAGTGGTTTTCTGGCTTCAGGGAGGCCGTGCCGCTTCAGGCAGCACCTCTGACGTCGGGCGGCCCGCCCGCCTCTGTTTTAGAAGGTTGGGGAGCGCTTCTGGAGGGTTTTTATTCAATTTGGCGGGTACAGGCGCCAAATTGGTGGGTGTGCATGGGCTCTTAGATAGTGGTCTGTGTGTACATAGTGAATAAGACAGTTTGGGGCAACCTTAATCGTCATACAACCATCCAGAGGTGATATCATTGTTCCTCACTCAGTTTTCACTGTTTTCTGGCCACAATTGGCTGTGTTTGTTGCAAGTGAGTTCTTCATTTAACTTAACTTTGGCAACTGTTTTCTCTGTTATAGTCTTGCAAGCTATAGCAAGTATTATTGCTGTCTCTGGTGTGGATTTGCAGCCTACATCAAGTATCTTTGCTGTCTCTGGTGTGGAAATTGGTCTACATTTCAGTTCTTTGGTCTGGTAGTCTGTCTGGTGACTACTTTCTTGGCTCATCAAGCAGTCAAGTGTATTGGAAAAGGGGCTTTTGGTAAACAGGAACCAATTTACTGTAGCAGGTAAATCTCATTTATTTTTCTAAAGGGACAGGGGATTTTCTCTCTGGTTTTTCTCCAACTCCCTTGGTCAAGGCCTATAGCTAGTACTATAGGATTTTCTACAACGTGTAAGAAGAGAATAAATGTTATTGAAACCTCACAGAATTCTGAACCAAGTAATCATGAAGATGAGAACGTGGTATCCAGTGAGGATGGTAAAAGTAACATATCTTAAAGTGATGATGAAAATGAGATATTTGTATTAGAACAGGATATTATGTTCCTGAATGATGCTATACCTCATATGGACACATATTTAACTTCCATTGAGAAAGCTGAAATAATTAAAGATGTATCACATGATACTTACAAAATAACACCTATCCGGGCACCTTTTATCATATGTGGAAAAGAAATGAATGCCATTCTTAACACTGGGGCTGCAGGTAGTGTGGTTTCAATTAATACATTAATGAAACTTGATAGTAAGTACCAGGAAAAACTAGAACCTGTTCAGAGAAAGAACTGGAGTGGTTTTGGTTCAGTATTAAATCCAATTGGCAAGGAAAAAACTGCTGCATTCTTTAAATATAATAATGGATATGTTAGAGCAGTTTGTGAATTTGTAGTAATGGATAATAATAATTGTAGTGATTGGTTTATTATTGGCAATGATTTATTGACAAAATTTGGCATTAAACTAGATCCTTCAAACAGTTGCTTCACTATAGGCGTGAATGGTAAGAGACTATTCAAAATATGTTCTGAAAATTCAGTATATGCCAATTCTCCTAGAGAAGAACAACTGCAAGGTGGAAGAACCACCAATGAAGTGGTTGAAATGGAAAATGAAATTCAAAAGGCTTCATTCAGTCCTCAACTCTCAAAAATTGAAGAAGAAAATATTTTGAAATTGATTAAATCATATCCTATGGCATTTGCTCATGGTTCAAATGAACTAGGATTGGTCAAAGACCATGAGATGAAAATCTATCTAAGCTGTGATTTGAATAATATTCCTGGCAGCCTAAAAAAACATTACCCAGCATCTCCTGCAAAAAGGAAAGATATTGAAGACAATATAAAAATGTTGTTAGAAATGGGTATTGTTGAAAATGTAGACACCACACCTAAGTATTGTGTCATTTCACCAGTATTGATCTCTTATGAAAAAGATAAGGCAAGATTATGCGGTGATTATAGAGCTCTGAATACATACACTGTAGATGATATTTACCCTCTACCAAGGATAGCTTCTATCCATGCTACTTTACAAGGAGCAAAATATATTTCCTGTCTGGATGGAAACAAGGGTTACCACCAGATTCCTGTGGAAAGAAATTCTCAAAATTACTTATTAATAACCACACATGTGGGTATATATAAGTATGTGAGAGTGCCATTTGGCCTAAAGAATGCGCCTTCAGTCTTCCAAAAATTGATGGATAGTATTTTTCATCAGGAAATGGTTTAAGAATGGCTATTGGTCTATATTGATGACATCATAGTGTTTTCAAAAACATATGATGAACATTTAAACCACCTGAAAAGAGTCTTTCAAAGAATGGATGAAATTAATATGACAATTGCATTATAGAAATGTAAATTTAGATTTCAATCCTTGAAAGTACTTGGACATGTTGTATCTGGATTAAAAATTTGTGTTGACCAGAATAAGGTGGCAGCAATTAAAAACATAGGTATACCTAAAAATGTAAAAGAGGTTCAAAGTTTTTTGGGTATGTGTGGATATTATAGACAATATATTAAAAATTACCAATCCATTGCAGCTCCTTTAACAACATTAATCAGGAAAAATGAGGCTTTCATTTGGAATAATGAAAGACAACACACCTTTAATAAATTAAAGCAAGTTTTAATTTCAGCTCCAATATTGGGACTGCCAGATTTCACCCTACCTTTTATCTTGTACACTGATGCAAGCTTCATAGGTTTAGGTACTGCTTTATAGCAGAAACAGATAATAAATGGAAAATTATCTGAAGTAGTTATCTGTTATATATCCAGAACCTTAAGAAAAACAGAATTAAGGTATGGTGCCACACAGCTAGAATGTTTAGCCGTGGTGTGGGCTTTGGAGAAACTTCATTACTATCTGGAAGACCAGAAGTTTGAACTTATAACAGATTGCAGTGCAGTAAAATCATTACTAAACATAAAAACACCTAATAGGCACATGTTTAGATGGCAACTAACTGTACAAGAGTACAGAGGAAGAATGACAATCACTCACAGAGCAGGAACATTGCATTCTAATGTGGATTTATTATCCAGAAGTCCTTTGCCAAATGATGCTGACAACCCAGCTTATGTACCTGAAAATGAGGTTATACATATATTTGGGATTTATATAGTGGATTTAGAAGAAGAGTTTATGCAAACTATATTGGAAAATTATTCATCTGATGAAGATTTGACTAAACTATCTACCATTCTTAATGATCCAACAAATGCCTCCATGAGTGAATTAATTAAAACCTTGCCTCCAAAGTATAAAAATGTGTTGGAAAAAGGTAAACTATCAATTGAAGATGGATATATATATTACAGGAAAAAGTTAAGTAATGTAATAGTAATACCACCTTCTATGAAAGAGTTAATGTTGAGTACTTGTCATGATGAAATCTTAGCTGGTCATTTTAACTTTAACAAAACATTAACCAGAGTTAAAAATACAGCCTGGTGGATAAACATGAAAGAAGATGTACAAAAATACATTGAAACATGTGACTCTTGTCAGAAATCTAAAAGATTAACTGGGAAGAGAGCTGGGTTGTTACAACAAATAGAGCAGCCAAAAGCTCCATGGGAAATTATAAACATGGATATTGTAACTGGCTTGCCAGTAGCAGGAAAAGAAAGTTTCAATTCTTGCCAGGTAATAGTGGATAGATTAACAAAAATGTGTAAATTTATCCCTACCCATAAAGAGGTATCTGCAAAAGACTTGGAATTACTATGGTGGACACAGATGATGAATACTTCTGGGTTCCCCAAAGCCATAATCTCTGACAGAGACCCTAAATTTACTTCAGAGTTCTGGACATCTTTGATGGAAGTATCAGGTTGTCAATTGAAATTGTCTACAGCACACCATCCACAAACTGATGGGCTGGCTGAGAGAATGATACAAACTCTAGAAGACATGATCAGAAGATATTGTGCCTTTGGATTAGAATACAAAGACAATGAGAAATTCACACATGACTGGGTAACATTAATTCCTGGCCTTGAATTTACTTATAACAGCACAACTCATTCTGTAACAGAGAAGAAACCATTTGAACTCTGGCTGGGATATGTACCGAATACCCCAGTAAATTATTTAAATAAATTACCAAGGTTGGATATACACCCTGGTACTAAATCCTTTATTCATATGCAACAAATGTGTAGGAAGCATGCAGAAGAATGCATCGAAAAAGAATTTGAATATGGAAAGAAAAGGTGGGACAAATCTCATAAAGAATTTGAATTCAAAAAGGGAGATGAAGTCCTCATATCATCACTACATTTTAACTTAAAAGGTAATGTTAAATTAAAGGATCCCTTTGTAGGACCTTTTGTAGTAAGTAAAATGGTTGGTAATAATGCAGTGGAAGTCATATTATATGCTCCATATGATAGGAAACATCCAGTTTTCCCTATCTCATTATTTAAACCTTACCATGCAAATGATCCTGACTTATTTCCAAAAGAAGGGGAAGGCCTAAAAAGAAACCTGAAGAAATTGTGGAAAAATCAGAGATTGAGAAAAAACTCAAGAAAAGAATCCTTACTAAAGAAAAAGGAACAGAGTATTTACTAAGATTTAAAGGGAAATCAAATGAATTTGATTAATGGATACCTGAAAAAGAAATTTCTAATTTATCCACCCTTCTTAAAAAATCTAAACAGAAATAAATTTCTGTTCAACCAGCTGAGGGGTTAAAAACCAGTACTCATAATATTTTATTATGTTTTATTTCTTTAAAGTATAATCTTTAATGCTACAGAATTAATCTGAATACCTGAAAATTATAACTTATCATTTTTTTATTGTTATATTTGGGCGAGTGAGTGTCAGCCTTTATATCCCCAGGACTGAGTAAAAAGTGCTTATAGGTTATGTTAAACACATGAACTATACATGGGAACAATAAATGAGAGTACACAAACAGTATACATAAGTAAAATTATGATAATATACAAAATATGCCATTATAACACCTTATATACACGCATATATCCACCTTTTATAGGTCTTATGTACTTAATATTAAGTTGGAATATGTTAGGGTAATATTAAGAACCTTAATTATAAGGATACATAATTTTTAAGTACACTTAAAGCTGTTATATTCATTGTTTTATGCAAAAAACAAGAAATGCACTTTATTTCACTTAAAAGTTGACTATATGCGCTATAAAATTGAGAATATCAAAATTGTTCTTTGAAAGATCAATTGGGCTCATTTGGGACTATTGATTTGGATATTTAAATGCATAAAAATAATACTTTTTAAAATTGGTGTTTTTTATGCCAGAAATGGCTTCTGTGTACTGGCCACATACTGCCTGCTTTTTTCCCATGTGAATAGCTTCATTTTTAGCAAATTTAGATTTTTCACACTATAATTACCCCACATTCTACGCCCACTGTGGGGAAACACACTAAAATAGGCGACAGGCACTTATTTAGTGACCTAGCTTAATTAATAGTGCATTGACCTTGTTTATATGCACTAATTTCATTAATAACCTCACTCTTGGCGTCTTATTTCATCACCACGCTTAAATTTTCCTTATTTAAGTCAAGGATTTACCCGTGAAAGCGCCTGCCAAAGACTGCATGTAGTTACTCCACATCTCACACTCTTCTTTGAGGTTTTGGGTGGTTTCTCAGTCAATATTGGTTAATTTTGGATGTGAATTTCACGTAGTATAATGTCAGGATTAGCCCCTTTATCTCTACAGTAAATCCCCCTTATTATTAAGCTATTATTAACCTTAAAAAGTCTCCTTTAGTCTTTTATATTATTGTTTTATACGCATATACTCTCTTTTTGTCTTTTTCTTTAATTTTGATGGATTTCCCTTATTATTACAGGATTTTGACGGTTTTTACTTGTCTAATTATGTCATGGGTCACTAGGGATGTTGATGGGCATGTCTATTAGTTGTTTTGAGGCGGCATTAACTGTATATTGGATGGTACATCAAGGGATTTATTGGGGAACTCAGTGTGTATAAAAGGAGGAGGTTTTTGGGTCTTGTTTCTACATTCCTTATCATTTACAATTTACCAATATAACCAAATAAATTACAATACATATAAACTAGTACTTTTTATAAGACTTTTGAATAGTATCTGAATTATAAATCTATTTTTCTACCAACTAAAAAGATTGTAAGCCATATATAGAAATAGTGAGAATTACATTACTGAGACCTTTAATTTTGATTATATTTTACTACTTATTGGATTTTAGATTACAGTATTCATATAGGACCATTAAAATCTTCTAGACAACTGACCATTCAAGCTAGTTCACGTCTTTGTACTTGACCTTAGCCTGAAAGTAGAAGCCATATCCAGAGAGTAGTCCAAGATGTGGTTATGGCAGAAATTTGTGCAACATGTGGTTATGACAGAAAGTTGTCCAAGATGTGGTTATGAAAAATTGAGTAAAAAAATGTTGGATAAGAGGTGAACATTGACACATAAAGTGTCTAATAACCCAATTATTAGCAAAAATAATTGCGGAAGATAATTGGGGTATGCAGATTATTTTCCACAATTAATTTAATTGCAGATCGGTCAACATTGATACCGCCTATTATTATTATTTTTTTTGGGGGGGGGAGGAGGAGGAGGAGGATATGAAGGTAAAGAAGATGTAGGCAATTATATAGCAAAAGAATAGCATGAAAATTTAATACATTAAGAACTTTTTTTTGTATGTAGGAGCAATTGAGTTTGTAAAAAATATTAACAATCAAAGATGACAGGAAAATTACAGGAAAAGAAGAGGGTGCTAATGAGAATGAAGAAGAGATAGACAAGTTTGACAAAATCATGTTAAAGATAAGAGAGAGAGAGAGGGAGAGGGAGGGGGGGTAAATTACAAATTGAGGGAAGGATAAGAAAGGATTGATGAGATTAAGATGAAGAACAGGATTGGGAAGATGGAAGAGAGGAGAGGGAGGAAGATAGAGATGATGATGAGAGTGACAAGTATCAGTGAAATAGGACTTTATGGTGAAATCAGCACTTTTGGTTAAGAAAGTGCGTATTTGAGTGAAATAAGTGACTTATTTCATTTTGAAATCCACCAGTATTGGGGCTAGTGTGTTTTGGAAATCCGCACTTATTTAAGTGCGGATTTGGTCAAATTTAAGTGTGGATTTGTAAGTGCGGATTTTCCAGAACTGACACCCCCTATTATATATGTATATCTTTTTACTCAGCACTCTGTAGTTAGCATTAAATTGCTCAAATTACAGGTGGAGGTGTCAGGTGGGTGTATAATATTTTTTTTCCTAGTTGACAAAGATAGAGAAGCATTTTTCTTAGTTGTAGAAGTAATATAATTAATTTATTTGATGAAAAAATAATATTATTTAATTATTTCAGTTGACAAATTGTCCTGATAATTAAAATATTATTTTATTATTTCAGTTGACAATTAGTCCTGGTAATTAAAACAATAACAATATATGAATTAATTATTTAATTAAAAAATTATATTAATTAATTATTTCAGTTGAAATTTAGTCCTGGTAATTAAGAAATATACAATATATAAATTAGTTATTTGGTTAAGAAATTTTATTGATTTTTTCAGTTGATTTTGTGTCCTGATAATTAATATATATTTTTTTTATTTCATTTTATTTTTTCCTGGTAATAAATAATATCAATATCTTAGTAAATAAATTGATTAAAAATTGTATTGATTAATTATTTCAGTTGATTTTAGTCCTGATAAATTGATATATTTTCATTTTTTCAGTTGATAAGTAATCCTGGTAATTGAAAATAATTTAATTATTTCAGTTGATTTGTTGGTCCTGAAAATTAATATATTTTCATTATTTCAGTGGAATTAGTAGTCCTGGTCATTGATAATAAACTTTAAATATTTTTTTTATCTCTTATTTTTTTTAACAAAAAAAGAATAATAACTGACAAAATATTAATATTTTTTCCTTCCCTCAGCTCAAGTTATAGAAACAATGGCAAAATTAAATATTTCTACCCCCCATAATGAGGAATTAGATCTTATTGATTATGATGCGAGTTCTGTAAGCTCTCTTTTGACTACAAAATTTTCTCAAATTAATCAATTAGTAAACCAAACAGGATGTAGAAGTGTAGGAGGTGGAAGTCCAAAAGGAACACCCTCCCCTGGACTCCAAGTCCCAGGTACCCCCCTCCCCCCCAAAGAAGAGCTTCCAAAAGGCTTCAAAATAAAAAAGATGCCAGTTCAGCAACAGGTAAACAACCTGTCAACTCACATCAAAGAGTTGAAGTCAGAGAACCTCAAAATAAGGGTAAAGGTAAAGTTCTTAGAAGAAAAAAAATATGAAGCATGGAAACTTCTCTTCAAGAGAAGAAGAAACATCCACAGGGAGAAAAAACCCTTCCAAAGTTGGCTCCTCAACAACAGGAAAAAGTGGAAGTGTCAAAATGGAAATGGGAATGGCTGAACACCCAATGGGACTCTCTCCAGGCTCCTCAAGCAGGACCCTCCATGCCCAAAAATTTCAATCCCACCCCTCCTCACCCTTACCAAGGAGGCAGAAGAAAGAAAAAAATCATCTTCAAAGTATGCCAAAACCATGGTAAGGCCTTCTATTGAATCTAAATTTCCTTTCCTTGTTGCTGATTCAGTTCCTTCAGGTAACTCTGGGATGGTAGATAACACCTTAAGACCAGGAGAAACTGGTTCTAGCAGAAAAAGTAATCAATGTTCTAGTCTTGTAAATACTCCGTTAGTGTTAATTGCTACTTCAATGATGAATACAGAGATGGCTTTTATAGATGAGTCAATTGATCCTGAAGTTTATGAGACACTTGAAAATTACTCTATCTCTCTCCTGAAAAATGCTCCTGATGTAGCAACTATTAATGATCAATATTTGAGAGACATCATTACAAAATAAAATCAGATAATGAACAACTTACAACTGACCCAAAAATCTAATAGCCTGTTAACTGAAAAAGGTTACCAATCATTGAAAGGTGAGTTGAATAGGGTATCTGATGAATTGTTTAGATACAAAGTAAATTATGAAAATAAATTTACATTGTGGAAAAGTATTAGGAATGATCTATCCAAAGTACAAGAGATTATGTCTATCTGTTTCCAAGAACTAGAAGTTCAGAAATTAAATTTGAAAAAAATTAAATGACCATTATTCATCTCTGAATAATAAGAATCAATTATCTTTTACAACCATCAATGAAACATTAACCAGTATTCCAAGGGTGAAAACCAGGTTAACAAAAATTGAGGAACAATTGAATTCATTGTTATTTTAACAAAAATACTCTGTCACTTCTGAGAAGGAAACTGTTGCACAGGCTACTCCACATGTACCTGAGCCAAACTCCTCTAGAGAAGAATTAGTACAAGAGAAACCTGTAGATAGTTCTGAGTTTCCATCAAAAATTGATGATGTACCCTGTTCATCTGAAAATGTGTGTTAAATAATGGTATTACAGCTCAATTAGATAAATTGCAACTTCTTCTTGCACAGAAACAAGTAAACCAGAAGGAAATCACCTCAAATCAGAAAATTTGGCCCAAACTTGACCAATATCCAACATTTGATGGTGATTCTTCCCCTGAATGGCAGAGATTAATCTGTAGGATTGATAATCATCAGAGTTCATATAAACTACTAGATGAAGAAATTGTGTCTAAATTAATTTTTTTGTTTTCCAATGTTGCCCTCATGTGGTATGAATCTGTCCTCTTGGATAATAATGATTACTCTTGGGAGGATTGGAAAAAATTAATTAAAGCACAATTTGGTGGTTCAAAATTTAGGTTAGCCCAGAAAAGGCAGTATGAGGAGTCTAGATATAGCTCATCTTCTACAGAAAAGCCTATTGAGTTCCTGATGAAACTAGTAAAAATCTTGAGAGAAATGGATCCAAAGATGGATTATGAACTCTGGAAGGACAGGATCCTTTATAAATTGCCAATGTCTTTCAGAGACTTAATTTTTGCAAGAACTCAATTCTCCAGGGAGCCCTCTTCCTTTATTAATACTTGTAATGAAGTTCTTTTAAATAACAGGTATGAATCTAGGAAGTTTTTCCCAAGACCTTTAGTGGAGAGACCCTCCAACCACCAACAAAAGCATCCTGAAATAGTTGGTAAACCCTCTGCCCCTGTTGCACCTAAGAAATATGCAACAAACACTTGCTTTAAATTCAGAAAGCCTTGGCAGAAAGTCCATGTTTGTGACAAGAAAATAAACCTTGTTGAACAAACAGAGGAGTCTAATGATGACACAGTTTCACTAGATGATACTTCAAGTGATTGTGCCAGAAACATTTCTTATGAATCTATCCAGGAAATCTTGATTCTGAAGGAAGATATTCAATATTTAGATCATATTGACATTGATAAAAATGATTTGTCCCCAGTTGAAGATGCTGAAATTATAAGAAATCTTAAGGACACCACAATTATTATTGCCCCTCTCAAGGCACCTGTCATGATAAATGGAAATAACATTGAGGTTGTTTTGGACTATGGTACTGGAGGAAGTGTTGTATCTGAAAAAGAACTTTCTTCAGTTGATTAGGATTATAAATCAAAACTTATGCTGGTCACTTCTGAGAATTGGAGAGGTTATGGCTCTGATTTGTCCCCCATTGTTTAATACAAAGCTACAGTATTTTTCAAATATAATCATGGCTTTGTAAGAGCTATTTGTGAATTTTTAGTTATGAAGAATGATAACTCAAGCAATTATTTCATTGTGGGAAATGATATATTAACCAAATATGGCATTAAGCTTGATCCCTCAAACCAATTCTTCACAATGGGGCTGAATGGGAAGAGAAAATTTGAAAATTCCTCCCCCAAAAAATTATTAACTCCAGGATTGAACACATGTCATTCTGTAGTTCAATATAAAGGAAGATCTACAAAATAAATGCCTGCCCTTTTGTCTGAAATTGACAATGCTTCTTTTGGAGAACAACTTTCTGGTGAGGAAAAAGATTCCATCATTCAATTGATAAACTCTTTTCCTATGGCCTTTGCTCATGGGTCACATTAATTAGGATTGGTAAAAGAAGAAATTAAGCTTTCATTATCTTTCCCATTAACTGAAGTACAACCTATATTGAAGAAGAAGCCTTGTCCTGCTTCCCCCACAAAGAAAAAAGATATTGAAGACAATATCTCTACCCTTTTAAAAATGAATATTATTGAAAAGGTAGTTGAAACACCTAAACATTGTGTCTTCTCACCTTTCCTAATCTCTTATGAGAAAGACAAAGTTACCTTTTTCCAAAGGAATTTTCTACTTTTTTGGGAGGGTTTTAATTAATGCTTGTATTGAAGCATTCTTTGGATCATTTAATATACTACACAGCTTTTTAAAAGTTAGTGTCTTTATCATATGAATCCCAAATAAGCTGTAATAGCTCTTCCTCCATATCAACCACATATATCCCATGAATGTGAACTATATCATCCTCAGGGTCATATGCAGAATTAGAGTCATCATTTGGAAAAGGTAACATTGATAACATATCCACATTTGAGTGAACAATACCAGCCCTATGAATTATTGTCATCCTTCCTCTGTATTCCTGAACAGCCAGCTGCCATCTGAATATGTGTCTGTTAGGTGTTTTTAAGTTTAAGAGGGACTTTAATGCACTTCAGTAAGTGACAAGTTTGAATTTCTGGTCATCCAGATAATAACACAGTTTCTCCAGGGCCCACACCACTTCCAAACACTCAAGTTGAGTGGCACCATATTTAAATTCACTATTTCTCAAGGTCCTTGAAATATAACAAATTAATAATTCTGATACTTTGTCATTCATAACTTGTTTTTGATGGAGAGAAGCACCAAGGCCAATGAAACTGGCATCAGTGTACAAAAAAAAAGGTCAAGTAAAGTCAGGCAAGGCCAGAATTGGTGCTGACATCAAACAATGTTTCATAGTGTCAAAAGCTTCTTGTCCTTCACTGTTCCAGAAAAAAGTAACATCTTTCCTAGTAAATTGGGTGAGAGACAATGCTATGACTTGATAATTTTAAATATATTATCTATAGTATCCACACCTTCCCGGAAAACTTTGGAGCTCTCTAACATTAGTAGGAGCTTTTACCTGTTTTATTGCTGCCAATTTTTTTGGGTCAACACATATCTTTAATCCTGAGACAACATGACCAAGCACTTTAAAAGAATGAAAACCAAATTTGCATTTTTTAAAAGCAAGTGTCATATTTATCTCATCCATATTATGGAACACTTTACACAGGTGGTTAAGGTGGTCCTCCAATGTCTAGGAGAATATGATGATATAATCAATATAAACCATTAGCCATCCTTCAATTCTTTCTAGATGAAACGTGTTATCCATAACTTTCTGAAAAACAGAAGGGGAATTTTTGGGGCCAAATAGCATCCTAATATACTTATATATACCCATATGAGTAGCAATTATTATAAAATTCTGTAAATTCTTCTCAACAGTTACCTGGTAATATCCCTTATTACCATCTAAACAGATGATATATTTAGCACCTTATAAGGTAGCATGGATATATCTAATTCTGGGTAAAGGATAGATATCATCTACAGTGTAAGCATTTAATTCTCTAAAATCACCACATAACCTGGCTTTATCTTTCTCATAAGAAATTAGGACATGTGAGATAACAAAATGTTTAGGCGTTTCAACTACCTTTTCAATAATATTCATTTTTAAAAGGGTAGAGATATTGTCTTCAATATCTTTTCTCTTTTGGGGGGAAGCAGTATAAGGCTTCTTCTTTAAACTTGGTGGTATTTCAGTTAATGGACAAGATAATGAAAGTTTCATTTCTTCTTTTACCAATCCTAATTCATGTGACCCATGAGCAAAGGCCATAGGAAAAGATTTTATCAACTGAATGAAGGAATCTTTTTCCTCACCAGAAACTTGTTTGCCAAAAGAAGCTGTGTTAATTTCAGACACAAGGGCAGGCATTTCTTTTGTAGATCTTCCTTTATATTGAACTACAGAATGACATGTGTTCAATCCTGGAGTTAAAATTTTTTTGGGTGAGGAATTTTTAAATTTTCTCTTCCCATTCAACCCCATTGTGAACAAGGTCTAATCCGTTGAATGGTGACAAACCTATGGTATTTTTAATAAATTAAAATTAAATATTAAAAGCAATTGAGCCAAATATGGATTTTAACTTATGGAAAGATAAAATAATATATAAATTACCTATATCTGTCAGAGACATTGTTGTAGCTAGAAAAATAATGGTTAATGAATACTCTGAATTTATAAATATTTGTAATGAAATATTATTAAACCATAATTATGAAGCAAGGTACACCACTTATAAACAAAATAATGAACCTGTGAAAAATCAGAATTCAAAGCCACTGCAGTAAAAGTTTCAGCCTGTATATCCCCAGGACTGAGTAAAAAGTACTTATAAGTTATTTTAAACATGTGAACTATACATGGGAACAATAAATTAGAGTACACAAACAGTATACATAAGTAAAATTATGATAATATACAAAATATGCCATTATAACACCTTATATACTCGCATATATCCACCTTTTATAAGTCTTATATACTTAATATTAAGTTGGAATATGCTAGGGTAATCTTAAGAACCTTAAATATAAGGCTACATAATTTTTAAGTACACTTAAAGCTGTTGTTTTCATTGTTTTATGCAAAAAACAAGAAATGTGCTTTAAATCACTTAAAAGTTGATTATATGCGCTATAAATTTAATAATATTAAAAATGCGCTTTGAAAGTTCAATTTGTCTCAATTAGGACTATTGATTTGGCTACTCAAATGCATAAAAATAACACTTTTCAAATTTGGTGTTTTTTATGCCAGAAATGGCTTCTGTGTACTGGCCACATACTGCCTGCATTTTTTCCATGTGAATAGCTTCATTTTTAGCAAAGTTAGCTTTTACACACTATAATTACCCCACATTCTAAGCCCACTGTGGGGAAACATGCTAAAATAGGCAAGAGGTGCATATTTAGTGTCCTAGCTTAATTAATAATGCATTGACCCTCTTTATATGCACTAATTTCATTAATAACCTCAATCTTGGTGCCTTATTTTACTACCATGCTTAAATTTGCCTAAATTAGTCAATGATTTACCAGTGCAAGCACCTGCAAAGGACTGCATGTAGTTACCCCACATCTCACACCCTTTTTTGGGTTTCTAGGTGGTGTCTCAGTCAATTTTGGGTATTTTTGATCATTTATACTGTTAATCCCCCTTATTATTAAGCACTTATTAGCCTTAATTTTTCCTTTTTAGTCTTTTATTTTAATGTATAATACACATATACTCTCTTTTTCACTTATTCTTTAATTTTGATGGATTAGCCCTATTAATACAGGATTTTGGCGGGTGATACTATTCTAGTTATGCTATGGGTCACTCTGGATGTTGATGGGCATGTCTATTAGTTGGATTGAGGCGTCATTAACTGTGTAGAGGACTGGTAAATCAAGGGGTTCATTAGGGAAGTTATTTTGTATAAAAGGAGGAGGTTTTGGGTCTTGTTTTCTACATTCTTTATCATTACAATCAAATATATAACCAATACAATTACAATACATATCAATAGAACTTATAAAGTCTTTGAATAGTATCTGAATTATTAAATCTTTTTTTCTACCAAATATAAGATTGTAAGCCACATATGTAATTAGTGAGATTTATATTACTGAGACCCTTATATTGAGTTATATTTTAATACTTCTTGGATTTGTACTACAGTATTCATATAGGAACATTAAAATCTTCTAGACACTGACCATTCAAGCTAGTTCACGTCTTTTTACTTGACCTCAGCCTGACAATTGAGGACCTTTCCTCAAGAATTCTGTTGGTTATCATCCAGTAAGTAAAAATTCAAAAAGAGGCTACACGTAAATAAAATTGCTATATAAATATTTGGATAATTACAACAGGTTGGGGTCACTTATATAGTAATTTCAGAAAAAGAAGCCCTGTTATATAAGAAAATTATGATATTTAATTAACAATTTTACCACTAATTTAACATAAAATTGTTATTAGTGGGACTCTGTCAATAGACCAATTAAATTTGTGATCTTTGCAGATAATAAACCAATTAAACTGATTAATTGTTTTATTTTACCAGGACTCCTAATCCCTTTCTATTTGTTTGTAACATTCATTTAATATTTAAAAAGAATCTTACTGACAGTTTTCTTTTTTAAATATTAAAACATGGCTACATATTGTAGACCAGTTAAATCAAGTGACCACTTAAAAGCATATTTGACTTTTGGCACTTATAAATTCACTTCATAACTATAATTAAGCAATAAAATTGTCTTCAGTGGTATTGATAAATACTGATAAAACTTGATTTTGAAGTTTTCATATCTAAAATTTCAATTCTTTGATTAAATTCCATGTAAAAAAATGTGTGACAACAATGACATTGTGAGTAATAAGGCAAAACCTTATAACTTAGGAACTATAGCTGAAAGACCAGCTACAGGACATTCAAATGGAGGTCCAGGACTCCCCCATAAACAACACTCCACCAATGTCTCTGGAGGAAAGGGAAAAACTTTTAAAACAAGTATCAATAAAGAAAACAAAAAATACATTACAAGAACCAATTCACTCCCTCTCCACCCTACTGAACACCTTGACAATAAGAGTCAACAATATAGTGGACCAGATAAACAATCTGGAGAAAAGGGCAGCTCAAGGTTTTGTAGAAGTCAACCAAGCTCTAGTGGACATAAAGGCTTAACCACCAACAGTGGCCTTAACAGTACCATAGCAACACCTCCAGCCCAAGAGGAGGATCAAAAAATTACAGTCAGCAAAAGGAAGTGGGATTTGTACGCCCAAAACTACAACAACCCTCCTCAACAGCAGGGCTCCAGCAGTCACCCTTACAGGGGAAATGGGATAAGACCTTGGTAAGTCATCCATCTTCTCATTATCAATTATATCATCCTAACAATGAATTACTTATAGTTAATGAGATTGATAAGGAATTGTTGGATATAATTGATGAGGATTTAAAGAATTACTCATTTGATAATAACATGTTAAACTTGTCTTTAAAGGAGGACAATTTAAATAGTTTGATTGATCACCAGGATAATGCTCTTAATATAAAAATGGAACCAAATGAATTAAATCTTGAACCTGATGATGAGTCTTCTGAATTAGACATGGAGAAAATTGAATATTTTTTAAAAGAAAATCCAATGGAATCAAAAATAATAAGTAAATTATTATTAAGAATTGAAAAATTGGAAGAATTCTCAAAAGAGTCAAACAATAATACAGAAGGTGTATTATTCAAACTCACACAATCATTGAGTAAAACAGCCAATAGGTTAAAAATTATTGAAAATGCAAACAATGAATTAACCAATGAAAATAAAAGATTGAACTCTGAGATTAAAAATTTAGAAAGTAGATTAGGACACTCTCAGAATATTATGGCTACCATAGAGGGACGTGTAAAATTGTCTTTTTAAAATGTTAATGATACCTTGACTCATGGACCTGTAATAGAAGATAGGTTACAAAGAGTAGAAATTGAAATAGCCAACATTTTGAAAAATACTGATAAAGTAAAAGATAATACCTCTTATGTGGAAAGAGTACTGGTTTTCATGAAACACTCAGATTATAAACAAATGATTGAACATGAACATAGTGTCATGGGCTCTGAGAATATAAAATCAGTAAAAGATGAAATAAATGATCATCTTTCTAAAGTAAGTGAGTTACTTAATATTCCTCAGGTTAAAGAAGCAAAAACTTAGCAAAAGAACTTGTCTAAGTTAGATCAGTACCCTTCTTTTGACGGGGATTTAAATTCTGATTGGAAAAAATTCATTCAAAGAATTGATAACTTAAAGTTTTCATACAAATTACCTGATGAAGAAATTACATCAAAAATTAATATCTTTATTTACAGATGTGGCCTTATTATGGTTTGAATCTGTATTGAGTGAGGGAGTTAACTACTCCTGGAATGAATGGAAGGCACTAATTGAAAAGCAATTTGGTGTCCCAAAATTCAGAATCACTCAAGAAATATTGTATGAAACAGCCAGATATAATCCAAATTCTGGAGATAAACCCATGGTCTTTTTAATGAATTTAATAAAAATCATGAAAGCTATGGATCAAAAAATGGATTATGATGAGTGGAAAGAAAAAATAATATATAAATTGCCTATGTCAGTCAGAGACATTATTGTAGCTAGAACTGAAACCATCAGAGATACTTCTGGGTTCATTAATGTATGCAATGAAATATTATTAAACTACAAATATGAAACCAAGTATAATAATTACAGATAGAGTGTTTAAGTAGTAAAACCTACTATGAGTAAGTTAACAGTGGAGAAGAAAAAAACTTCAGCTCCCCTTGTCCATAAATGACAAGAAAATAAAACTTGTTACAAATGTAATAAACCTTGGGTTAAGGGTAACACTTGTAATTAAAGAATTAATGTTATTGAAAACTCACAAAATTCTGAACCAAGTAATCATGAAGATGAGAACGTGGAATCCAGTGAGGATTGTAAAAGTAACATTTCTTACAGTGATGATGAACATGAGATATTTGTATTAGAACATGATATTATGTTCCTGAATGATGCTATACCTCAGACAGATACATCTTTAACTTCCATTGAAGAAGATGAAATAATTAAAGATGTATCTCATGATACTTACAAAATAACACCTATCAAAGCACCTGTTATTATATGTGGAAGAGAAATAATTGCCATTCTTGACACTGGGGCTGCAGTTAGTTTAGTTTCTATTAAAACATTAATGAAACTTGATAGTAAGTTTAAAGAAAAACTAGAACCTGTACAGACAAAGAACTGGAGGGGTTTTGGTTCAGTATTAAATCCAATTGGCAAATACAAAACTGCTGTATTCTTTAAATATAATAATGGATATGTAAGAGAAGTTTGTGAATTTGTGGTAATGGATAATAATAATTGTAGTGATTGGTTTATTATTGGAAATGACTTATTAACCAAATTTGGCATTAAACTAAATCCTGCAAAAAGTTTCTTCACTATAGGCATAAATGGTAAAAGAAAATTCAAGATATGTTCTGAAAATTCAGTTTATTACATTTCTACTAAAGAGGAACAACTGCAAGGTGGAAGAACCACCACTGAAGTGGTAGAATTGTAAAATGAAATCCAAAAGCCTCTTTCAGTCCTCAACTCTCAAAAATTGAAGAAGACAATATTTTGAGATTGGAAAAATCTTATCCTATGGCATTTGCCCATGGTTCAAATGAACTAGGATTGGTCAAAGACCATGAGATGAAAATCTATCTAAGCTGTGATTTGGATAATATTCCTGGCAGCTTGAAAAAGAAACCTTACCCAGAATCTCCTGCAAAAAGGAAATATATTGAAGACAACATAAAAATGTTGTTAGAAATGGGTATTGTTGAAAAAGTGGACACAACACCTAAGTATTATGTTATTTCACCAGTATTAATCTCTTATGGAAAAGATAAGGAAAGATTATGTGGTGATTATAGAGCTCTGAATACATACACTGTAGATGATATTTACCCTCTACCAAGGATAGCTTCTATCCATGCTACCTTACAAGGAGAAAAATATATTTCCTGTCTGGATGGAAACAAAGGTTACCACCAGATTCCTGTGCAAAAAAATTCTCAGAATTACTTAATAATAACCACACATATGGGTATATATAAGTATGTGAGAATGCCCTTTGGCCCAAAGAATGCGCCATCAGTCTTCCAAAAATTGATGGATAGTGTTTTTCATCAGGAAATGGTTGAAGGCAGGCTTTTGGTTTATATTGATGACATCATAGTGTTTTCATAAACATATGATGAAAATTTAAATCACCTGAAAAGAGTCTTTCAAAAGATGGATGAAATCAATACGACAATTGCATTTAAGAAATGTAAGTTTGGATTTCAATCCTTGAAAGTACTTGGACATGTTGTATCTGGATTAAAAATTTGTGTTCACCAGAATAGGGTGGCAGAAATTAAAAACATTGGTATACCTAAGAATGTAAAAGATTTTCAAAGTTTTTTAGGTATGTGTGGATATTATAGACAGTATTTAAAGAACTACCAATCCATTGCAGCCCCTTTAACAAAATTAATCAGGAAAAATGAGGCTTTCATTTGGAATAATGAAAGACAACACGCCTTTGATAAATTGAAGGAATGTTTAATGTCAGCTCCAATATTGGGCCTTCCAGATTTTAACCTACCTTTTATCTTGCACACTGATGCAAGCTTCACAGGGTTAGATGCTGCTTTACAGCAGAAACAGATAATAAACGGAAAATTATCTGAAGTAGTTATCTGTTATATATCCTGAACCTTAAGAAAGAAAGAATTAAGTTATGGTGCCACCCAGCTAGAATGTTTAGCCATTTTTTTGGCATTGGAGAAACTTCATTACTGTCTGGAAGACCAGAAGTTTGAATTAATAACAGATTGCAGTGCAGTAAAATCATTACTAAACATGAAACACCTAATAGGCACATGTTTAGATGGCAACTAGCTGTACAAGAGTGCAGAGAAAGAATTAAAATCACTCATAGAGCAGGAAAATTGCATTTTAATGTGTATTTATTATCCAGAAGTCCTTTTCCAAATGATACTGACAACCCAGCTTATGTACCTGAAAATGAGGTTATACATATATTTGGGATTTATATAGTGGATTTAGAGGAAGAGTTTATGCAAACTATATTGGAAAATTATTCATCTGATAAAGATTTGACTAAACTATCTACCATTCTAAATGATCCAACTAATGCCTCCATGAGTGCATTAATTAAAACCTTGCCTCCAAAGTATAAAAATGCGTTGGAAAAAGGTAAACTTTCAATTGAAAATGGATATATATATTACAGGAAAAAACTAAGTAATGTAATAATAATACCACCTTCTATGAAAGAGTTAATGTTGAGTACTTGTCATTTTGACATCTTAGCTGGTCATTTTGATTTTAACAAAACATTAACCAGAGTTAAATATACAGCCTGGTGGATAAACATGAAAGAAGATGTAAAAAAAAACATTGAAACATGTGACTCTTGTCAGAAATCTAAAAGATTAACTGGGAAGAGAGCTGGGTTGTTACAACAAATAGAGCAGCCAAAAGCTCCATGGGAAATTATAAACATGGATTTTGTCACTGGCTTGCCATTATCAGGAAAAGAAAGTTTCAATTCTTGCTGGTTGATTGTAGATAGATTAAAAAAATGTGTATATTTATCCCTACCCATAAAGAGGTATCTGCAAAAGACTTGGAATTACTATGGTGGACTCAAATGATGAATACTGCTGGGTTCCCCAAAGCCATAATCTCTGACAGAGACCCTCAATTTACTTCAGAGTTCTGGACATCTTTGATGGAAGTTTCAGGTTGTCAATTGAAATTGTCTACAGCACACCATCCACAAACTGATGGACTAGCTGAAAGAATGATACTAACTCTTGAAGACATGATCAGAAGATATTGTGCCTTTGGATTAGAATACAAAGACAATGAGAAATTCACACATGACTGGGTAACATTAATTCCTGGCCTTGAATTTGCTTACAATAGCACTACTCATTCTGTAACAAAGAAAAAACCATTTGAACTCTGGCTGGGATATGTACCAAATACCCCAGTAAATCACTTAAATAAATTACCAAGGTTAGATATACACCCTGGTACTAAATCCTTTATTCATATGCAACAAATGTGGAGAAGGCATGCAGAAGAATGCATCCAAAAAGCATTCAAATATGAAAAGAAAAAGTGGGATTAATCTCTTAAAGAATTTGAATTCAAAAAAGGAGATGAAGCCCCAATTTCCACACTACATTTTAACTTACATGGTAATGTTAAATTAAAGGACCCCTTTGTAGGACCTTTTTTAGTAAGCAAAATGGTTGGTAATAATGCAGAGGAAGTCATATTATATGCCCCATATGATAGGAAACATCCGGTTTTCCCTATCTCATTATTGAAACCTTACCATGCAAATTATCCTGACTTATTTCCAAAAAGAAGGGGAAGGCCTAAAATGCAACCTGAAGAAATTGTGGAAAAATCAGAGATTGAAAAAATACTCAAGAAAATAATCCTTACTAAAGAAAAAGGAACTGAGTATTTGTTAAAATTTAAAGGGAAATCAAATGAATTTGATAAATGGATACCTGAAAAAGAAATTTCAAATTTATCCTCCCTTCTTAAAAACTTTAAACAGAAATAAATTTCTGTTCAACCAGCTGAGGGGTTAAAAACCAGTACTCATAATATTTTATTATGTTTTATTTCTTTAAAGAATTAATCTTTAATGCTACAGAATTATTCTGAATACCTGAAAAATAACAAATAAATAAGAAAAATGTATAACTTATCATTTTTTTATTGTTTTTTTTGGGTGGGTGGGTGTCAGCCTGTATATCCCCAGGACTGAGTAAAAATTACTTATAAGTTATGTTAAACACATGAAATATAGTACACAAATAGTACACATAAGTAAAATTATAATAATATACAAAATATGCCATTATAACACCTTATATACTCGCATATATCCACCTTTTATAAGTCTTATACACTTAATATTAAGTTGGAATATGCTAGGGTAATATTAAGAACCTTAAATATAAGGCTACATAATTTTTAAGTACACTTAAAGCTGTTGTTTTCATTGTTTTATGCAAAAAACAAGAAATGCGCTTTAAATCACTTAAAAAGTGATTATATGTGCTATAAATTTAATAATATTAAAAATGCGCTTTGAAAGTTCAATTTTTCTCAATTAGGACTATTTATTTGGCTAATCAAATGCATAAAAATAACACTTTTCAAATTTGGTGTTTTTTATGCCAAAAATGGCTTCTGTGTACTGGCCACATACCGCCTGCATTTTTCCCATGTTAATAGCTTCATTTTTAGCAAAGTTAGCTTTTTCACACTATAATTACTCCACATTCTACGCCCACAGTGGGGAAACACACTAAAATAGGCGAGAGGCGCTTATTTAGTGTCCTAGCTTAATTAATAATGCATTGACCCTGTTTATATGCACTAATTTCATTAATAACCTCAATATTGGCGCCTTATTTCACTACCACGCTTAAATTTGCCTAAATTAGTCAATAATTTACCCATGCAAGCGCCTGCAAAGGACTGCATGTAGTTACCCCACATCTCACGCCCTTTTTTGGGTTTCTAGGTGGTTTCTCAGTCAATTTTGGGTATTTTTGAATGGGGATTTCACATAGTATAATGTCAGGATTAGCCCCATAATTTCTACTGTTAATCCCCCTTATTATTAAGCATTTATTGGCCTTAATTTTTCCTTTTTAGTCTTTTATTTTAATGTATAATACACATATACTCTCTTTTTCACTTATTCTTTAATTTTGATGGATTAGCCCTATTAATACAGGATTTTGGCGGGTGATAATATTCTAATTATGTTATGGGTCACTCTGGATGTTGATGGGCATGTCTATTAGTTGGATTGAGGCGTCATTAACTGTGTAGAGGACTGGTAAATCAAAGGGTTCATTGGGGAAGTTATTGTGTATAAAAGGAGGAGGTTTTGGGTCTTGTTTTCTACATTCTTCATCATTACAATCAAATATATAACCAATACAATTACAATACAAATCAATAGAACTTATAAAGTCTTTTAATAGTATCTGAATTATTAAATCTATTTTTTTACCGACTATAAGATTGTAAGCCACATATATAATTAGTGAGATTTATATTACTGAGACTCTTATATTGAGTTATATTTTAATACTTATTGGATTTGTACTACAGTATTCATATAGGACCATTAAAATCTTCTAGAAACTGGCCATTCAAGCTAGTTCACATCTTTGTACTTGATCTCAGCCTGACAAAAAGCAGAAAAAACCTACTGCACCTGTAGTACTTTAAAAGTATGAGACTAATTATTTTTATAAGTGTAATAAGCCTTGATTCAAAGTTCAAAAATGTGAGAAAAATATTTATATTGTTGAAAATCAGCAAGAATCTGAAAATGAAACAGAAAAAAGTTAAGATTCAAGTGATTATGACAGTAATATCTCATATAGTGATAAAAATGAGGTCTGTCTGTTAAATCCTATATTAAATATGGACTCAAATGTATCATTAATGAATTTAGAAGATTCTGGAATCATCAAGGATATTCAAGCTGACAACTTAAGAATGACACCTATCACAGTTCCAGCAATAATTTCTGGAGAAACTGTAAATATAGTATTGGATACAGGAGCTTCTGGTTCTGTTGTTTCTACATATATGTTACAGAAAATTGATATTCATTATAAGTCAAAGCTTGAACCCCTTCAAAGTAAAAATTGTAGAGTTTTTGTATCAGTACTACACCCCATTGGTAGTTTCAGAGCTGCTGTTTTCTTTAAACATCAACATGGTTATGTTAGAATAACTTTTGAATTTGTAGTAATGGAAAATACTAATTGTAGTAGCTGTTTTATCATTGGTAATGACATTCTGAGAAGGTTTTGTGTTAAATTAGACCATGCTAATAATAATTTCACAATTGGCATTAACTGTGAAAGAAAATTTAATATAAATTATTTTAACACAGTCTTACACATTGATTCAGTAATAGATATTCCTTGCAAAGGAAGAGAATCCAGTGAGATGGAACTTCTGGAAATAGAAATCAAAAGCATCATTTGGCACTCAGATAAGTGAAACTTAGAAAACAAATATTTTTGACTTAATTAAAGCATTTTCAATGGCTTTTGCACATGGGACCAATGAACTTGGCCTTGTAAAAGATCATGAGATGAAAATTAGTTTAACCTGTGAAATGGATAATATTCCTGCTAGTCTTAAAAAAACCGTACCCTGCTTCCCCAATGAAGAGAAAAGACATAGAGGATAATATTAGAGTGTTGTTAAACATGAACATTATTGAAAAGGTTGAAGCTACACCAAAATATTGTGTGATATCACCAGTTCTAATTTCTTATGAACAAGATAAAGCAAGACTATGCGGTGATTATAGAGCATTAAATACATTTACAGTAGATGATATTCACCCCTTTCCAAGGATTGCCTCTATACATGCTACCCTTAAAGGTGCTAAAAACATCAGTTTCCTAGATGAAAATAAAGGGTACCATCAAATTCCTGTTGAAAAGAATTCACAGTACTTTTTGTTGATAACAACACATATGGGAATATATAAATATTTCAGGATGCCATTTGGACCAAAAAATGCTTCTTCAGTATTTCAGAAATTAATGGATGTAACATTCCATAATGAAATAATTGAAGGATGGTTAATGGTATACATTGATGACATCATAGTGTTCTCTAAGACATATGATGAACACTTTATCCATTTAACAAAGGTATTTCAGAAGATGGATGAAATTAAAATGACCCTTGCATTGAAAAAATGTAAATTTGGGTTTGAGTATTTAAAAGTGCTTGGTCATATTGTATCTGGCTTACAAATATGTGTAGACCAAAATAAGGTGGCTGCAATCAATAATATTGGAATTCCTCAAAATGTAAAGGATGTACAATTTTTTCTTGGTATGTGTGGTTATTTTAGACAATATATAAAGAGCTACCAATTATTTGCTCCACCATTGACCACACTGATTAAGAAATCAGAAGCTTTCATTTGGAATAATGAAAGACAACAGGCTTTTGATAAGTTGAAAGAATGTTTAATGACAGCCCCTATCTTGGGATTACCAGATTTCCAATTACCTTTTGTCTTGTATACTGATGCAAGTTTTATTGGTTTTGGTGCTGCTTTGCATCAAAAAAAACTTATTGAAGGAAAAATTTCAGAAGTAGTAATTTGCTATATTTCATGTACTCTAAGAAGTGGTGAATTTAAATATGGTGCTACTCAACTTGAATGCTTGGCAGCTGTATGGGCTCTTGAGAATCTATATTATTACCTTTAAGACCAAAAATTTGAGCTAATAACTGACTTTAGTGCAGTTAAGTCACTCTTAAACATGAAAACTCCTAATAGGCATATGTTTAGATAGCAATTGGCTGTACAAGAATATAGAGGATGGATTACTATTACACATAGAGCAGGAAATTTACACTCTAATGTAGATCTTTTATCTAGAGTACCTCTACCTAATAATGATGATAATCTTGCTTATGTTCCTGAAACAGAGATTATTAAAATTTATGGAATTTATATTGTAGATCTTGAGGAAGAATTTATGCAATCAATTCTTGATAATTATTCTTCAAATCTTGACTTGAGTAAACTTACTACAATATTAAATGATCCATCCAATGCTTCAATGAGTGCCTTAACAAAAACATTACCACAAAAATATAGGGAAGCATTAGAAAAAGGTAAATTTTCCATTGGAGATGGTTTTATATATTACAGGAAAATATTAAGAAATGTAATTGTGATTCACCTTTCAATGAAGGAGTTAATGTTAAATATATGTCATGATGATATACTAGCAGGTCATTTTAACTTCCATAAAACATTAACCAGAGTAAAAAAAAGCTTGGAGGATTAAAATGTCTGATGATATTCAAAAATATTTTGAGACATGCAATTCTTGTCAAAAATCTAAAATATTGACAGGAAAAAGAGCTAGTTTGTTACAGCAAATTGAGAAACCAAAAGCACCATGCAAAATAGTTAACATGGACTTTGTAACAGGTTTACCAATAGCAGGGAATAAGATTTATAACTCCTGCTGGGTATTTTTAGATAGATTTACAAAAATGTGTAAATTTATTCCTACCCACAAAGAGGTTTCTGCAAAGGACTTAGCTTTTTTATGGTGGACACAAATTCTAAATATAGAAGGATTCCCCAAAGAACTAGTTTTAGACAGAGATCCAAAATTTACTTCTTAGTTCTGGAAATCACTTATGAATGTTTCAGGTTGTTACACTACACAATATATGGGGTGGACTTACTAGCAAGTCCTCAACCTGTACTCAGATGGAACTCAGATGGAACTCAGACTGAACTCATACTGAACCCATGCTGAACTCTACTTGAACACCCACCTAAAACTGTTCTGCTGAGTGGTGTTCATCCCTTATTGTATGGTTCCTTTATCAATAGCTCAATGTGTGTTCAATATGTGGTGAGTTTGGGTCCAAGGTTGCAGACTCGCTAGCAAGTCCGCCCCCCATATTGTGTGGTGTTAATTAAAACTTTCTACAGTAAATCGTCCACAAACTGATGGGCTAGCAGAGAGAATGATACAAACCTTAGAAGATATGATAAGAGGATATTGTGCTTTTGGCCTTGACTTTAAAGACAATGACAAATTCATGCATGATTGGGTAACCCTTATCCCAGGTTTAGAGTTTGCATACAATAGTACAGTACATTCTGTCACTTGCAAAAAGACACTTGAATTATGGTTGGGTTATGTACCTAATACCCCTTCTAAAACTCTTAATAAATTACCTAGATTGGATATCCATCAAGGTAAAAAATATTTTCTTCAGATGCAACAACTATGCAAAAATCATGCT